>QEPC01012034.1:9429-20170 GCA_003113815.1 Sphenodon punctatus | reverse complement strand
TTGAACTTTTCTGCTAATTCTGCTAAACTGTGCTTTATTTACCTGCTAATTTAGTGCTAAAGCAGCTAAAGTAATTCTGCTACAGCTACACTTTACATTTTCCATTATCCTTTTTTTAAATAAATGTACACATATGTTGTTTGCTGGAATTGCTGCTAGCCTTTTAGTGTTTACGTATATGTTTATTGCTCCGTTTGTGCTTATGTTCATTTTGTTGTTCATGATAATGACTGTTGGTTGGATGGTGGGATCATTGGATAATTTATGAAAACTGTGCTGTTGGGTTGATTATTGGATGATTTGTGCAAACATTATTACTAGGGGTGGGACCAAAGTAAAAAAAACGGGTATCAGTTTTACCGGTTACCGGTTTCAAAAAAATTGGTTTTCTCGGTAAAACCGCTTTACCGGTACCGGGTTTTTTCATTGCTTTCAATGGGGAAGTGTCCCCATCGAAATCAATGAAACCCCCTTCCAAACCTTTCCCCCCCTCCCAGGCTGCGTGGGTGGAAGTGGGGACATCATCCACCCACCCTGCCCAGCCTGGATTTTTTGTTTTAGGACCGGACCCGGACTCCGGGCCGCCACCGGCCGCCCAGCAGCAGCCAGGGCTATGGAGGCAGCTGAGCTCGCCTCTGGGAGCCCACATGTGGCTGACTGGCACTGTGGCAGCCAGCAGGCAAGGCTGGTAACCAACACCACCACCACCCCGAATCGCCTTTTACCTGTGCTCCCTCCGGGTGGTGGCGGTGGTGGCAGCAGCATGGCGTGGGTCTGGCGATTGATTTCAATGGACGTAATGTAAAAAAAAATCTGGTACAGGAACCAGCACCGGTTTGGAGAATTATCGGATCTATCCAGTATCCCCGATACTGCCAAATACCGGCAGTATCAGATACTGGGAGATCCAAACTTCCCACCCCTAAATATTACTGTGGCTGTCCCGATTCTTTAGTTCTGAACGGTGGGCAAACGGTGACCGCAGCTATCGCCTCCCCCCCTCTGTGCTTTCCCGTCTGTGACTGACTCCCCTAGCAGCCCGCCCCCCTGCCTATTCCTGCATGTGCTCTGGAGTCCCTGCTCCAGGCCTGCCAGCAGCTTCCTCAGCTACTGGCTACCGCCCCTCCCTCCTGGCTAACTATTGATTGAGTGAATCTCCCGGCACCCCCGTCCCTGATCCAGGGTCTCCACTCCAGCGGCTTCTGCAGATACTGCCCCCCCCTTCTGGGCTCTCTTTTAAGTGACTCTCCCGGACCCCTCCCCGGTCTATACCTCCATGTGCTCCTGACTCGAGTCCCTGCTAGAGCTGATGCAGCAGGAGCTTTTACCGTACTGCAATTCCATTCCGAAAACTCAGCATCTGATGTTGCGCCCCGCGGAATTCCGCTCGGTACCTTTGCGATTCTGCATTTGCTGCTACAAGAATCTGCAGATGCGACATTTCTGTGCTTTATTGCTTTTTCTGATCATTGCCGTTGTCGCGTACAATCGGCGGCCTTTTTCCACCTTCCGCCAATTTAATATATGAGAGACAGTCATGAGCTTTTATTGCGGTTCCACGAATGGAGTATGCACTTGCAGTGCTGGTGCACTGCTACGCATGTGTGTGCTGTGCTGACTGCTGGTGTTGTTGTTGTCCCTCTGTGCCGCAATCACTGCCCATTCTTCTCAAATACATACATGCACATGTTCTGGGTGGGAGTTCAAGGAACCGTGTTTTTATTTAATGGTAAATTGATCTTTTATGTAAACGTAAATTGACCGCCAAACTAAAGTTTTTTGAGCAAAACTGGTGGGATTTTAAGGTGGGATTCATCTACATCACACATCCACCGCCATGTCTACCTCTTTGTTATGTTAACAGTTAACACTAAACAGCTAACTGCAGTAAAATAGGGTTGGGAGGGACTGGACTCCGGAGTGAATGTTACATGAACTCCCCCACCCTCTAAGCGTTACAAAACTATAAGTCCCCCGACCCCCACTCCCGTACTCTTCCCCTCCACCCTTGCCTGAGAGTGTTTAAGTTCCAAGTCCAACTTGCTGCCATGTACCTGGTACATAGTTTGAAATGTTTGATTGTGGTTAAACTGTGGTTAGTGTCATGTCAGAAAACNCCGTACCCTCCCCCCCCCCTTCCCGAGAGTGTTTAAGTTCCAACTTGCCATGTACCTGGTACATAGTTTGAAATGTTTGATTGTGGTTAAACTGTGGTTAGTGTCATGTGAGAAAACACCCTTAGTGCACTCACTGCATCTGCATCTATCTCGATTGCAGAAACAGTAGAGATATACAGGCAGGGAGGGACTGGGAGGGTGGAAATAGCATTTTAATCTTATAATTTATAAGAGCCTTTGTATATGGATTGTGTAGTTAACAAAGGACAGTGAAATAATCCCCTAAGAGAGAGTGATTTTTTGAGACAGGTCCCACTCCCTGCCCAGTGTGCTTACAATTGAAGATGGACAAGGATGAGGGGAACACACAGGGAAAGACAGATACACATGTATCCCCATTTTACATAAGAAGAACTGAGACTGAGAGGTTTTGACTTCTCCAAGGCAACTCAATGATTTTACTGGCTATTTCAATTTGAACCCTGGTCTCCTAGGTCCAAGTCCAGCAGCACTTTAGCTACACATTAGAGCTTTAAAAGAGTCCTTCTCGTGTGGCTCAGTGTCTCTGCTTTGGGGTAGATGTACAGAAGATTCCACCCTTTTTCTGCTCAAATCCCTTCTAATCATCTGGCTTATAAAGTAAGTAGGCATACACACACACACACTCCCCCATTTTAAAGCCAGAATGGGTACTCATGGGATACTAAATGAGTAGTGCCCATTGGCTAATCCACAAGTGGTAGGTTGGATAATGCATATTTGATGGGTATCCCCATTTATTTATTCAAATGCATAGTTCCCATCCTAACTATGGATGCATAGTTTCCCTCTGCACCCCTCCAGACCACACATCCACCCTGATCCCAAGTCTTCACCCCTCCAGGCCATACACCCAGGCCATGCATCCCCCATGACCCCTCCATGATTCCTTGATTTGCGATATAAATATGTGTGTGTGGCCTGGGTATGTGTGTGTGTGTGTATATATGTACATATGTGTATGCCTCTGCATATGTGTATGCAAAAGCATACACATACATATCTTTATTCCTCTGCATATATATATGATGTATGTGCATTTTTATATATGTGCATGTATAGATGTGTATATACACAAATATCAAATATATGTATATTTATACATATATAAATATATATATATTTAGACACACATATATGTGTGTATATGCATACACAACTTTGCATTGCTGGATGTATTAGAAAAAGAAAAGTGAAAAATATTTTTATTAATTCACAAGTAATTTTTAAATAAAAGATTCAGACCCAGGTATAAAACTATACAAAACATATATAATAATAGAAAATTGCCTGAAAATAAATATTACTATATAAAGAAATTAGTGTTTAAAAAAACTGTTTAAAACCCGTAGAAAAGTATAACATTGTAACAAAATAAATATAATAAACACTCAACTTTTTAAAAGTTTAAACCCCTTTCCTAACCATGAAATAATTCTTACATCACATCATTACAAACATATCATGAATTTTTTTTGAAATAAGTTGTAAACTTATACGTTTTAAAACTGATTCAAAAACTTTTTAACGCTCCTCCTCAAACGCGGTATCCTGTCTTGCAGCAGGCCTTTGATGATACAGCATGTTGGCATAGTGGTTAAGGTTCCTGCTTGCTCTACAATTTGTAGCTGTCTTTCCACGGGTTTGAATCCCCACCACGGTTCTGTGTGGCTTTTAAATTATTATTTTTTACTTTTACTTTTAAATTATTGCTGTGTTGTGTTGCTCATGGCATACTTTCAATGCCAAAAAATATACTTAGTTATTACATTAACTAATAGCCAAGATTCAAAACGATTCCTAGCCGGGGACAAAGCATGCAGCGTCGCTGCTAGCAATGAGCAACAACACCAGCCAGGGAGGGAGATTTAAACTGGGCACAAAGCACAGCACCGGGACATGGAGCCAGGCAGGAGGGAGAGGAGAGCGGAGGGTGAGAGAGGAATGGAGGAGGAGGAGGAGGAGGAGGCGGCACAGGCAGCGGAGGAGGAGTTGTCCCCCCGGAGACGGAGGGACGGGGGGAAGTGGCCGTGCTGCCTGTGGGGGGGGGGAAATCACAGCACTGGGTGGTGGTGGTGGAGGTGGTGAGGGAATCGGATAAATAAATGCATGGACTCAGCACTGACAGCCTCGGACCCCCGCCTAGTCAGGGCAGCGCGAATACACTTAGCGGTACCGTTCCCCCCCACGGGGTCACAGCGTTCACATAGAGTGGCACCGGGTCTGACTCCAGCCTGTGCCCAGGCATGTGCGGGCACTGCAGCAGCTGCATTCCTGCTGTCTGTATGTCATCACCTTTCCCACCCCTCTGTGTTGTCTGCTGGTTGGGTGTCCTCCTCGGTCCTCACCTCGACTCCCTGGTCTGTGTGTTGAATGCCCTCCTGTATGTGTGCTCTGCTCAGTTCCAGAAGCTGCGCTTTCTGCACCCCATGCCTCACTTGTTATCATTACAATATTGCAGCCGCCGGCCGGTGGCCATATCACCTGTCCTTGGAGCCCCCCCATCCCTTCCTGTCCCTCCAGGGCTTGCGGAGTGGAGCCCCCCCTTTCCTTGCAGTTAGCATCAGGTGCGTGCTTCTGCTGGACCATGGCTGGATGCTGCTTTTCCCCAGGGCTCGCGGGCATAGCAACCCATAACTGGAGTTTCTGCGAGACCATGGGCCTGTGTGACCTTTGCCATTCCCTGGCTATGCAATTGCTAATGCTCACCAGCTGCCCGGACACCCGCACAGGTGCCTATGAGAGTCTGAGTTCTGGGTTCTGCTACTTTGGGTATGAGGTGAGCGCCCGCGACTGCTGGCTGCATGTGGAGATGCTGGGCCTCTGTCCCTTTCCCGATGGTCACATCCTGGAGATGAGGTGCTCCCATGTGGTGTGTTCTGTGGAGGAGACCATGTCTGCTCTGTATGTGTACAGTCTGTCCGCCTTCATGGCCTGTCTGGCGGAGGGGGCCCCTGCCCTGCCATGTCCTTCTTTGGCTGTGTCCACGGGGCTCGTGGGTACCAGCGGTCACGTGGTGTGGCCTATCACTGCCTGTTGGAACTGGGTTATGTTCCGTGGCCCCCAGCTGCCAACTATGGCTTTCCGGAGCCCACCGCGGTGGAGCTGATGGCACTGGCTGGTGTGTGGTCCCGATCCGATGTGCAGGTGGGTCTGGGCATGCCGGATCCCTTCGAGGCATACTACCTGGTCGCACACCACATGTCTGCACTGGGATACCGTCGGGGCATGCTGCAGTGGCCCCACTATGTGCACCTAACGGGCTACCCGGCCCCTGGGACTGGCCCCTTCTTGGTCCCCTGCAGCTGGCTGTGCTTGTGAGGCCCCCTGTGCCTTCATGCCCTGGGTGCAGCTGGCCCCACTGTGAGCTCCCACCTCTGCCCTGTCGCTGTGGGTCGGGGTCCGCCTCCTCCATGATGCCCAGGGCTTCCTCCAGTACTGTCTGGTCCCTGGGGTTCTGCCTGTGGCCCCTCCACGGGGCCCCCCTGTCCACCTCTGCAACTGCTCTTAAACTCCGTGTCTGCCTTTTCATGTGGGTGGGTGTGTCATGATGTCCAAGCCAGCACCCAGCGCAGGTGCTGCTGTGTCAACTGCTGAGCTTCCTACTCTGGCTGTGATTCCTCCTGTGCCCGTGCCACCCCCCACCAACCACCCGCGGGTGACTCTGTGAGTGACCATGGGGTCCTGACTCAAGGGGCCCCCTGACTGCACCTCCCGGCATCCTCCCAAGGGGGGCGGGGGAGGGGTTGGACCAGCTGCGATGTAATAATGTACCTGAATGCAATGTAAACTGATGCAATGTAAACTGAAAACTCAGTTCTTGATTTTCAAAGATGCAATGTAACAATGCATCAATCACAATTCATGTAACACTATGAATGTTAGGGAGGAAGATCAATGTAACACAATGTAAGGGAGATTATATTATTATTTTTGTTTTTCATAATGTATGTTGTAACTGTCTGTATGTATTGCATTTTAAGCACACAGATACAGCTTCTTCTTATCTAAGCCATGCAGCCAGTCCTCATTCAAGAACCATGGCATCCAATAAATAATAAACAGTATTAATTATTTTCAGAGTGTTTTCCAACTTGCCATGCCATCCCAGTGCATTAACTAGGGTTGGGTGAACGTGATGATTTTCCCCGCCCCCACACCTCAAAGAGTTAGGAAACTACAATTGAGCTTGACTCCCCACCCCGTCACCTCCTCCCCCCCAGCCCAGAGAGTGATTTCAATTCCAGTCAGTGCAGTAGGTTAGGTTGGTTGGGAGGGACTAGCTGGGATGGAGTGAACACATGAACTCCCCTGCACCCACCTCAAAATGTTAGGAAACTACAATTGACACTCCACCGTGTCAGCTCCCCCCTCCCACCCCGGCCGAGAGACTGATTCAATTTTCAATATAACAGTGTAAAAAATTAAATATAATCAACTCCCAAATTTTTACATATTACTTATTTTTAAAAAGGCCCATTTTTTGGAGGGGGTGTGTGTTAAAAACTATTCAGGAACCATAACATTAAATTCATGAAATTCAAATTCAATCCTTGGCTGACTGAGTCATTTTTTACATCATAGGACTGGCTCAGAAAGTTGAAGGAATGAAGGAATGAAGTTGATCCATGCAGAAGAGTTTGTTACAAACCTCATTCCTCACTTCCTCAGTCTAGAAGAAGTCAACAGACCAACAGCACTCTGTTGGCATAGTTGTTAAGGTTCCTGCTTGCTCTACAATTTGAAGCTGTCATTCTGCGGGTTCAAATCTCCACTATTCCATGTCACTTTAAATTTTTTTGGTTTTTTGTTGTGGTCCCGATACCAATGTAAGAGATGGATTGGATTGGAGGTAAAGTAGTTCAAATGAAATATCTTTTAGCATTCAAATGAAACAATATCATTCGTCTTACATTCTGTAGATGCGCTGGAGTGCGGCAAGTCGGCAACTGGCAGCAGACAGGGAGGGGGTGTGTGGTGCTGCTTGTGCCCATCCGGTCTTGCTGGCAGCGACAGGTGGCTGTCTGCTCCTGAGTCCTAGCTGGGGGTCAGGGGACACTTTCTTTTTTCACTCACAGACTGACCCATCCTCCACGACCGTCCCATGCTCCCATTCCCACCAGATAGACAGAAACAGCTTAAAGCTGTCACTATAGCCGGATGGACCTGCCCCAACTCGGCCACACGGGTCAGTTAATTAGCAACGGATGCACACCAATAAGAACAGTCCTTCCCTGTGACTGACAGCTGACAGCCACAGGCATTTAACACAGGGAGGCGGGCTTTATTTCACGTTGACCATGTGGTGCGTGTTTTCATGTCAAATCTATCTCAATTCTAAATTGACGGAATGGCTTTGGCAGTGTTTGTTTCAGTCCTTGATGGCCTTATTAGAATTGGTAAGTTAAATACAATTTTTTTTTAATGTGATCTTTTGCTCTATTGCATGTGTTACATTAGTTGGGCTTTTGTCATTAATAGTGCATTGATATGTTTTATTTTTCAATTCCATATCAGGGGAAATTATGGTGGATATTGCTTTGGCAATTTGGGCCACAGTCTGGGACACTGTGAATGCAGTGCAAAGAATAATCTCCAGATAGGAGGAAATTGGTAAGGATTTCATTTCTCTAAGAACCATAGTACTAGTACCCTTGTGTAAATAGTGTTTCCCTTGAAAAAAAATTTGCTGCTATTCAAGAATGCATACACTAACTATATTCCATTTTTACAGGGGGAAAAAAATAGAGGCACAGATGGAAGTGCTCCAGAACCTGAGGGAGGAAAATAAAGCCCTTCGGGTGTCGCTCGCAGAAGTGCTCCAGGAGGTGCGGGTGACGCAGGCAGTAGTGACAGCTGATCGTTGATTCGTAAAGTTAAATAATGTTAATGAATCTTCTGAAAATTATATTTTTTTACACTTTGTTTTCAATTATTTTTTCTATTAAAGAGTTTGTTTTCCAATTATGTGCATTTTTGTTCATTATTTAGCTTTCAGTCTGACCTGTACATGTAGTATCCTACTCACTTGAGTAGGATACTGCAGCAGCTGATCCCTTGCTACGAAAGTCTAGTATGTTCAACAGGGAATGCGAGTGGATAGAATGCTTACCAACCGATCATTAAAAAATCTCCAGACACCTCAGGGCCATTTTGCAATCATTCCATCCATACAGCATTGGGGTGATTCATTCCCTTATGTTGACTGGGGCTGCCAGTGCCAGCCCCCAAACAGTAAGAAGTTACATTCCCCAAACATTCATGAACCCATCTTCCAGAATATTTCCCAACCCTTTCCTAAACACAGCTATACAAGTGGACTTCCCTTGACCACATCATCTGGCACTGTCTGTCAGCCAATTGTACCACCACTTAATTGTGTGGTGGGACTCACATTGTGCGATGAGACTCTTTTATAAAAAAAATTAAAATAAAATTTACTACCACGTATAAGTTAGTTTAATTTGGTGTCCCCTACATGACATTTACTCTCAAGAGACATTTTAGCAAATAAATCACTGTTCCCTTAATTTTTTGGGTCCACAACACTCATGATTGTATATACTTCTATCATATCCCCCTCCGGTCTCAGATGTGTGCCTCACACATGCTATGCAATGTGTGCTATGCAAAAATAGCACAGTGCCATTGATTTTTAATAATTAATTTATATGCTTATATTCAAATCCCTCCCAGCAGCCAACATTAACAAAATGAGCATGATTAGTGATTGAAAGATGAAACTCATACAGGAATGAATACCAAATTATTTTTATTCAATATAGGTATTAATATGTAGTACAGGTTGGTAGCTGTGGCAATCAATTTGGTTGGAAATTCAATTTTTTTTATTCTCCAGCTGAAGGCAAAACCAATGGTTCACATCTTATAAAAAACCCACTACTAGTTTGTGGGGAAAAATGGATTGTGGTTAGAAAATTCCTTCATGACTCCATATGAAAATGGCAATCGGATCAGTACTCGATCCCTGAAGAATACCTGCAGTGGCTACAAATCAACTGTGTATCTGTTGCATGTTCCTGTCATGATTTTACCCATGTTCCTGGGGAAAAAAATTTTTTTAAAGCACACTGATTAGTCACACTGATCGTTGTTCAGTTTGCATTTTTGATTTTTAATACAGAATTTGAAGGAACACGTTTTATAAAAATCATAGCTATCACATATTATATAAATGTATGCTACTTGTACATGTATAAGTATGTGTACACATACTGTACTGTACTAGTATGTGTACAGCATGGATCTTTACACAGATCTGTACTTGTACATGTAGACATTGTACATGTAGACATCATTGTATGTGTATATAGGACAGATGTATCATTTTAAAATGAAATTATACTTAGCTTTAACTTTTGATTGATTGCTTCTCTTGCCTGCTTCTACTTCCACATGGACCACCCCATGCAATTCCCAAGTGCAGTTTGCCTATGTGTCATTCCGTTGAGGCCATGACCACACAGCATCCATGGCTTTTGAAATCATTGCTGGGGTGCTCTTATCCTGAAAAATAGATCCATGTTCCAGAGTTCTGCAATCTCTTCACGTGACTTCTGCGAAGTGTGTGTGAGAAACTGAAAAAGACAGCAACATCACTAAGCCAATGCATTCCTATGCTACTTCCACATGGACCATCCCATGCGATTCCCAAGTCCAGTTTGCCTATGTGTCATTCCTTTGAGGGCATGACCGCACAGCATCCACAACTTTTGGAATCATTGCTGGGGTGCTCCTATCATTTCTGGATTGATGATTGGGGTGCACCAATCACTAGACCAATGCATTCCTATGCTACATACCAGACTTCTGCAATCAAAGACAGCAGAATCACTGACACTTCATTACAGCAACACAACCTTTGCTGCTCACAAGTGGACACTAGCCAAGCTTACCTCCTCACTCAGTGCTCTTGTATACCTTCCGAGATTTCGTCTGGGTGGTCATAACCTTTTTTCTGGTGATCAATTGCCTCTGAGGTGCACCTCATTATTTCCTCATCTGTGGCTTGCAGGAAATCCTTAGTAATTTTAAGTAGGAATGACCTGTTCATTTTAATTAATGCTAGGCACTTGAGATTTAAACTGGACAGACTAGTTCTTTTATTACCTACAATTCTGCCCGCACAGCTGAATATACGTTCTGATGGGACACTGCTGGCAGGACAACCAAGGAGTGTGATTGCCAAGCAGCAGAGTGCTGGCCAAGTCTCTCTTTTTTCTGCCCAGTAAATGAGTAGATCGTTATTCATGCCAACCACGCCATCCAATGAAAGGTAATGATCGTAAATATCCTCATCTGCAGCGAGTGTTATTGGATGGTGATGATGACGGTGAAGCGGATCAACTCTTCTTGGCCGTCGAGTGCAATTCTGTGCAAGGAGACCATACTTTTCCAAATTTGACCACATCGAAGAACCCTGGGGCTGTTGAGTGTTATCTTCAGAATTACTCTCTGCTTCATCCTCTTCAGATTCATCTTGCGTGTTGTTGCCATCATGCTCTCCTACCATCTGTGAGGCGATTTCTTTGCATGCAGTGGTAGCAGATTCTCCCCCCCCCCCC
>QEPC01012033.1:1052296-1064578 GCA_003113815.1 Sphenodon punctatus | reverse complement strand
GTTCGGTGTGTTCGCCATTTCGTCATTCGGTGTTCTGTTCCATTTGGTATGTTCGTGTTCGTGTTCGTGTGGATGAGAAGGCTACACTGGTAGTAGCTTCATTTGCTGCTAGTGCAGCTAAACTCCGTATCCAATTCGTTAACAGAATAGTGATTCACCAGAGTTAATTTAGGGGTCAAGTTGTTATCAGTGTGCCCTGAGATGAATAAGGAGATGGATGGGGGTCAAACTACTGTCTTCAATAAATTTCGAAAAGATTTGGGTGCTAAATTCAGGGGCCAAGCTTTGCCGCCAGCAAGCTCCGGGAAGAGCGAGGCATTCAAAACCTGAGATTGAGGGATTTGTTGTTATGACTTCTGTTCCGATTATTTTTGTTCAGATTTTATTTTTGTTGTTTTTATGATCAATGTTTTAGTTTGTTTTCATGTAATTTTGGTATTAATATTGATATGGATTGGCTCAATCAATAACATTTATATTATCTTAAAAAAATAATGATATCAATAACGATAACGAATATTGATACCTATATTGATACCAATATCGATACCAATATCAATACAGATAACAAAAATGATATAAAAATGATACCAAAATGATAACAAAAATGATAATGACAAAGAAAATAAAATGACATTGTCGTTAATAACGATAACGGAAATGAAGTTTTTGAATGCTGAAAACAAAAACAAAAAACAAAAATGACATGGGGCCTGGTGCACACCCCTACGGGGAACATGACGGGAGCTGGGAGGAAACAACAGAGAATGGTTCCCTCATTGTGACCTGTTGGGTGCTTCTTCCAAGCCACAGTGGTTGGCCACTGTTGGAAACAGGATGCTGGGCTAGATTGACCATTAGTCTGACCCAGTATGGTACTTCTTATGTTCTTAAGAAAAAAGGGGGAATGTAAAAGAAGTCCTTTTTACATGGGTGGCACCCACACATGAACACCCAGAAATCTGGGTGTTCATGCATGGGTGAGTCTCATGTAAATTCATGATGGGTGCGTGTGGGTGGGTGGGTGTGCATGCGCACTCCGGCAAGTACGCATGCAGACCAACCTCCACCCATCACCCACGCATGGATCAACTGCCGAAAATGGTGGTTGCTCTGTGACTCTTTTTAAACAGACTGAGAAGAAGCTGTGGTCCATGGGGGATGGGTGAAGGTGGCGGCGGGTGTGTGGTACATGGGCAACCGATCATATAGATGCCCACCCATCTCCACCCATCTCCATGCACAGAGACACCTCTGCCTCTGTATGTGGGTGATCTATGGAGGTTAGTGGAGCATGGGGGTGTGCATTCACCCCCACCCACCGTCTGTGGTGGTTAGAAGGACCCCCCCCCCGCCCTGCCCATGCAGTCACACACATGTGGGCGAGTGAAGGGGCATTCGTGTAAAAAGGGCCTGTCTGTGGGTGATGGCTGGAGGTGGGTGGAGATCGGTGTGCACCCATCTACACCCTCACCACCACCACCACCACCACTGTGCACAGAACTGCAAAAACACCAACCCGTGAGTACTGCCATCCATGTAAAAAGGGCCAAAATGGAAGGGAAAGTGTGGTGTCTCTTATAAGAGTTGGGTCTGAAAATGTGTTTGCCTTTGCCAATATTTCCAACCCATGGCTTCACACATCTCTATTGTTCTAGAGGATGGGAGCAGTACTACTCCTGGATAGTAGCAGTCCCAGGTTGGTGCTTGTGAATAACACCCCTCCTTTGGGGACTCCTTTTTGCGGGGCCCAGGCAATAATGGCAAGATCCCTAACCATGGCAGACTAGGGGGTTGTGGTGGGGGTCAGAATTGTATAATTAATGCACTGGACCTAGGGATTTTTGTTAAGAGAAAGTTTTCCCCAGGCTGATGTTAAGGTTAGATTAATAAAGTTGCTGTGTTTGCTTGTCAAAAATATTTGGGTCTCTGTCTTGTTCCATAAATGTGTGGGCAACATTATTATATTTATTTTATATTTTGATTTATATCCCACCCTTTCCCATAGGCTCACGGTGGCTTATAATAGGAAAATATAAAATCCAGTAAAGCCAAATAAAATCCCATTAAAACCATTACCACTCCACACTCTACCCCACCTGCTAAAAGCACGAACAAATAAAAAGGTCTAACATCACCTTCCAAAGTTGTTTGGGCTTTGTCGAACCCCAAGGGGAAGGGAATTCCAAAGCTGTGAGGCAGCCACTGAGAATGCTTCTCTGTAATGATAGGATTTGCAAGAGGACACTCCCAACTTATCTGAGGGAACCTGATGGAGCATAGGGGGGGGAAGCAGTCTCCTAGATATGCAAGGCCCAAGTCATTAAGCACTTTATAGGTCAAAATCAGCACCTTGAATTGTGTCTGAAACACTATTGGCAGCCAGTGCAGACTTTGAAGTACCAGTGTAATGTATTTCCAGGAGCCCATCAGAAGGTGGGCCACCATGTTCTCTGCACCACCTGCAGTCTCTGAGCAGGTTTAAAGGGCAGCCCCATGTAAAGTGCATTGCAGTAGTATAGTCTCAAGGTTACAAAAGCATGGATAACAGTGGCCAGTTCTGAATTGGACAGAAAAGGTCACAGCCTCCTCATCGGATGGAGTGGGTGGAAAGCATTCCTGGCATCCCAAGGCTACAAACCCGCTTCACCAGAAAAGTATGGATCCCCTCAATAATTGGCATTCCTATCCCCCCACCCTCCCAGATCGTATGGCCAGCCAACCATCATCACTTCAATCTTATCTGGATTCAGCTTCAGTTGGCTCACCCATATCCAGTCTCCAATGGCAGAGAAGCACTGTTTAAGCACTTAGACTACAGGACATGGGTCAGATGAAAAAGAGAGGTAGAAATGGGTGTCATCGACATACTCATGGCACTGCACCCCAAATCTACCTATCATCTTGCCTATTGGCCTTTACAAAATCATTGAACAGGAGAGAGAATTGAACCCTGCAGGACCCCCACAGGGGAGGTCCCGTGGGGACAATGAGCCATCACCTTGGACCTCAGAAACAGGAAAGAGTGGAACAACTCAAGAGCGGCCCCACACACCCTTGAAACCTCTGACAAATCCCATAGTCACCTGAACAAAACCTCATGGTGCACTATGTCAAAGGAGGCTAAAAGGTCTAAAAGGATCAACAGGTAGAATTTCCTCTGTCGATCTTCGGGCAAAGATTGTGGACCAGGGCCACAAGCTAGGAGTGTGCATTGCATTTATGTTTTCTGTTTAACTCAAAAGAAATTTTGTAATTTCATTCAGGTAAACAGAAAACATAAATATATATTTTTAAAAACCAATGACATTTCAGCTAGAAATTTTGTTTGGTTTGTTTGACAGTGCTTGCAGTGAGGCTGTGTAAGGCAAAACTAACATTGTATCAATTCAAGATTTGGGGAAGAGAAAAGGAAACCGTGAGGGCATGATTGGCATCCCTGCTGGCCAATTGGGATTGCTAAGATATCACACAGCACTTGACGCATACAGAGAATTCCTGTGATAGGGCTTCATTTGGTGCTGCCCGAACTTGGGGACTGTGAAAGCCATAGACTGAGCTGCAGCTGCTTTGACTGCTGCTAGCTTCAGAGCATTTTATGTAGTCCTTCTCCATTTAAAAATCAGACATACATACCCCCAAACCCATTCATTATTTACTCCAGAGCCTTCTGCTCTTCTGCCCACCCGCTGCCTGCCATGTTCTCTCTTTCTCATGCCAGTAAGTAACTTCTCTAACTGATGCGGGTTATTTAAGCTTTAGAACCACCAATGACAATGCCCGCACACTGCTGCTGCTAGCTGCCTCAGTGTTAGAGACTGAGAGAGACACTGGGCACCATGCCCACAGAGGGAGTCAACTAATGAATGGGACACATAACAGTTCATAGTTATATAAAAAAATGTATATTGTTTTTATTGAATGTTGTTCACCGCCCCAGGCTGCCCTGAGGACAGGAGGGGTGGGATATAAATTTTAAATAAATAAATAAAATAAATAAATAAATAAATAGTCACAGTTTGGGGATGCCAAACTTAAAACTGCTATTTTGGCAAACCGAAGCCATGAATGTCCATTGAAATGAACGGGGAATGCCCTTGCCCACTGGAAAATCATACATCTGTTTACTCGGGTATTCCATTTTTGTTATTTTCCTTATTTTGTTTATTTTGTTTATTTGGTTATTTCAGTGTTTTAGTTACTTTGTTTTTGTTGTTCTGCATGTGCAATAGCGCTAACGATGTGAAAAGGAAGTTAATGAAATACTGAAATAACTGAAATGATAAAATTAACCAAAATAAAATATCTGTAATAGGTATCTGATAAAACCCAAATGAGTAGTGGTTGGTATCCTTTTTGTCAGTTTTGATTCGGATAATGCTAATTCAATGGATTAATTCATTTGTACAAATATTAGTTCCAGCTCTAGTTTTAGGACTGGGGAGTTTTCTTATTGTTACTGAAGTTATAGAGAATATTGCCATTGAGAAATGGTTTGGGCCTATTATATTTTTGAGCTAGTATGAAGAAATAGTGGCAGCTACTGGTGAAAATAAACATGCCTGGCATGCCGGCTACACATGCTTGCAGGGCCTGGCTGAGGCAGGTCAGGGCTAAGATTAAGCATGTGCCAGAATGGGCCATCTGATGAGTGTTTCCCCGCCTCCTCAGCTGGGGAATGGAACAGACACATGGTTGGGCAACCACGTCTCCAGTGCCCCACCCCACGCCATTATGGGCAGCCATGGTGGCAAATCATGGGGATCATGGCAGCCCTCGCTCCCTGGTGTAGGGTGGGGTGGAACCGCAAACAGACATGTGGGCCCACTATGGCCCATGTTGGCCAACCTGGGCAATCATTGGTTCAGGCTGTGGGCTTGGGATAATTTGCAGGACCACATCAAAGCCAGCCATATACCGAGGCCAGGGCAGCAGTGGACCCACATCTGTTAATAAATGTGATGGGGAGTCCCTGGGACAGGCAGACCATAACGGGGGCCCATCAAGTTTATCAGCCTATGACTTCCATGCTATTGTTCCTCATGAACACAAGTGGAAACCAGAACTGACATTGTTTGGTGTTTTATATCATTTCCAGCTGTTATATTGACTCTAGGTTTGATTTTATAGTACGCTCCAAGAGTTGGATGATTTGGTAATGGTTGATGAGGCAGGGTTGGTGGGGCCACCTCCCCCCAGTGAGAGAGGGGTAGAGGTGGTGAGGTGTGTGGTTGGGTTAGTAGGGGGGGAGTTAATGGAAGGTGGGACTTATCCTGTTTTTGTGGGTGAGGCGGTAGAATGGGATGTGAGTTAAAGTGGGGAATATGATAAATGGGTAGAAGGTAATGTCGTTGTTTTGGTCCCTGTGTGGACTATTTGGTAAATATAATTAATAATTAATAATTAATATTATGCTATTTTGCAATTGTTATATATTATTGTAATGTAATATTATGCTATTTTGTACTTTTTTTGGTGTGTAGTAAGGTAGGGTGACTTCCCCTGTGAGAGAGGGTGTGAGTTACTTGAAGTGTCCTGGTGGCAGCAGGACATTTAGTGGGTGGGACCATCCCGGATTGGGGGATGGTCAGAGGGGATATAATTGGAGAAGATAGAGTTAATTTGTATTGTATTGAAATTATATTGTTTGTATTGAGATGTGTTGTGTGCTGGACCCCTGCGTGGGAAAGTACCTCCAGCAGTTGTATTTTTGTGTTGTAAGCTGCCTCGAGTCTTTGGAGAGAGGCGGGATATAAATAAGCATTGATGATGATGATGATGATGATGATGATGATGATGATATCTTTGGTCTCATATAATGCAATTTTTTAAAAAAATGGTAAAGATGATATGAAATAGAAACTGGATTCAGGATTATCTTAGTATCTAAAAATCAAAGCAAGTTAAAAGTGAACTTTTCAAAACTGTTTTTTCTGTACCGTGTGGTTGGACTCTCCCCCCTCCCCCATTGGTGATGTATCGGGTACGGTATGTTACTGAACTATGCCAGCGCTGTTGAAAACATATAGAATATGCTATTCATGTTTTTTCTGTTTGTAATTTGTTTTTGACAGCACCGTTTATCATTAAGCACCTGGTAATGAACCAGTGCAAACACTCCTGAGACTCACTAAGGAGGAAATGCAAATATCCCTATGTGGAAACAAAGTTTGTAGCTTATACAAGCTTTCTATCATCTGCCCAGAGTCCATTTTCAATAATATTAAATGCACTATTAAGTAGCACTGAGGGGCAAATCTGGAAGGGTTGGTAGTGCATTCATGTCCCTGATTGTGGAAATGGCTCTGATATTTCAGCAATTACCATGGAAACTGTATTAGCGTTATCCCTTGTCAAATGGGTCTCTTCCTTTTTCATAAACATAGACCATAGTAGCTTAAAGTAGAAAATTATTCTCCCCAAGTGTCAGAAATGCCATTTTCAGTGAACTTGGGAAACAGGAAAGTGATCCCATGGTCAACTCCCTTCATCTTATTAAAAATTGGTTACTGAAACTGAAATGATTTGCTTGAAGCTAGGCTTTAATAAATTTCCAACTAACTGTGTGCTGCATTCATTTTTCAGTCACTACTTATCTCCTAACTTTTCAGTATACATTGGTCCATTTCACACTGAAAGATGACGATTTGCCAGCAGAAAAGGGGGTGAGTCAATTTTCTGTCTGCACGGATTGCCTGTATAGGCTCCCATTGCCTATAATGTTATGTAAGTGTTATGAATAATTGTGGATAATTAGAACCTGTGAAACTTTGACCATCTATATGTTGTTACTTCTCATATTTAGCACTATATTTGCTTTCAGACTTGAGTAATGTTTGACCAAATATTTTTTCCAAAGCACATTATTTATTATTATTATTATTATTATTATTATTATTATTAATAATAATTTAAATTTATACAGCACTTTCTGTGTTCAAAGTGCTTTACAATCTTTATATGGTTCACCCTCACACCAAACCCTGTGAAGTAGGTAATTATTATTCCCAAATGGGGAAATGAGGCTGAGAGATAACAGCCCCCCAAGTGAATACATACCTAAGACATTTGAACCCTGATTTCCTAAGTTCAAGTCTAATGCTTTATCCAATGTCCTCCTCTGTCCCCTCTCTCGCCCTTCCACGCCTTCCCTGCTCCCCTAAGCGCCTTCGTCCCTTCTCACTTGCTGCCCCCCATGCCTGGAACTCCCTCCCTGTCCACATCCGCCTTGCCCCCTCCCTTCATACCTTCAAATCTCTCCTTAAAACTCACCTCTTTCGCTCTGCTCTGTCTGACTCTTTATCCTGCTGAGCCACTATTCCTATACCTACGATCAGTTTACCCTTATCCTTGCAACATGGACCTGCCTGCTGTCATTCTCATCGTAACCAAGCCAAGTACGTGCACTTGAGACCTCGCATCTTCATGAATGTTAGACCCCTTGTCTCTCCCTCTGTTCCCCTTCCTAAGTCTCTCCCCCAGCTCCTGTCTCTCAGATTGTAAGCCCTAGGGGCAGGGACCGTGTCTATTTTATTACTTTGTAAAGTGCCAGGTACACTGCTGGCGCTATATAAATGTTTGTTATTAATAATAATAATAATAATAATCCAATAACCTACACTGACTTTCTATGCTTTAGTTTGATCCTCATACAACCGTGAAATAATAATAATAGATTATCAGTGGCGGGTGGTGGGGTTGGAGGCTGGTGGGGCAGTGGGTGGGTAGAACCTGCCTAGCGGGCCTAGGGGCAGAGTCTGGCCTAGAGGTGGAGCCAGGGCAATGGTAGGTGGAGCCAGGGCAATGGTAGGCCAGTGGCATGGCATAACCCAGCAACAATGAGTTCCCAGGGTTAACATTGGATAGACATTGCATTAGTTAATGCTGGGAATGCTGCTGTGTGAAGCACTGCCACCGGGGGATAGAGAGCCCTCTTACTGGGGTCCCATCCACTCTCTTTCCCACTGGGTCCAAATTAACCATAGTAGGTTAAAAAAAAAAGATCACGTTGCCATCGCCTACCTTTATCCTGAACCCTCGATTTTCATGGCATCCTTGGCCGCCTGTAGTCTTATGAAGGTGTAGACTTTGGAACAAACCTTCCTTTTGGCTTGGAGAACTGGGAGGACTGAGTTAGCTCCCTGTCCTGTGACAAGCCGAATCAGAAGAGAATAAAAGGTAGGGATGTGTGAACAAAACCAAGTTTGGAAATTCAGTTCAGTTCGAAAATCGAGTTCGGTTTGAAAGTTCGGTTTGGTCGACAGAACTATTCACGTCCAGTCGAATTCTGAACTTCTGAACCGAGTTCATACATTCAAAACTGGGTTTTTTGGCCTTCTGAACTGGTTCAGATTTGACCTAACAGTTCAGTCGAATTCAAGTTCGGTTCGGTTGACCGAACTATTCGAGTTTGGTCCGAACTCTGAACTTCCGAACTGCGTTCGCACATCCCTAATGAAAGGGAAGAGATGGACAGGACAGAGAAGAAGTAGGAGGGAAAAGGTTTGGTTTTGGAGCACGAGAAGAGGAAGGGAAAGAGATGGGTTCAGTGGGGGACAGGGTGAAAGGGTTTCCTTAGTGTCTGCAGCCTTCTCTTCTGCCATACTCCTACCTACTTTCTCCTCTGTTCACAAGGAAAGCAAGGCGAGGTTTAGAATCATGCCAGATCTCAGTCAAACTGGATAGAAAAAAGAAACAAATTACTTTAGATGTTTGCATTTTGAATGACCTTTTTAATGTTGCTTCTTTGTGGATGTCTCCCCCAAACAAGAGAGGGTGCATGCCGTTTTCATTATTACAATAAGAATAACAAAAATTGTCATTTTTGTTATCGTTATTGCAATAACAAAAACAACAAATAATAATAGCAAAAATAGAAACGAAAACGACATTGTTTTTGAAATAAAGGGAAAACTGAAAAACGTATTTCCGTATTTCTTATTCAATTGTGATGAAGTTTGTGGTGCTTGTACCCCCAATGGAGGGCATTACGTGTACCAATTTCTGAAACGATTCGATAAAGGGTACCAATTTTAGAAGCAATTGAATGTTGTGATTTTAAGAAAAGCTCCATACACATTTATGGCTACAACTTCTTTGTCTTCAATCAAATTTGCATGAAACATAAGAATAACTCTACAGTTTTGACAAATTTTGAGTATTGTTTCTAATCCTGCTGTTCTTGACACATCATTTCTTAAATCTGCCAGGTTTATTTTGGCCTCCTTCATTGCTTTTGCGGTGTAATGTATGCTATCCACTGTATCAAGAGCTGGCATATTTATTATTGGGTTTTTTTGCATTGAAATCATGTAGCTATTGAAGTGATCACATACTTTAATAGTTGGCATGAGGCACACTGGTGGTTTTTCATTTTCAGTTAAACTTTGAAATATGTCTGCTGGCTTATCCATGATTTCCAGGTTTGTTTTTTTAACACCCTGTAGCAATTGTTCTATCTGGTTGCTTGTTAATCGGCCAATTCATAAGTTGTTCAGCAGATCACAGTATTCAATGTCTTTTGATTGTCTCACAATTATCTCTAGTTCATCATGTATGAAGCATTGCCATAAATTAGTGTGGCCAATGCTTCCAATTGTATGTCTTGTATCCAATGTACTTAATGCTTTGAATGCAGGTTTCCCTTTAACAGGAGTTAATTGAAGTAAGTCGCCTAGCAGAATAATGTTTTTGCCCCCCAAAAGGTAGTTGCTTCAATTTTTCATTATTTCTTGCAATCTTAAATGAATGAATGCCAGCATGTGGTTCGATACCATACTTACCTCATCTATTATAAGTAATTTTATGGGCTTCAAAACACTTTGTAGTAGTTTTCTATTGTCTTTGCTAAGCTTACGATATTCCATATGTTTGCCACGTTGTACAGGAAGCATCAGTAATCGATGTAGTGTTACTCCGCCAATATTGTAGGCTGCTAACCCAGTTGGTGTAGCAACTGAGCATGAGTTGGGGTCCTTTGTTGTATCTTGTATGTAACTTACTATGGCACTGATTAGGAAGCTTTTTCCTGTTCCTGCTGGTCCACTGATGAACATGTTAAGAGGTTTGTGATTACTGCATGTGCATTTTTTCTCCTCATGTAACATTGCATGATTGATTGTATTAGTTACAAAGTCATATGCTCGTTTCTGATCCACATTCAGCTGGCTTACAATATGTGTAAGGTTGTGTCTTGCCTGGTATGTCAATTGCATTGCTGCACAAATGTCTTCCATTGCATAATTAGTGACTGATCGTTCTACAGGATTCCCAAATAGAGATTCTGGTTCTTCATTTCTTTGTTCACAGTTGTAAGTAGTAGATGTTACTTCATGTTGTACTTTTTCGTAGTTTGCTTCCTCTCTTTCCAGTACTGATTTGTAATGTGTAAAAGCTTGATTATCCATATTTATTTTGAAGTTATGGTAGCTTTCCTCATATGACATGTACTCTCCAAGAAGTGTATCTTCATGTCTCCATGGCTTAAAGAGCATCAAGAGTGTGAAAAAGTACAGCTCTGGTATGTGGATGTGGAAGTCTGTGTCCACTAATGAATAGTATGGGTTGTTTATTTTTAAGTAGGCAAGTGCTTGCTGTATTTTATTAATGTCTATAACATGTTGCCACATTTTCTTGTCTTTTGTTGCTACACCATTTAGTAAGATTATGAGACTATCTTCAAAATTTGAATTGTTGGCAATTGTTGCTAAGTTTTCTTCAAGAGGTAATGGTAAGTATACTACCCTTCCTCTAACACCATGTACCAGTTGAGTTTGCTTTATTGTCCCCGAAGTAGTATTCAGTCTAATAATAGTTTGGAAGGGTTTAACAAATCGAATCATTATTTTCTCATAAATATTCAGTGACTTCAGTACATTTGGGACTTCTTGAGCATCCGATCCATTTAGAATACACCATGCAGGCATAATCCTGTATTTCAGAAATGACCAACAGTATTTGCAGACAATAACAGTTAGTGCACTGAATGTTTTTTGTCTTAGTACGTGGTTTGCAACTATTTGGCAGAATACATCATTTTCATGCGTATTGTATCAACATCTACTTTTCTTACTTGTTGAGGGTAGAATAATCGGTCACAGCATATACATATTTTGTCAAATGTTGTATACTTTGCGTTTTCAAATTGTCTAATTTCTCTTATATTTGTCAAATATTTTGTTTTCATTGTGTATTTCATTCCATGTGTCCTCGTATGTTGGAGTTGCAGTTGTAAATTGGGTTCGTCCTTTTATTTTCGGCTTTACATTGCAATCAATGTAATCTTTAATTGTGTTGTATGTTTCTTTGGCTACAGTGTCTTTAAATGTTTTCTGTAGTATGAGCAATGCTCACAATGAATATAGTTTAATTACAAATGTCCTAGTTCCATTGTTATGTGTAGCTATCATTGTTAAATGACGCAGCACACTTGTACATTGTTTATTGCCCATGCATTCCAATGAATGGCCATGCCTTTTGTTATTGGGGCACTGAGCAGCTGTCAATATTCATTCAAATGGATTACTTTCTTTGGTAAAGTATCATAATTTCTAACTGTAGAGCAAGAATTCTTATTCAGTAATCTATTTTCCCTATACATCCCCCACATCTCCTCCCCCCCTACACCTCCCTATTTTGTCTTGTGTCTGACAAAAGGGAAATGGATTACTTTCTTTGGTAAAGTATCATTTCCAACTGTAGAGCAAGAATTCTTATCAATAGTCTATTTTCCTTATCAATTGTTTCCTTTAGAGGTATGTAACCAATACATGTACCTCCTTAAGAATAAATTGAACGGAATGTGTTGGCGGGTGGCAGGTGGGGACCTGCAGAGGACAAAGATGATGGGGTGCCCTGGCCAGAGCGCCCTGTATGCAGATAGGGTGGGTGGTATATACTGCCACACACTCAGTTTACACGAGCGCTCCCCCCACACCTCCCCATTTTTTCTTGGCTCCTCCTCCCCACTCCTACTCCCCCTGTCTGCCAAAGAAACCCCACCCCTCCAACCATTTACCATTACTGTAATGTATCTTTCAAATTTGAGCCAAGTGTGGCAAGTACATTTCATCAGCGAATGGCGCAGATGTATTAGAAGTACACATTAGTGGAAATGAGCAATAGTTACTAGTGGTGGGACCCCGGGCCCATTACCGGCTACCGGATTTACCGGTTACCGGTTCTACGAAAACCGGATTCCCGGATTAAATCCGGTATGCCGGTACCGGATTTATTTCATTGGTTTCAATGGGGCGCTGTGTCCCCATTGAAACCAATGAAATA
>QEPC01012033.1:1009666-1045486 GCA_003113815.1 Sphenodon punctatus | reverse complement strand
CATCCCATGCCAGGGGCAGGCTTGGGAACGGGTTCCTCATCATTAAGGGCTGCTGCTGCTGTGCTGAGGTGCTGTCCCTCCCTCCACTGCTTCAGTGGCACCCTTCTTGACCTCCCCCCCTCTCTATCTATCTATCGCTACGTCTATCTCTCTTTCTCTTTCATACTACATGGCCTCGGCTGACCTATCTAACTGACTGCATGCTGCAGGGTGGCAGTGGGAAACTGTAAGCCTGCCAGTTGGCCTCTGGCTAGATGATCTCAGCCCGCCTATCTGACTGGCTCACTCTCTCACACTGCAAAGTCTTCTCCAGCCTATCTGAGTGCCCTGCCAACTTTGTGCCAAGGTCCCAGCCTGCCTTCCCTACTGCCTCTCATTCCACACTTCCTGCACGCCTGCACGCCCGCCCAGGTAGCAAAGCTTGAACCCTGCCTTCTGCTCATGCCACGCTTCCTGCCCCACTGCCCAGGTAGCAAAGCTTGAACCCTGAATCAGTATGCCTGCCTTCTGCTCATGCCATGCTTCCTGCCCACCCACCCAGGTTGCAAAGCTTGAACTCTGCCTCACTCTTCCTGCCTTCTGCTCATGTCATGCTGCCTGCGCACCCACCCAGGTTGCAAAGCTTGAACCCTGCCTCAGTTTGCCTGCCTTCTGCTCATGCCACACTGCCTGCCCACCCGCCTGCCCAAGTAGCAAAGCTCGAACCCTGCCTCAGTATGCCTACTTTCTGCTCATGCCATGCTGCCTGCCGGCCTGCCCAGTTTGCAAAGCTTGAACCCTGCCTCAGTATGCCTGCCTTCTGCTCATGCCACGCTGCCTGCCTGCCTGCCCAGGTTGCAAAGCTTGAACCCTGCTTCAGTCTGCCTGAATCTCATGCCACCCTGCCTGCCTGTCTACCCTGGCAACCCTGGGTGATGTGCACCACTGGTCTGGTAATCCAGCCGCTGCTGTCTGCTGGTCCATGGGTGCTCTTTTCTGGCCAATCCAAATGTGCCCACATAATCCTGCTGCTGATGTCTACTGCTGTATGGGAGCTCTTACCTGGAAAATCCAACCATCCTGGCTCCATGGGAGCTCTGTACAGGCAAATCCTGCTGCTGTCTTTGCTTTTCCATGGGTTCTCTGCCTGGTCAATCCAATGTCTGCTGCTGATACTGTCAATGCTGCCTCTGCTGTCCATTCCATGGGTTCTGTGCCCTGCAACCAATATATGCTGCTGCTGCCAATGGCCCCCAGGCCTATATGCTGTCTAAGCCAAGGGTTTTGTGCCCTGGAAACCAATGTCTGCTTCTGCTAGTGCCAATGGCCCCCAGGCCTATATGCTGGTCCTCAGTGTTCTGGGGCTGTCATTCCGCTCATGGGGAGCTGTCATTCCACTGCATCAAGAAGCAGCCAGCCACTCCAGCCCCCAAGACCCACCATCAGGGTTCTGGGTCCTATGTTACTGGCAGGGAGGGCTGTCCATCCACATCATCCAGAAGCTGCCACTCTAGTTCCAGGACACACCATCAGGGTTCTGGGGCTGTCATTCCACTCACAGGCAGCCATCATTTCACTTCATCTAGAAGCTGCCACTTCTGCCCCAGGACCCACCATCAGGGTTCTGGTGGAGTCATTCCACTCATGGGGAGCCATCATTCCACTTCATCTAGAAGCTGCCACTCCTGTCCCAGGATCCACCCTCAGGGTTCTGGGGGCATCATTCCACTCACAGAGAGCTTTTATTCCACCGCATCAAGAAGCAGCCAGCCACTTCAGCCCCAGGAACCACCATCAGGGTTCTGGGACTGTCATTCCATTCACAGGGAGCAATCATTCCACTTCATCTAGAAGATACCACTCTTGTCCCAGGACCCACCATCAGGGTTCTGTGGTCGTCATTCCTCTCATGGGAACTGTCATTCCATTTCATCTATAAGCTGCCAATCCTGTCCCAGGACCCACCGTCAAAGTTCTGGGGCAGTCATTCCACTGCATCAAGAAGCAGGCAGCCACTCCAGCCCCAGGACCCACTGTCAGGGTTCTGGGCCTACATTCCAGGTAGGGAGGGCTGTCATTCCACTTGATCCGGAAGCTGCCACTTCTGTCCAAGGATCCACCGTCAGGGTTCTGGGACCATCATTCTGCTCACAGGGAACTGACATCCTACTGTATCAAGAAGCAGCCACTCCAGCCCAAGACCTACCGTCAGGGTTCTGGGGCCTACATTACAGGCACGGGGAAATGTCCATTCACATCATCTAGAAGCTGCCACTCTAGTCCCAGGACCCACCATCAGGGTTCTGGGGCCATCATTCCGCTCACAGGGAGCTGTCATTCCACTGAATCACAGCCAGCCACTCCAGCCCCAGGTTCCATCCTCAGGGTTCTGAGGACTAAGTTCCAGGCAAGGAAGAGGTGCAGCCAGGGCTTGGTGACTGGCATGGCACTCATACAGGGCCAGGCATTGCAGGCTGGCCTCCTACTCACCAGATCTCAACCAACACTTCTGCAAATTGGTCACGTAGTCTTGCCCGGTGGTGATTCAGGTGGCCAATCATCCAGCCACCATCTGCTATGATGGCAACTAGAAATAAAGAACCCAACCAGCATAAATCAAGGAGAACGGGAGGCCTGTCAGTCTGCAATGCCTGGGCGACCCGGGATGCCAAGCGCCAAGCCTTCCCGGTCCCTGTTGCTGATGCTGTGGGTCTCTGATGGCCTGCCATGCCACCACGGACACCCCGGGGGTGTGTGTGTCCCTAGAGTGCCCCAAGTCTCGCAGTGAGTTCAAACTCCGCCAAACGTTCAGCGGGACTGAAGTCTGCTGAACCGAATGACCTAACCGGAACTCGGTTTCGAACTGAACAATTGAATGACCAAACATCCAAACCCTGTTCTGTTCACACATCCCTAGCAAACAGGCCCTTTTTAAAAAGTCTGGCCAGTTGCAGGACTGCACTGCAAGCAAACCAGGGCCATCCAGACCAGCATCCCTAGTAGCTACCCCTTATCCCAGAAATCCAAATGCCTGTCCAAGCAAACAGGCCCTTTTTAAAAGGTCTGGCCAGTTGCAGGCCTGCATAGCAACCAAACACACAGGACTGAATAAACCAAATTCAAACTATGCATTTCTGTTTCAGTACAAAACCGGCAAGCAAGATTATCAAAAGCACAGTCACAAGCAGAGAGGCAAGAAACTATTTTCTAGCAAGGGGCAGCAGTGAAACAGCAAAGGAATCATTTAAAACAAGAGTAGTCATTACCAGTGGGCCCACAAATTCACAAAATGGCCTCTCTAATCATGGTTGGGAGGTGAAGGGAAGCAGCAGTGCATCATGCAAGCACAGAGCAAGCAAACAAACCAGAAATCAGACCTTAGACCATTGACCCAACAGTATTATGTGAAGTCCTTAGCACTGTACATCACGAAAACAGCAGCCTGGAGTTCCACTTGTCCCAAAACAGAAAACATGCTGAACACAGTTCTGTTGCAATGTAAAAGATGTCTGAGCTGCTACAATGAACCTTCCTGCAAGGACTAGTAATTAGTTAACCAACCTGTGACATGGGGTATTTTCAGACGTTACAAGATCACGGTGAACCACGGTGAATACCCACCTGTGGTCACCGTGTCTCAAACGTCTGTTTGGCGGCCGCCAGATGTTCGCCACGGTGAATACCCACATGAGGTCAATTTGAACCATGCTTCCCGGGATAGCCGGGGGAATGTCCCGGGAAGCGTGGTCAAAAAGATCCCCAGCGGGGACCAAGAAAAAGTCACGTCTGGGCGGTTGCCACAGCCCGGGATTCTCGGCGGGATCCCGGGCCATGTTGCTTCCGGTCCGACGCGGCGGCCGCAGTGGCCCCGCCGCCCGCCTGTCTCCCTAGAGGGCAGGCGGTGGGGTCCGTGGAGGGGGCGGGGCCGTGCGGCTGCACGTTGCGCCACGCAGCCCCGCCCCCTCCCACATTCCCCTCCAGGATCTCCCCGGCACGTCTGCTATGGCGTTACGGGGTGATCCCGGAGGGGAATGATTTCAGTGATTTCAGTACGGGGCCAAAGGGCCCCATAATGTCTGAAATCACCCATGGTCTTCTCATAGACAAGCCTGCAACACCCTATGCCAAGACTTCAAAAGGGAAGGCCAGGGTCATTTTCAAATTCAGAAAATATTGCAGCAAAGATTGGAAACCTTTTCCATCAAAGCACCTCGATCCCCCCACCGAACACAGAGACAGCAGACAGTTTAGACTGGAAAACAGCAAAGAAAGGAAACACCACTGACTTCAACAAACCATTTTGTGGGGGCTCCAGCCCCGCAAAATGACCACTGTCTTTTTTGCACATGCTTTGGGCATGGGAGATCAGAGGAAGGAAACCAGCAGGACATCCTTTGCAGCATGCGTTGCCACTAGCACAGCAAGCTAGAGGCCAAATATTCAGCTGCGCTCACCTCAGAACTTGATATTCTAGGTCAGCAGCTCAATATTTGGCTTCAACCAACCCTTAGACTCAAGTCACATCAGTCTTAATTAGGAAAATGCAATAGTGGCTTCCAAGTGAGAAAGAAAAACCCAAGTTGTTCATACTACTAGTAGTATCTATCTCTGCAACAATAACCTTTACTTTATTAAAGGTTATTTCAGTGCAGAGATATTAGTACTAGTGTGAACATAGGATATTTTTAACACTTAGAAACCACTATTGCATTACCTAATGGCAATGGCTGAAAAGCTACTTCTGCTACTACCTAGTAGCAGAAGTTGTTGTGGGTTTTAAGTCTATTCCTTTAAGTTTTAAGTTTGAGTACACCACACAGCAGAAAGTTCAACTTTACTCAATTAAAAATTAGGAATTAATGTCTTGAGGCAGCTGGCAGCACAATCATATTTATTAATTTATTTCAATTTTATCCTGCACCCTCCTGCTCACAGAGCAGCTTGTGGCTGCTTACAACACACAATCAACAATTACAATTAATAATTAAAACATACTATTACTCACAACTTTAAAATTAAATTAAAATATCCTAAAAATACTAAAAATATACTAAAAGGGCAGAACCAATCTATGCATAATAACCATATGTGATATCATCCCATAATAATCACTATTTATTATAACCTCTGCCCTCCTCCCAAGACAAGTCCCCCATCCCCTCCTCTCCAAAGCCAAGATCAAACCCTAGCCAGATCCCCAATGTACTCACCCAGCAGGCCCGAGCCCAGACAGGGCAGGCTGAGCTCAGTAGTGTCTCCTCCCCACTGGAGGACAGGAGGCTGGGCTTGATGATGGACCCTTGGTCTGACTTGGCACTACCTAACCTGCTTCCTTGAGATGATTATTATTAATAAAATATTATATATAAATAAATATAATCTAAGAGTTACCCGTAATTTGAATGAAAAAGATTCAGTCTGACCACCAGCTGGCTGGCCAACTGCAAACTCTATCTCTCAAGAACTGAAAGAGAGATAAAATGGCATCTGTGTGGAGTCACCTTTATATATGCCCTGGTCTCTGGAGCAGAAGGCAGCCCCCACCCTCACACCATGTGAGAGAAAAAGAGTGAGACACTGAATAAAATAAAAAACTTGAAACTTGAAAATAAAATAAAAAACATAAAATAAATAAATTTATTCAAAAAACTTGAAACTTAAAACTCTTCACTCCCCCCCCTGCAGTTGCTGTTCCACCAGCCAATAGCGCACACACGTCACAACAGTAACACACACACACACACACACACACATTAATTGCTCCCCCTCCTGTCCCTTCTCCTGCCCACAGGGTGCCAAGGGCTACAGCCCATATAACATTACTGTTGCTGCCGGTTGCCCTTCCATAGAGCTCCATGAAATACTGCCCCAAGTGATCCTGGCAACGCATTGCTCTTTCCTATGCAAACGAGGTGGGAAGCACTCCGTAGCTGCCCAAAGCACATTCAACTTTTGACCCTTACAGGTCTCCTGACTCCTTCAATGAATGAGCCTCTGGCTCTCCAAGTCCCCTCCCAGGCTCCCTTTCAAGTCACGACCTGCAAGTGACCCCCCCCCACCTGCAGCTTGCACATGCACAGAGCCTAGGAGTGAGCTTGCACATGCGCAGTTCTCCAACCTGGAGAACTGCACAGGCGTGAACTCCAGCGTGCTCTAAATAGGAAGTTCAGAGCGCTGGAGCAGTTTGAAACAGCCATGCCAGTCTCTGAACACGCGGCCAGCACCGGGGACAAGATTTTAAGGTAAGGACCTGGTACTGGGTGCGGGGGGCCAGGAGGGGCATGCCCCATGTGTCCTAGTGGTAGCACCATGCCTGTAGATGATATTATATGTAGTTACCATGAAACTAAATAGGAAGGTATTACTGCATTTTCCTAGAACCCAATAAGAAAAATATGAATACATTTTATCCTGAGGCTCATGGAATTTGGAATCTCTGCTCTTGAAGAGTATTTCACAAGTAAGATGATGATGTGTTGACTATTGTAGTCTATAGTTGACAAACCAACCACTTTCCAACACTGGTGCCCTCTCTCCAATTGGCTTGAGTAAACAACCAGATTGTGTAAAATACTATTTAAATCATCTGCATTCCTCCTGATCTAGTCAAGCAAAGTTCTCAAATTTACAAGCCTAGGATGATAAAATTGCAGCCCTCAAATTTTAAGGTACAGTGTGAGAATTTTAAATAATATCTCAAAACCAAATGAAAGCAAATGCTGAGGAATATGCCTATGTAAAAATATGTTTTGACGATCCTGAGAGTGAGGCTGTAGCTCATCCCAGTTGAAGAGAGTCAAAAGATCAATTTTAAACCCTACCAAAGGTAAAAACACCAGCAAAGCTGTAATGGTCCACAAGGCAGGTACTGTTTAGTGCATACCCTTTTTTTATTATGATCTTTATGCACTTGCCATAAATTGGATCTGAGCGCTTCCTTTCCTTCATCTGTCAATTTTGCATAACCATTTTAGATGCCATCAACCTCCACTGAATACTGCTATATTGAATTTGACCTTAGCACATAAATTGTATATAATCAGAAAAACTTGTAAATCGCAGCTCAATATAGAAGCTGTAAAATGTATATTAAACTCTTCATCTTTAAGACACAAGAGTAGTCATAGTCCTGAAATATTGCTCCGATCATAGTAGGGAGTTTAAAGTATATAACTGGATTGACTAGCAAGGCTGGATCATAAACTGGATGAGATTATAGGGTAACAGACTGAAATGATACTGTAATAAAAACATCGGCTCTGTTCCTGTACTGTAGCCATTACAGTGCTTATCTATTTGAGAGTGCCTAATGAGACTCTTGTATTAGTCTCATTCTGTCATTTATGAAATTTTCAGAGTTAACACTTCATTAGATATCAAATGTAACTGAGAAATAGTATGGGATTTATTAGAGATCCCTTCTTATAATTTGTAAACCACTCTTAAGGATCTAAGTAACACATTTACTTATTAGGTACATTACTAGATAAGCCTCTTTGTTTGCTCAATATTTAAATATATGGATTGCTGGACCCTCTTAGTCCATAAAAAATGGCTTTACACAGAAATGCAGATTAACAGGAGGCATGGAACAAAACTTTGAAAAAATTAGCAGAATCTCACTCTTTTTAGAAATCTTAAAAGTATAGGCCCACCATGTAGATCAGTTCTTAAAGGCCTGTTCCAGAGCTCATGGAAATAAATGAAACTGATTGATCTCAGTAGATTTTGGATCAGACTCTGATGCCAATTCAACAAATAGTTTAAGCACATATTTTACTACAATAGTTGTACCTGTTAGGCTGTTTTCAAACAAGACACTTTCCATTCACTACCCACCCACTATACATGTTGCAGGGCTGCGTTGTTGCCCTATGGGTGCCCTGTAACATATTTAGTGGTTGGGTAGTGGGTAGAGAGTGTATTGTGTGAAAACACCCATAGTCATAAGATCATAAGAAGTTATTTAGGCCAATGGTCAGCCTTGCCCAGCATCCTGTCTCTAGTAGTGGCCAGCTTCAGTTGCATCAGAAAAGCATATAACAGGTCATAAGGAGTCATCCTTCCTCCCTATTCACTCCCAGTTCTCACAGTCAGAAGTCTCAACCCTGACCAATAGACATTTGTGGACTAACACATTAAATACTTATCCAATATTTTTTTCAATCTAGTCATGCTGTTTACTTCCACAACATCCTCTAACAAGGAGTTCCACAAGCAAGGAATTTAAATATGGCTGTTTTTACACAGATGCCACCTACTCATCTGATGGGTGGGAGATTGTCCATGTGAATGGCACCAGGTGGGCGTGTACACTCCCACGACCCACCCATCTACACCCACTGAGGAACCGGAAAGGAGCTGGCATGCTCCATGGGTGGAGATAGGTGTTGAACATGCAGCTGTCCATATGAATGTCAAAACACACCCACCCATGGAAAGGGTCTGCCGAAACCAGTGAGACACACCTAAAGAAGCACCGCAGGAGTCTGTAAGCAGACACACCCACTGGGAGATACACAGAACACCCGGCCGGAAGTCCTTAAAAGAGAATGAGTGAGGAAACGGGTGTGCCGGCTCCCAACATGTCAGGCAGAAAAGCCCAAGCCCAAGACAAGACAAAGGGAACCAGTGCCACGTCATGTGCATGAAGGTGCAGGGTAAGCTGAGGGACCGCAGTCCGCACAGGGAAGGGAGGCCAAAGCGACCGAGGAGAGGGGGCCAGGATGCCTACTGACAGCTCTCCCATTCCGACACAGGTGAGAGGGTGCACCCCCATCCCAAGCAACAGTAACCAGGGAGGAGAATCCCTCTGACAGCATAGTAAGAAAGATGGAACCAACCCACACAGGAGAGGGGGGAGGACACAGACGAGCCCTGAGCACTAGGGATGGCTGAACGCGGTTCGGAAGTTCGGAGTTCGGCCCGAACTCGGCCTGTTCGGATGACAGAACAGAACTGAACTTCCAAACACGAACTGGCTGAACCGAACTCAATCCGAATGGTGAAATGACTGAACAGTTCGGTCAGTTCAGATCGCGTTCGGGTGAGTTCGGGTGGCAAAATAAGGTTCACTGTAAGGTCAAACATGACAGGGAGGGGTAGCACTGAGGAGCAGACTTCCAGGCACCAGGGGTGGAGAGGCTTGCAAGGAATGAAACTATCTGCCTCCCCCCTTCCCAACACCTTCTGAACTAGTCGCTGTTCTTGAACAGCAGGCGTTGAGTAGGATTATTAGATTGTTTTAAGTTTCATTTCAGTTTTGTACCTTAAACTGAAACCTTGTGTTTGTGATTCCCTCCCCCTCCATCCCATATATAGAGAGATAGAGAGATATAGAGAGATAGATATATAGGTTAGGGATAGTAGTTGTAGGAGCTAGCTTAGTGACAGAGATAGCGTTAGTGATTTAGTTTTAGTTTTTGTAGGAGTAGGCCTGTGTACTTATTAAATAATCCATTTAGTTCATAGCATTTAGAATAGTTAATATTAATAGCAGTTAGATTTAGTGTAGATAGATATATATAATATTAGATTAAATAAATAAATTAAAAAAAACCATATAAAAACAAAAAAACCTAATAAAAAACAAAAGAAAACCATATAAAACCCAATAAAAAACCATATAAAAAACAAAAAAACCACCCATAACATTTCCCAAATGGCCGAATGGCAAACCAAACGGTCGAACCAAACAGCCAAAGCAAACAGCCGAACCCAAACCTGGCGAACTAACCGAACTGCTGAACCAAACGGACGAACTGAACGCAGCCAAACCGAATGGACAAACCGAACGGACGAACCGAACGCAGCCGAACCGAACGGCTGTACCCGAACTGCGATCTGTTCGCCCATCCCTACTGAGCACACACCGGGGTACTGCCGGGCAGACTGCTGACAGCTCTCCATCCCCACCCAACAGGAAAGCACCCAAATCCTGGAGCACAGCACCACTGGGGAGAAAGTTGAGGCGGGCATTCTTGGCAGTCAGGTAAAACAGCAGGAACCCCGAGGGGGGAGGGAAAGGGCAATGAATAACCCACAACACTAACAGGGGTACAGCAGGACAACAGCTTACCCAGATGCATTCCCCAAACATGGGGGACTGCCACAGGGTCTGCCATGGGGGACTGCCATGGGGGACTGCTGAAGACTGGAGGGTGGCAAATATAACTCTGATATTTATAAATGGATCCAGATGCGATCCTGGAAACTACAGACCAGTAAGCTTGATGTCTGTGTGGGACAAACTGGTGGAAACCATCATTAAGGACAGAATTACAGGGTATGTTGACAAACATGGCTTAATGGGGAAGATTCAACACAGATTTAGTAAAGATAAGGCATACCTCACTAACCTGTTGGATTTCTTTGAGGGTGTAAATAAGCATGTGGACAAGGGAGACCCAGTAGATATAGCGTACCTGGATTTCATCCTGGGGGGCATCCTTGGTGTCTGGCCACTCCCCGTTCTTCCCCTGTCCCGCTGGGTTCTGACCATGTCAATTTCGGAGGCACATGAGGAGGGCGATGTTTTCAGTTGCGGTTTCCAGGGACGCCTTCTCCACCTCTAGGATGGGGGTGTGCCCACCTGCTTCCTGACTGGCCTCACGAGGGGCAGAGGCTCCCCCTGCTCCGGGGTTTGGGTAGGGTGTGTCTGTTGTTTTTGCCCTCTTTATGCCCCTGGCAAAGGCTGAGCTGTGTATGTGGAAGACCACGATCTTCCCGTCCACGCAGAGGATGTGACCCATCTCCTCAGCAAACTTGTTTATATGCATAGCATGGCCAGACTTGAGCTTTTTGTTCTGGATATTTTTGCATTCGGACCTCAAGTTCTTTGCCTGCTGCATGCATTGCGCCCCATCCCTATTGTACCCCACGTGCTGCATCTCCTGGACGATGGCTTCATAGACATGTTTTGTCTTGAAGCAGTGCACTTTGCACCAGGTATGCCTGGACCTTGCCCCCCCACCCCGACATTTAAAGTCCAGGGTCTCATCCCTGGTCCAGGGGTTCTGCTTTTGGGGTCCGCCTGTGGGGGGGTGCCCAGTCTTGTTGCGTGGGGCCCGCCCGGTGGTTGTGGTGGCAGTGGAGCAGTTGCTCTTATAAGAACATAAGAAGTGTCATGCTGGGTCAGACCAATGGTCCATCTAGCCCAGCATCCTGCCCCGAACAGTGGCCAATCATGGTGGCTTAGGAGAAGCACCCAACAGGTCACAATGGGGGATCCATTCTCTGTTGTTTTCCCCCAACTCCCGTCATGTTCCCTGATCCTGTCTGGCTAATAGCTGCTAATGGACCTATCTTCTTTCAGAAACTTGTCCAAACCTCTTTTAAACTCAGCTATAGTACTGGCCCTTACCACAGCTTCTGGCAGTAGATCCCACAACCCAATTATATGCTGAGTAAAAAAATATTTCCTTTTATTTGTTTTAAACTTGCCATCAATGAGTTTCATGGCATGTCCCCTAGTTCTAGTACTATTTGAGAAGGTAAATAACTGTTCCTTGTTTATTAGTTCCACACCACTCAGGATTTTATAGACCTCTGTCATATCTCCTCTGTCATATCTCCTCTCAGTTGTCTCCTCTCCAAGCTGAAGAGCCCCAACCTACCAAGCGTCTTCTCATACGGGAGCCCTTCTATGCCCGTGATCATTTTTGTTGCCTTTCTCTGTACCTTTTCTAGTTCAGCTATGCCTTTTTTGAGATGGGGCGACCAGAACTACACACAATATTAGAGGTGTGGTCGCACCATTAATTTGTATAGAGGCATTATGACATCCTCAGTTTTATTCTCTATTCCCTTCCGATTAATTCCTTACATTCTGTTTGCTTTTTTGAGTGCTGCTGCACACTGCGCTATGGATTTTGTGTATATCCACAACCACCCCCAGTTCCTTTTCCTGAGTGGTAACTCCTAGCTTAGTACCCAGCATTGTGTACTCATAGTTTGGATCATGTTTCCCTATGTGCATCACTTCGCACTTGTCCACATTAAAGCTCATTTGCCATTTAGATGCCCAGGCGCCCAGTGTTGTAAGATGATGATGATGATGATGATGATGATGATTGATTAACAAACATTTATATAGCACCAGCAGTGTACATGGCACTTTACAAAGTAACAAAATAAGCACGGTCCCTGACCTAGGGCTTACAATCTGAGAGACAGGAGCTGGGGAGAGACATAAGAAGGGGAACAGAGGGAGAGACAAGGGGTCTAACATTCATGAAGATGCGAGGTCTCAGGTGCACGTACTTGGCTTGGTTACGTTGAGACGATCCTGTTGCAGTTCCTCACAGTCTGCTCGTGTCGTCTGCAAATTTGATCACCTCACTCTTAACACCGTTGCACAAATCATTAATGAATACATTAAACAGCACCGGTCCCAATACAGATCCCGGAGGCACACCACTTTTTATATCTCTCCATTGTGAAAACTGACCATTTAGTCCTACCCTTTGCTTTCTGTCTTTTAACCAGTTTCTGATCCATAGTAGGACACTACCTCCTTTCCTATGACTTTTTAATTTTCTCAAGAGTCTCTCATGAGGGACCTTATCAAATGCTTTCTGGAAATCCAGGTACACTATGGGTAATTTCAGACGTTATGTGATCACAGTAATTCCTGGCAGGGTTCAAAGCTAATCACAATTCTGGAGGTGGGCCGGCCACACCTCCAGAATTGTGGTTAGCTGGATCGTGATCAGGAATGGGGTGAAGGTAATGTCTGTTACCTCATCCCGGTCCTGACCAAAGCCCAGACTGTGGTACAGGATTGGGCACAGTGGCTTTATTGGCCGCTGCACCCACCCATCTCCCCGAGGGCAGGCGGCCAGTGGAGCATGGGGGCCGAGGCTGAGTGGCCGCACATCTCACTGCGCAGCCCTTCCCCCTCCCCGAATCGCCTCCCTGATCAGGCCAGCACGTCTAAAGGACAGCCGGTCTGATCATGGACCGGGATCCAAGACGGATCCCCATCCAGGGTTCAGCATGGCAGGCCAAAAGGCCCATCACATCTGAAATTACCCTATATCTACTAGGTCTCCCTTGTCCACATACTTATTTACACCCTCAAAAAATTCCAACAGGTTAGTGAGGCATGACTTACCTGTACTTAAGACATGTTTGTCAACATGCACTGTAATTCTGTCTTTAATGATGGTTTCCACCATTTTGCCCTGCACAGACATCAGGCTTACTGGTCTGTAGTTTCCAGAATCACCTCTGGATCCCTTTTTAAATATCTGGATTAAATTTGCCACCCTCCAGTCCTCGGGTACGGTGACAGATTTTAGTGACAGGTTACAAATAACTAATAGTAGGTCTTCAATTTCATATTTGAGTTTCTTCAGAACTCTGGGGTGAATGCCATCTGCCCTATGTGACTTGTTAGTATTCAGTTTCTCAAGTTGCTCTAGAACATCCTCAAATGTCACATTAATTTGTAACAGCTCTTCCAATTCCTCGCTCACAAAGCAAGGATCCGGTGTGTGTACCTCCTCAAAATCCTCTTCAGTGAAGACCGAAGCAAAAAACTCATTCAGCTTCTCTACATTCACACCAGTTTGACCAGCCGGGGACCGGTAATGGTGGAACCTCAAAGTCATGAATGTCTCCCTGCTCGGCGCCGATGGGTGTGCAGTGGGTGTGCTCACCTACCCACCTCCACCCACTGGTCCCGTGGTGGCATCTGTGTAAAAAAAGGTCTGTATGTTGAGAAAAAAGCAGTTCGTTTTATTTGCTTTAAAATCTGCTGCCATTTAATTTTATATGGTATCCCCTAGATCTATTATCTTGGGAAAGGCTTTACCTCCTTTCAAACAACTTTTTTTTTAACTTTTCTTTAATAGCTCCCTATTCTCTTGCTCCAAATCACTCATGGTTTTGTAAATTTCCATCAAGTCCTCCATCAGATGTCACTTCTTCCCTATTCAAAAAAGCCCTAAACTACTGAGCCTCTCCCTGTCTGGAAGCTATTTGATACTTGGTCAATGTGTTTAAGTGATTCCGATAAATCAGAATAATGAAACATTACATTTATGTAGTTTTGATTTTTAATACAAGGCAAACATTGCCTGTCTGGATTTCTGACTAGATAGTATTGGCGGGAGTTGGCTTGAAACCGCCTTCTTTTATATTCATATTTTTTTAAATGGCCCACAAGATGTTAAATATGTCTGAATATTACCATTACATCATGTTCCCTCATGTCATATTAAGAGCTGAATTTTAACAGAGTTCTTGTACAAGCACCAGAGTATTATGCTTAGCAATACAATTCTCTAATAGCAGAGACTCCTCAGGGTAGATTGTTCCTGGTTCATTTTTAAGTTAGGCATAGTAAAATTTTACTTTCTCCTTCAAATTAATTCTGAGAGGCCTTTGCCTATACATTCTTACATGTTACTGGCATCCAATCAAACCACTGAGTACTGAATTCTGCTGTGTGCGTGATATGCTTCTGTTGTGGAAAGAACTGTGAGGCCAATGAATACTATTGTTATGTTCATACAAATGGGTAGGTTATTTGGATAAATGAGGCATGCATGTTATTTATTATAGGCATTGTATTTTTTAAAATTATTATTATTTTTTACAGTGATATGAACTTCAGAAGATTATCAAGAGAAGATTATAATCAAGACTATCAACCTCAGGGTGGGAAATCCTCCTACAATTTCCTTTAAAATTAAAATAGCCTAGGATTTTTAGTTTTAGATAATGATAAAAGGTGGCATTTAGATTGTGCAATGGTAACAAATAGACATAGGGTATTCGCACACATGCCATTGCCCCACTTTTGCAATTTGCTCCCATTAGCTCTGGATTCACCTGCTTATGTGTCATGGAGGTGACAGATGTTCACCCTGGGGCCGCTTCACATGGACATCATCACCGGAAATGTGTAGCACTTCATGTGGGTAACTCTGGGCAAATCCAGGTGGAGAAGGGGGAGGGAAGCATGGGTGGACTACGGAACGGAGGAATGGCTGTCTACTTGGTGTGGTCCTGCATGCATTCTGCTGGTGTTGGCTGGGGGGCAGGGTGGATGGGAAGGAGCAACCGCACGCTCCAGGGGCCTCCCTTTTCTTGTGAAAACACCCATAGTTGATTTCAGTTTTTGGAAGGGGAGGGGGGAAGAATCAAACACTCAGGTGCTCTCATAGCTTATACATGAACATGGCTATGTGTGTGTGCAGTTGCATTCCAAGGAATTGATAGCACAGGGCTAAAATTAGGAACAAGTATACAAAGATAACTATTTCTTTACAGGAGGGTCCATTCATTCATTTATTCATATTTCTATGCCATCCTTCCCACATAGGCTCAGGGCGGATTATGTGGTCAGTGCTTTAGAAACACTTAAAAGGTATAATCCTTGCTCAAAAGAGGTAAAACACAGATCAAGGAAGGGAAGCAACAGAAAATAATCAATATACCAATAAGCAATGTTTTAAGCAGCATAGCAAGAATGGGGCATTAAAAGGGCATTTAAATAAAAAACTGATGTCCTAATGAATAAAATTAGGGGTGATGGGCCAAACATAGGAAGAAGCATGAATAAAAGCAGGAAGATGCTTATGTCAGTATGGAAGGAATCTGCAGATGAGGTTAGGGGTAATAGTGTACTGGAAACACTGGGGAACCACATGAAGCTGAATAGGAGATGACACATTGAAAGAAACAGTTATACACACATTTAACAATCGATATAAAGCTGTAACTTAGTGCTGTATCAGAGCAGCCACTAGAGAAATTCCAGAAGGGTGTGGGCAGCTACAGCACCTCTCCTTCCTCAATTGGCTCCCTACATTTTCATATCCAGGAAAAACTGCTTGTTCTCACCTTCAAGGCTTTTCATGGCCTTGCTCTGCCCTGTCTATTATTATTATTATTATTATTATTATTATTATAATAAACATTTATATAGCGCCGGTCATGTGCTTGGTGCTGTACAGAAACATACAATAGACGTGGTCCCTGCCTGTGGCTTACAATCTAAAAGACAAGGAGGGGGAGACATGGAGAGGGGACAGAGGGAGAGACAGGGGAGAAAACAAACAGACATTCAAGCGGATGCGAAGTCTCAGGTGCGTGTGCATGGCTTGGTTACAATCAGGATGGTTGCAGCAGTCTGCCAAGGAGGGCAGACAGTAAGTATACGGGGAACGACTAGCAGGCATTGGGAAAGGCAGTGAGGAAAAAGTGGGTCTTGAGGAGGGATTTGAAGGAGTGGAGGGAGGGGGCAAGGCGGATGTGCGTAGGGAGGGCAGAATGTTCCCACCCAGGAATTTCATTCTTCCTTACCCACCACCCTCATATGCCCCAGGGTCTCCTGCTCCATACATTTTCTATGATACTTTCCCCATGCTTCCCGCTATGCCTCGAACTTCACCCCTCAACACGTACACTGACAGTCTTTTCCCTTTCTCCCAATCTTCAAGCACCTCCTTAAAAACTGCCACTTCTGTCAGGCATTCCCAAGCTCCTCAACCTCATAAACTCCTCACTGATGCTTCTATTCAGACCATCTTATCTTTCGGGATCCCCTTTGACACCTTGTAACTAAGCTAAGCACTTGCACCTGCAACTTCTCAATATCTTGATTGTAACAGTGAATGTTAATAAACGTAATGCTCCCCAGTGTGGGCAGTTATGGCCCACCTGGAACAGAGCCTTATGAACATGTCTGTTAGCAGGCTGCTAGATGTGGGCTCACTGCAGCCCCTGACCAGGTAGGTGGGTGCCCAGGAATTGTGGGCCCNCGGGAGTTGGCTTGAAACCGCCTTCTTTTATATTCATATTTTTTTAAATGGCCCACAAGATGTTAAATATGTCTGAATATTACCATTACATCATGTTCCCTCATGTCATATTAAGAGCTGAATTTTAACAGAGTTCTTGTACAAGCACCAGAGTATTATGCTTAGCAATACAATTCTCTAATAGCAGAGACTCCTCAGGGTAGATTGTTCCTGGTTCATTTTTAAGTTAGGCATAGTAAAATTTTACTTTCTCCTTCAAATTAATTCTGAGAGGCCTTTGCCTATACATTCTTACATGTTACTGGCATCCAATCAAACCACTGAGTACTGAATTCTGCTGTGTGCGTGATATGCTTCTGTTGTGGAAAGAACTGTGAGGCCAATGAATACTATTGTTATGTTCATACAAATGGGTAGGTTATTTGGATAAATGAGGCATGCATGTTATTTATTATAGGCATTGTATTTTTTAAAATTATTATTATTTTTTACAGTGATATGAACTTCAGAAGATTATCAAGAGAAGATTATAATCAAGACTATCAACCTCAGGGTGGGAAATCCTCCTACAATTTCCTTTAAAATTAAAATAGCCTAGGATTTTTAGTTTTAGATAATGATAAAAGGTGGCATTTAGATTGTGCAATGGTAACAAATAGACATAGGGTATTCGCACACATGCCATTGCCCCACTTTTGCAATTTGCTCCCATTAGCTCTGGATTCACCTGCTTATGTGTCATGGAGGTGACAGATGTTCACCCTGGGGCCGCTTCACATGGACATCATCACCGGAAATGTGTAGCACTTCATGTGGGTAACTCTGGGCAAATCCAGGTGGAGAAGGGGGAGGGAAGCATGGGTGGACTACGGAACGGAGGAATGGCTGTCTACTTGGTGTGGTCCTGCATGCATTCTGCTGGTGTTGTCTGGGGGGCAGGGTGGATGGGAAGGAGCAACCGCACGCTCCAGGGGCCTCCCTTTTCTTGTGAAAACACCCATAGTTGATTTCAGTTTTTGGAAGGGGAGGGGGGAAGAATCAAACACTCAGGTGCTCTCATAGCTTATACATGAACATGGCTATGTGTGTGTGCAGTTGCATTCCAAGGAATTGATAGCACAGGGCTAAAATTAGGAACAAGTATACAAAGATAACTATTTCTTTACAGGAGGGTCCATTCATTCATTTATTCATATTTCTATGCCATCCTTCCCACATAGGCTCAGGGCGGATTATGTGGTCAGTGCTTTAGAAACACTTAAAAGGTATAATCCTTGCTCAAAAGAGGTAAAACACAGATCAAGGAAGGAAAGCAACAGAAAATAATCAATATACCAATAAGCAATGTTTTAAGCAGCATAGCAAGAATGGGGCATTAAAAGGGCATTTAAATAAAAAACTGATGTCCTAATGAATAAAATTAGGGGTGATGGGCCAAACATAGGAAGAAGCATGAATAAAAGCAGGAAGATGCTTATGTCAGTATGGAAGGAATCTGCAGATGAGGTTAGGGGTAATAGTGTACTGGAAACACTGGAGAACCACATGAAGCTGAATAGGAGATGACACATTGAAAGAAACAGTTATACACACATTTAACAATCGATATAAAGCTGTAACTTAGTGCTGTATCAGAGCAGCCACTAGAGAAATTCCAGAAGGGTGTGGGCAGCTACAGCACCTCTCCTTCCTCAATTGGCTCCCTACATTTTCATATCCAGGAAAAACTGCTTGTTCTCACCTTCAAGGCTTTTCATGGCCTTGCTCTGCCCTGTCTATTATTATTATTATTATTATTATTATTATTATAATAAACATTTATATAGCGCCGGTCATGTGCTTGGTGCTGTACAGAAACATACAATAGACGTGGTCCCTGCCTGTGGCTTACAATCTAAAAGACAAGGAGGGGGAGACATGGAGAGGGGACAGAGGGAGAGACAGGGGAGAAAACAAACAGACATTCAAGCGGATGCGAAGTCTCAGGTGCGTGTGCATGGCTTGGTTACAATCAGGATGGTTGCAGCAGTCTGCCAAGGAGGGCAGACAGTAAGTATACGGGGAACGACTAGCAGGCATTGGGAAAGGCAGTGAGGAAAAAGTGGGTCTTGAGGAGGGATTTGAAGGAGTGGAGGGAGGGGGCAAGGCGGATGTGCGTAGGGAGGGCAGAATGTTCCCACCCAGGAATTTCATTCTTCCTTACCCACCACCCTCATATGCCCCAGGGTCTCCTGCTACATACATTTTCTATGATACTTTCCCCATGCTTCCCGCTATGCCTCGAACTTCACCCCTCAACACGTACACTGACAGTCTTTTCCCTTTCTCCCAATCTTCAAGCACCTCCTTAAAAACTGCCACTTCTGTCAGGCATTCCCAAGCTCCTCAACCTCATAAACTCCTCACTGATGCTTCTATTCAGACCATCTTATCTTTCGGGATCCCCTTTGACACCTTGTAACTAAGCTAAGCACTTGCACCTGCAACTTCTCAATATCTTGATTGTAACAGTGAATGTTAATAAACGTAATGCTCCCCAGTGTGGGCAGTTATGGCCCACCTGGAACAGAGCCTTATGAACATGTCTGTTAGCAGGCTGCTAGATGTGGGCTCACTGCAGCCCCTGACCAGGTAGGTGGGTGCCCAGGAATTGTGGGCCCAGAAGGAACCAGGCCCATAGTCTGGGCCAAAGGGCCATTCAGACAGGCCATAGTGGGCCATACCAGGTGAGCATGTGTCATCGCCATCTTGTCCCTGGTGGCCATTGCTGGCCACCACGACCACTCATTATTGGCAGCCATTACTTCCTGTCATGGTGGGGGGTGGGGCATCATTCACAGTGTGGGGACAGGGCCAGCTGGCCTCACATTTCTTTCCCCCACCACCAGCCTGGTGTATTGAAAGAAACATTTATTCAGTTCCCCAACCTGACCTGGCTGGGGTGACCCCCCAACCCCCAGAATATGTAGCCAGCACACTGGCTGCATGTTTATTAATACCCCTTGTCTCTCCCTACATTCCCTTCCTCCTTGTCTTTTCTTCCTTGTTCAACCTAAACTGTAAGCCCAGCAGGACAATAACATGTCTGTAATCACGGCTGTTCAGAACTAGATACATTGGAATAATAATAATAATAATAATAATAATACATTAATATAGTAAATTTATAGAAAAAAACATTTTAGTAGATATCAATTTTTTACTGCTTTGCCCACTTACCTCAGTGCAAATTGAGTGCTATGTGGATATAAAATGCTTTCATTATGCAGAAGTATAAATAACTACATAAGATGGAATTAGTGGAAAATTTAGGGTCATAAGGGCCGATCCAAGTTTTATGCACATGCATTTGGTGCATTTGTGCAATGGTGTGCACCACGTGCAACATATTGTGTGTGCCGCATGAACCCACCTACCAAGCATGTGGACCTTCGATTCACCATCTGAGTATCCAAAAACAGATGTGGAAGATTGGTTCCATAAATATTATGCTCTATGAAAATGAAAATAAGATGAGCTCCAGTACATCCCTCCACCACCTCATTTGAGAGCACAATATGGGGCAGTAGAAGAGTTAGACAATCAGATCTCTCCCAGGACACACATTAGGTAAGTTCATAAGTGCATTTACTTCTCAGGACAATTAATCTTGATAATGTTTTCCCTGAAAGCACCAGTATCAACAACAAATAACGTATGAATTTTATGCAAGTACTGATTTTCTGCCAGTTCAGGGAGCAATAGACTGCATGTATGTGTCAATTAGAGACCAGCCGAAAATGAGCTCAGCTACAGAAACCGAAAATCTTTTCCCTAATTTACTTTGCTGGTTGTATGTGTTCAAAATGTAAAATAACTAATGTATTTGCTATGTGCCCATATCGTATCAAGATTCCTTCATAATTAGACAATCAGGATTAGCAAATAGCTTTGAAATGGATCACATTCAAAGATGCTGGTTGTATTAGATAAGTAAAAGATCCAAATTAATGAACTGTATTTTTTATTGAAACACAACCAACACACATTTATCTAAATTATTAAAGGCAACAGCAATTAGTAAATGTTTTATTACTGAAGGTTGATCTATCATGATAGAATATTTTTGTAATGAAGTATATAAGCATGCCTGTTTTGTTTTGGAATCTTTTAAATTTCTTACATTTTGCAGGAAGCCAATGACATTTTCAGCTTTAACTCTGAGGATTCATATGACATTTTCTCTGCAGGATAGGAATTCCTAGCATGCCAGGAACAGTTTTAGCTAAGGATTAAGGACTCCAATATTTAGAATGTGTGATTCAGCCATCTTGATAATTTTGCTGGTAAATAGCCACAGTGAAGTTTTTAAGATTCTTTTAGTGTTTCTTCTTAACCCTCAGTCCAGCAACAATATAATTAACTTTACTTCAGTAAGTATTCCAATTGAATTACTCATGAAACAAAGTTAAAGTAGGTATTTTAAGGTTAGTTTGATGCCGCTGTACTGCAATTAAGTACAGCTTTTCTCTAGAAAGAACAGATAGAAGTATTGCATGTCAAATGGTCTGTTTCAGCTCTAGCATATAAGTAACTTTACTGAAATAAGGAATTTGGTAGAAGTGCATTATATGTCATTCACTATGTCCTGTGTATTATTTATCATTTATTCTTCTGCTTATAATGGGTGATTTCAGACGTGACGGGCTGGCGGTTCACCACAGTGGACCCCGAGGGGGGGCGAAGACATCAACCACCCCCCGGGCCAAAAAAAGCCCCAAACAGACGTGACATTTGTTTGATCACGGGTGGGGATATCGTTCACCACGCGTCCATGGGAATTGGTTCGGCTAGCCCGGGAAGCGTGATTGGAATTGGCCCCGCGCGGGTGTTCAGTGTGGTGAACATCTGGCGGCCACCGAACAGTCGTTCACGCCGCCTTGGCCCCGCCGCGGGGTTCACCATGGTTCACTGTGGTTCAGCGTGATCTCGTCACGTCTGAAATCACCCAATGTTCCAGCCAGATAGGACAAACAATGTCACCTGAAACACATGACTAGTTGCACAACATAGTTAAAAAAGTTAAGTGCACAATACACGGGCTGAAATTTCTCCTTGTAAACCATTTGGCAAATAGTGTATTGCTATGCGGGCACTCAGATTACCATGACAGTGAATGCAACACAAGAACCTACAGATGGAAGCAAAAATACAGCTTAATGCATTGACGTGAATCGAGTTTGTTCTTAAATAACTTGTAAGTTGAGAGAAGCTCTTTTGTAGGCTATATTTCAAGGAGAGAGCTTTGTTGGGGGAAAATATATATATAAATTTTTACTTTTTACATTTCTGCCAATGAATCATAATTATAAGCTGCTTCAGGCTGTGAGTTCCCCTTTTGGCTACTAGAATATGCTGTAAAGGTCAGTGTTCCAGCGGTCAGGCAGCTTGTCTAAGTGCTCTGTGAATGGAGGTAGAGACAGAAGCGTTGACTGTAGAGGTGTGCACCTGGGACCCACATTGTTCATTTTTGTTTTTCGTTTTCATTATTAAAACGAAAATAATTTTTCATTATTAAAAACCCTGCTGCTAGAAAAAAAGAGAGAGGTGCATCCCCGCTCAAGCTGCCACCTTCCAGAACCACCAGGAGATCTCATCTGTGCTCAAGCTCAATGCCCACATCCAGCAACAAACCTACCAGAATGAGATGGACATAACACATAACATATTATATGTTCCTGCCTGTGTGCCTCCCTGTACCTGCTACCACCTATTCCATGATTTAATGAAATGTGCCCAACCAAGCACTAATTCTAGAGATATTATTCAACTCCCATGGGCTGTCATTCCACTGTACCTGAAGCAGTCAATCCAGTCCCAAGAACCATCATCTGGGTGTTGCTGCTGTTCGTGCCAGACTGGACAGTGGCCACTGGTGCCTGCCCGCCAGCCTGCCCCCCTTCCAGCCTACTCCTCCATATTCACCCGCTGAGGCAACTGAAATAGCCCCTGTGCCCACCACTGCCTGCTCCCCGCTGCCAAAGAGCCTCTCTCTCTTTCTCTCTGGCATCCCCTCACAGGAAATATGATATCCCTGGCTGGCTGCCTTACCTGGGGTGCTGTCTGCAAATCTGCCCCCTCCCCCCAACCCTGGGGTGATCTTTCTACAAGCTGAACACACCTCTCCACTCAAGAGTTTCATAGGGACCAACCGACAAATGTAACCAAGTATTATATATCCCAACTCGGCTTCCCAAGGCTTCCCCCATGCAGCGATCTCACTGTGAGAGTGGGCAGTGCACCTGTCAATGCCCACTTATGCCTCTGCCAGACTGCCACATCCTCTCTCTCTCTGTGGCACACCCACACAGACACAAGCCCTGCCCCTCCTGGGGGGCTGTCAGCAAGTTGATACCCTGCTGGCACATCTTGGGGCTAATACACTACATGTGCTTATGCTGTCAGGTAGGGATCTGACAAGCTGTATATACAATGAGATTCTTCCACCTGTCAGAAGCAGCACAGAGGGATAAAAGACTGGGCAGTTCAAACAAAGCTGGTAACATAACAAATATAACTTTTATAAAAACCTTTTAAACAACATACATTACAACTTTATAAAACAAAAAACAAACATTCATATATATACCAAGAAAGGAAAATAAATTAGGGGCCTGTGGGTCTGTCCCGTGGAGCATGGGGGAAAGGGGTGCGCAGGACCTAGGGGCGGGCAGCACGTCCTCCTCTGCCTCGTACCCATGTTGCTTGGCTACATCAAGGGCCCCCGCCAAGGATGCCTTCCAATTTGTGACCGTCTGGCGGTACAGTTCAACGTTTTCCATCTCCGTATGGAGGTACTCCACATACGTCTCCACCTTACGCTATCTTGCTTGGAGCTCCCGTAAGGGTACCACCAGCCAGTCCTCCATGCTGCGGGTTTGGATCCTTAGCACATCCATACATTTCTTTGTGGGCCTCTCAAGCTGTGCCCAAAAGGCCCTTTGCTCTTCATTCTCCTCCCGGGAGGCTGGAGACTCCTCAGCGGAGCTGGAGGGGTAAGTGCTGTGCTGGTGTCACTTCTGCTGTGCCTTCCCCCCTTGCTTCGGGTGATGCTCTTCTGCATCGGAGTCTCTTCACCACGACTGAGACATGTCCCGCCGTGCCACCTCTATGAGGTGGATGTTCTCCACGTGAGTGATGAGCCCCAATGTGGTCCCCTGCTTCCCCCTCTTTATTTTTTTGTTTCAGATCTAAAGAACATAAAAAGATAGGAACATAAGAAGTGCCATACTGTGTTAGACCAATGGTTTATCAAGCCCTGTCTGCATTCTGTCTCCACAAGTGGGTGGCTGGCCGACCAATCTCTCTCCCTGCAGGGGACTTCCTAAGAGGTCACAGGGCAATCCATTCTCTGTTGTTCCAGACCCCGTGCCTTACCTTGCATTTGACAAATCTTCCTTTTGGGCTGTAGTAGTACCGCCAGACTGCAGACCTCGTCAGCCTGGTTTCTGGCAGCTCCAGCAGCTGCGACCTCCACCGGGATGGGGTTCTGGGCCTCACACCAGCTGTGGCATCATCATCACCCTCTGTGAAACAGGAACACATAAACAACACCTAAATAATATAATGCATTTATGGTGATGCCTATAGTCCTTCCCAGAGCAATACCCATTCTCCCACAACTGGATGGATGGTGCTGCAGTGCTGCCTACTCACCTCTTTCCCTTTATGGGATCCCTGGGATGGGCTCGGGCTGATGCTGATGCCTGCCACTCCACTGGCCTCTTCTGCTTCCCTTCTCCATTTCTGCTGCTTCTGCTGCACCACTGACAGCACTGATGGAAAGGGAAGAACATGGTGGTGACACAGCTCTCGGAGGGATGTGTGGCCAGCCCTGTCCAAAGGTCCAAAGTGGCCAAAGGTCTGTTGTCCTGCCCACCAACGAGTGTCCCCAGCGAGCGGGTGTTCTCTATGGCGGGGGACATTTGCCTGCCGCACCTCCTGAGACTGGGGGCCAATTTGGTGGAGCAGTTGCTTTTCATCAATGTATCTGTCTGCAGCTGCTGCCGCTGCTGCCATGGGTTCTGCTACCGGGCAATCCAACATCTGCTGCTGCTCCACCGATGCCTGGCAGCCTGCAATGCCCGGCCAAGTGGAGGTGCCAGGCCAGACACTGAGCCCCAAGACTTCTCAGCCTCTGCTGCTGTTGCTGGGTCTCAGGCGGCCAGCTCTGGTGCCACAGATACCCCCTGGGGCCAAGCGCCAAGCCTGACTGCCCGGACAACCCAGGGTGCCAAGCGCCAAGCCTTCCTGATCTCTGCTGAAGCTTCTGGGTCTCTGACGGCCAGCCCTGGTGCCACAGGCACCCCTGGGGGTCTCCAGAGCACCCCAAGCCTCCCGGTGGGTCCGAACTCCGCCAAATTTTTGGTGGGACCAAACTCCACCAGACCAAACCCACTAACCCGAACTCGGTTGTCGGGCTGAATGGCCGTACGACCAAACATCTGAACCCTGTTCTGTTCGAACATCTCTAATTCACTGGTGGTGGCCTGGGGGAAGCCCCTGTATTTAATTTAAGGAGCCTCTAGGGGGGTCCCGGGTTAAGGGGTCCACATGGAGTGGCGCTCAGTCTTTGATTTATGGAGCTCCGGGGGGGCACCCATAGAGCGCCGCCACCTGGATCAGTGCGACGGTGCTCAGACAAAATTTCCTGGGCTCTGAGGAAGGGGTACACATGGATCGCCATCGCACTGGGCAGCAACACTCAGTCTCTAATTGAATGAACCCCTCAGCAGGGACATCCGTAGAGCACCGCCTCCTGGATCAGCGCAGCAGTGCTTGGACAATGTTTACTGGGCTCCTGGGAATGGGGGCCATGTAGAGCTCCTCTGTGTTGCACTGGGTCATGGTGCTCAATCTTTAAGGAAGGATCCCCTAGGGGGGCAGAGCACTGTGGCTGGGTTCAATTTCGGCGCCACAGTGCTCAGTATTTAACAGAATGCCCCTCTGGGGGGGCACGTGGGGCACTGAGGGCAGTCCATGTGGAGCACAGTGGTGGTTCTTGGATACACTGGGGTGGCCCGGGGGGGAACCTTTACTGGGCATTTTTACAGGGCCCCTGGGGGGGTCCATGTGGAGCGCCTCCACAATGGGCCAGGTGGCGGTGCTCAGAATTCAATGGGGGTGACCCCTGGGGGTAGGGCCCATGAGGAGTGCCACCTACTGGACAGCACAACGTTGCTCAGGAGGCAGTTAAATGGGCCTCCAGGATGGGGGCCATGTGGGGTCTCCACTTGAAATGGCTCCGGAATAAAAAAAATGTAAAGGGGGGGCAGGTATTGTGCCTGGGGACACATGTATGAGCGCCACTACCTCATGATGGTGGCGCTCAAAGCACTAAACCATGCATACCCCCCCATGCCGACGCAATGGGGTTAATGAAACCTTTACTTTGTGTTTCTGTTAAGTACAGGCATCATGGCACGCATGACATCTAATCAGGGTGGCAGGGGTTCTCAGGCTACAGGCCACCCATCCTCCAATGTGGGGAGAGCATGAGCCCGTTTGAGCGCTACTGCCACCCCTGCTCCGAGGGGGGGACCAGGAGCAGCTAGACAGCGCTCCTAGGTACACCTGCAGGAGGTGACTGTGATGCTAACTACCATGTTGGAGTGAGTGCATGTGCAAAGCTCGGGAGAGGTGGCTGGAGTGCCTCCCACCTCCCAAGCAGGTGCAGGGCCGAGGAGGACGGACCCCTGTCCCCACCAGAACAGAGAGTGAGGTGGGATTACCGGAGGCAGATGCTGGGAACATGGCTGGAATGATGCAGACAGCCTTGATTGATGCACCGGGAACAAACGCAATACCGTTGACGCTGGTTGAACAAGATGAGGGGTCCACCGGTACTGCAGTTACCTGTACTGTAGGCTCCGTGGGCCCAGGGGGTGTTGACCACGTCGGTAGTACGGGCATTGCCACAGGACACAGTCCTGCAGCCGATGAACAGGCTGTGCAGTGGTAATGGGATAAATAGGCAGCGCTGCTGCTAGATGCCAATGCTGCACCCACAGTTTGGGATACAACAGTAGTTGATACAGGGGCGCATTCCACTTACAAGTGGTCAGGTTTTACTCGGCGCTAACATGTTTATGCCATCCCCATCTCCTTGCCCGGTGATCACTTTTCCCTGGCAACCAAAGAGAAGATATGGAAGTGAGAATTTCCATTTTTAAAAAGTATAAGCTTTTTAAAAATGGGCTAGTAAGACTGTTAGAAGAGTGTACAGTAGCTACAGTTAAGCCAGTATCTAGCGTCTGTCTTTTTTAATATGAGAATTCATTACAGCGTACCTTTAAGCTTAAATTTCTGAATTTCTGTTCAAGCACTGAAACTTGTTTATTGAAAGCACTCCACGTTTTTGTTTTAAAAAAGCCACCAAAAAATGAAAATTCAAAAATTATATTTTCAGGGCTATGGGACAAGTGGGCAGTTGCCCTTCCCCCACCCTTCCCCCGACACTATTTTTTTCTGAAATGATGCTTTTGGCCCCATTCTTCTGCTCTATCAAGGAACCTTGGCCACTAATGGCAGCCCCTGATTCATTTCCAGCACCCTAGTGGTAGCTCCAACACAAGCCATAAAGCAATATAGGGTGGAAACAGAAGTGATGGCACTGGTGAAGCAACCCAGCCCAGGCTGAACAGAACGCCGGGGCAGACATGGCCCAGATTGGGTCAGGGTGTGGAACATAAATGCCCACAGCCAGGCCACCAGGGAGGGTGGGGAGACACACAAACATGTGGCTGGTCCCACCCCCACATTGCAACCACTGCCCCGCCCACCACCATTATGACCAGCCATGGTGGCCAATGATGGCCAGCCATGGTCACCAGCCATGGTCACCAGTCATGGCAGTCCCAATCCAGGCTGGGTCAAGGCAGGCCACAACAGATTTGCTATTAACATACTGTGGTGTGTTTTTCCCCGATCGGGCAGACATTAGCCTGAGCTGTGACCATGGAGGTTTCCAGAATCACAGTCTGGGCTAATCACTGACATGGTCCAGGGCAATCCTGGCCCAAAATCTGGTAGCGCCTACACAAAGATGCAGGCAAGGTATGGTTCAAAACATAACAAAACGGGACAAAGCTGCCCACCGTCACATTTGTTAACACCCATAGCCTACGGTATGTACCAAAATCAGTCTGCAAAGGGCTGAGTGGATGCATGGTGAAATGTGCAAGGGATTCAGCATGGATGGGGTCATCCCAGTGGCAAGAAGGGGATTTCTGAAGTTCTTGTATGAGGCCCTGATTGCCAACAATATCTAGCTAGAGTGAGTTATGAGGCTACATGGGCTGAGATCCCTCAATGCTGCTCCAACATCTCCATATGGGTTCATTCTGGCCATAATAAAATAAATAAATACAAATAAATATTAGTCCAGAACAGAAGAAGGAAGCAAATGGACACTTTAAGTGCATGACCAACAAACACATGGATGTTGCTCCTCCCCTCCCCAGAATGTTTCTGAAATAATGTTCCTGTTCCAGTGTCCTGACTATTTTTATGATCATCTCATTCAGTCCTATGGACAGATTCATTCATCAGCTGGTAGCAGTCTAGGCTACAGTCTGTGTAACCTACATGTCTTGAGCGAGTGTCACTTTGAGAGAATGGGCTAATCCCAAGAAAAGGTGGGGCAGTTGTGATCTAGCTCAGGAGTTGCACATGCTCAGTGAGTAGCAGCTTTGGAAAGTTCTAGTGCTTCCTTGAATGCTTGTAAATGGCTACAGAAAGCCATTTGAGTGCTGCCATTAAGGAGAAAAGTGAGGGCAATAGGCCTATATAAAGCAAGGCTTGGGGAAGATAAAGGAGAGGAGCTACTGTGAAGAGAAGAAGCAGACTGCTGTCTTTTTTGCTCTCTTCGCTAGGTCCTGAACAACTTGATTCAGGGCTTCTTTTGGACTTCTCCTACAGGAGCAAAGGGAGAAGAGTGAGGTTCTGTACCAGAGCATTCAATCAACAAGAGAGAAAACTGGATGATCAGAAGGCTTGCATATTTTCTTGAAGCTGGATGTTAAAGTTTTATAGGCTGTAAATACATGGACGAGGGTGGCTGTGGGTGTTTTGGCATGGTGGGTGGGTGGGTTTACATGGACACTCCTCCACCTCCACCCATCTCATCCACGGAGCCTCCTCCGTTTTATTAGAGGTTTCCATTGGTGGAGACGGGTGTGCACCGGGAGAGTGCACGCACAAACACCCACTGCCCATGGCATTTACATGGGTGCACACCCAGCGCACACCCTATTCCATCTACCCACACGGACTGCTCCCCTGACGCACACCTGCTCAAACACCGAGTGCACACTGGGGGTGGGGTGGGGGGGACATCCATGTAAAAATTGCCATAGACATTTGATTTTCATTACTAGTAAAATATTACATTTGTATTATTGAAAAGCATGCTGTGGATGTTAGAGTAATAACATTTGGACCTTTTTTCCACCGACAGCAGTGGGTGGGGGGATGGTGTGTGGCCATGGTGGACGGATGTGGGTGTACACCCTTTTTCATGGGTACACATACATCTCCACCAATGGAGCCTAGGGATGGGCGAACAGATCGCGGTTCGGGTTCGGCCGTTCGGTTCGGCTGAGTTCAGTTCGTCCGTTTGGTTCGGCAGTTCGGTTTGGCTGCGTTCGGTTTGTCCGTTTGGTTAGTTCTCCGGGTTCGGGTTCGGCCATTCGGTTCGGCCGTTCGGTTCGGCCATTCGGGAAATGTTGTTATTGGTGTTTTTGTTGTTTTTTATATGTTTTTTTGGTTTTTTATTGGGTTCGCTTCATATGGTTTTTTTTTTGGTTTTTTTTTATATGGGGTTTTTTAACTTATTTTTTAATCTAATATTATATCTATATATCTACACTAAATCTAACTGCTATTACCTATTCTCAATGCTATGAACTAAATGGATTATCTAATAAGTACACAGGCCTACTCCTACAAACACTAAAACTAAATCACTAACGTTATCTCTATCACTAAGCTAGCTCCTACAACTACTATCCCTAACCTCTCTATATCTCTTTATATGGGATTCGGGGGTGGGGGGAATCACAAACACAAGGTTTCAGTTTAAGGATTAAGTTTCATTTCAGTACAAAACTGAAATGAAACTTAAAGCAATCTAATAATCCTACTCAATGCCTGCTGTTCAGGAACAGTGACTAACTCAGAAGGTTTTGGGAAGGGGAAGGCAGACAGTTTCATTTCTTGCAAGCCTCTGGTGCCTGGAAGTCTGCTCCTCAGTGACTAGTACTACCCCTCCCTGTCACGTTTGACTTTTTACATTGAACCTTTTTTTGCCACCTGAACTCACCCGAACGCGATCCGAACTTACCGAACTGTTCGGCCATTTCAACGTTCAGATTGAGTTCGGTTCGGCCTGTTCGTGTTCGTTTGGAAATTCGGTTCGGTCATCCGAACAGGCCAAGTTCAGGCCAAACTCCGAACTTCCAAATCGCGTTCGCCCATCCCTAATGGAGCCTCGTCTGTTTTTTCAGATGGCTCCATGGGTGGGTGATGAGTGGAGATGGGTAGGACTGAAATGGGAAACAACTGCTGTAGCTTTTTCCGCTGGAAAAATCTCTTTTGCAATGAGTGGCATGGTGAGATAGAGGTGTTAATTCTGCTCTTTTCATTCCACTACTTCCGCCTTTCCGCTACTTTCATTTCACTACTTCCACCAGCTGTGAAAATAGCAGAACAATGTTTGTTCCAACAGTTTCGATCTTCTGCAATTTCTGCTGGCACTGCGAAGTAGTGGAACAGTGTTTGTTCTGACAGTTTCTGAGACTGTTCCAACAGTTTCCAAATTAGTGGAATGCCGGCGGAATTAGCGGAATGCCGGTGGAAAAACTGCGGAAAGTTGCAGGCAATTCCAAAATGGTGGAATGAAATAGTGGAGTGGTAAAAGGAGTTGCTGCTTCCGCCCTAGAGATGGGTATGTTCCAGAAGCACACACCCACGCCCGTGGCACAACCACACCCAGTGGGGGAGGGGGGTTGTTTGTGCAAAAGAGAACATAGTTCAGTCATGAATATATAGTATGTCTAAATATACTCTTGTGTGCATGTTTTAACTTTGTTGTGAAGTTTGTCTCTGGGTGTCTTTGATGTAAGTCCCAAATTAAACCCAAAGAGTCTGCAGCCTAGGAAGTGTTAATTTCTGGTGAGCAGTCTGAAATTCAGCTGGTCACATTTAAAAAAAAAAATTCCACAGAAGCCTCATAATAGTAACATAGTTTGATGAAAATCCCACTGGGTAATGTTCACCTTATAAAGATGCCTTAATTGGTGTGTAAGCCTTGAGCTGGGTTTTGTACAGGAGTGGATTTCACCAATTGCAACTGAGTTTTGAGTTTCCATTCAGACGTGATCTCTTTTCTGTCTGCTTGATTCAGAGAGCTATATAGAAAGTGAAAATAGGTCAGAGAGAGGAAGAATATTTTAAGCCCTGTACTTTTGTTCTGACCTACAGTATTATTTTGTGGCCCCTACAGAGCTTTCAAAGCTTAGATCTGCTTCAATTACAGAGATCTTCTTTTGAGTGAGTGAAAATGCAGGTCACCTTGAGTTCTCTGTTAAGAAAAAAACCACCCAGAAATAGTAAATACATTCAACCACTGTAAGAGTCATACTGCAGGTAGGAAGGATATGGGTTTTACTTCTAGAGCTGAGAAGCTATAAATAAGCATACTAGAGAGTCAAAAGCAGTAAACACCCTGCAAAAATATGATCAAATAGTAATTAGGTAGATGGGAGTCTGTAAATTCTAAGGAATTGTCAGATTTTGGGGTGTCCTCCCACAAAAGGAAGTGCTTTAAAACTAATAGCAGTGAAATATTTACTGACCCTGTTTGTCCTTTCCAAGTTTATAAGATAACTTAATTCTGGTTTAATCTTTTAAACAGATTTATTTCACACTCAGAATAGGTGTAAATGATAATGTAAAGTGCAAGGCAGTTTAGAATGGGTCTTGCTAGGAGTTATTGCAGTGTGTGCACATGGAAGTTTATTGGCTTAATTTCTCTGATCAGAAGGCTTTGTTTCTAGGGATACGCAGAAGGCATACCATTCATTTTTATTTTAGTTTTTGTTTCACAGAAACAATTCATTGGGGGAGCAGAGTTGTAGAAAACCCATTTGTTTTCATTTTTACATTTTTTGTAATTATTTAAAATTAATTTTAAAAAAATTTAAAATCATGATTTATGCACAAAACAGCCACTGGACCATTCTGTGCATGCCCACCCTTTTCTGAAATGGCGCCCTCAGCATTGCCACCATTTAGGAGCAGGGAAGCTGATCTGTGCATGCACAAAACAGCCACTGAGTATGTGTAGATTGGCTGCCCTTTTACAAAATGGCAGCAATGCTGTTGCCGCCATTTTGGAAAAGGGTGCCCATGTGCGGAATGGTCTGGCAGCCATTTTGCACATCTGCAGTGATATTTATGTTAAAAAAATAAATTTAAATTAAAATGGGCCATTCTGCATATGCATAGTTTTTTTAAAACAATATTTTTCAGTTTTTATTCTTAAAACAAAAATGGATGAAAACAAACAACTGTTTCCTTATTCATTCATTTTTGTAACTTTAGTTACTAAAACAAATGAAGCTTCATACATTTTAGTAACTAAAAAACCAAAAATGAATTGCACAACCCTATTTGTTTCACCCTTGATCGATTTGCTGGCATGAATACACCAAAGAACTATCAAATGACGATGGATTAGATGCAGCAAAGTAGTCAATGATTTATAAAGGCTAATATCACAGGGTGGTAGGTGGGGAAAGGGAAAGCTGTTGGAGCTCTTCGCAGATGGTTTGTGCTTTTCCTTAATTCATTTCCACCTTTTAAAAATAAATACAAACATAAGAACATAAGGAGTGCCATATTGGGTCAGACCAATGGCCCATCAAACCCAGCATCCTGTCTCTGTCAGTGGCCAATCTCTTTCTCTTGGGAGAAGTACTCAATAGTTCACAATGGGCAATACATTCCCTGTTGTTCCAGCCCCCAGTCGTAATAGTTTGCATTCCCAAAACCTACTTGGCTAATAACCATTAATGGACCTATCCTCCAAGAACTTATCCAATCCCTTTTTAAAACTAGCTGCACTACCAGTTTACACTTACTCTGGCTGTAAGTACCACAAGTTAATTGTGGCGAGTGAAAAATACTTTGTTTTAACTCTGCTTCCAGTTAATTTAATGGAGTGTCCCTTTATTCTAGTACACTTTTAGAGGGTAAATAACCACTCCCTGAGGAACCCTAACCTAAAAAACCACTTCTTGTATGGGAGCCATTCCATATCCTTGGTCATTTTTGTTGCTCTTCTCTATCATTTCTAGTTCTACTATGACTTCTTTGAGATAGGGCGACCAAAACTGCACACGCTCTGGTCCATACTCAAGGTTCAGTCGTACCATAGATCTATATAGAAGCATTGAAATATTTTCAGTTTTATTCTCTAGCCCTTTCCGAATGATTCCTAACATTCTGTTTGCTTTTTTGAGCACCTCTGCACACTGCACTGAAGATTTCAATGTGTTGTCCACATTGACTCCAAGATCCCTTTCCTGAGTGGTAACTCCTAATTTAGAACCCAGCATTGTGTACATATGATTTGGGTTATTTTTCCCTGTGTGCATTACTTTGCACTTGTCTACATTCAATTCATCTGCCATTTGGATGCCCAGTGACCCAGTCTTGCAAGATTCTCATGCAATTCTTCACAGTCAACTTGTGTTGCAACTACCTTGAATAACTTTGTGTCATCTACAAATTTGATCTCCTCATTCTTTACTCCTTTCTCCAGATCGTTAATGAATATATTAAACAACAATGGTCCTAGTATAGATCCCTAAGGCGCTCCACTTTACTTCTCTCCACTGTGATAACTGACCATTTAGTCCTACTCTTTGCTTCCTATCTTTTAACCAGTTGCTAATCCATGATAGGATACTGCCTCTTATCTCATGACTCTTTAATTTCCTCAAAGGACTCTCATGAGGGACCTTATCAAATGCCTTCTGAAAGTCCAGATACACTATTTTAGCCAGCTCATCCCTATCCACATGCTTATTTACACCCTTAAACAACTCCAATAGGTTGACTGATAGATAGAAAGAAAATCTGCATTTGTCAATGAGGAGTGCATTAAGCACCCTCTTCCCACCTTTCACCCACTGTCACTATCTCCAGACTTGAAATGTGACTATTATTTCTCTCATATCAAACCAACCCTCTTCTTGTTTCATTGTCAACTATTTGATAGTTTTGCTCAAGCCAATCCCTAGCCATCCCAGACTTCAGGTTATCTGTGTCTTTGACGAACAAGCATGGTGACCGGGGCATCACCTTGCGACCTCTGGTTCATGGATTTCCATATGACAGTCTTATGAGTGATATAACAAACTGATCAGCTTTAAAGGGAATATCTCTGACAATGCACAAAGCTTATCCCTCTCTAAGCTTATAGCACACTGGGGGATGTTATGTGGGCAGAATTAATGCCATGCTATAAAAAGCAGCAACGGGAAGGCAAAAAACACATGAATATGTATCTTATTTATAAAACACTGCAATTTGGATCACAGCAGGCTTGTTGTATGATTAAAGTGTTTTAGCAGACTGGTAATACTGCAAAGACTAATTGGTATTTTAATTAGACAAAAACAAATGAACTACAGGTGTCAACCTAGATAGGGGAAGTTAGGTGGGATTTTTTTTTTTTCCCTCTTGGAGATTTTAGAGATGTTTAAAATCTGGCAGTCACCCCTAGGGAAACTTTCTCATTTTCAGACAGTTTGTTCCCTCTTCTTCTGCTTATTGTCCTTGAATGTAAACAAGTACCTTCCAGGGATTATAAATCAGCATTAGCTTGATGAAAGCAATCTGGACCTTAACCATGCAGTCTATCCACCTTTTCAGATTCTTTTTATTGCTTTATCTGTCTATTCAAATAAGTTGCTTAGGAACTATGAAAACCAATCTCTCAAGTATAGCAGTGCAAAATTTCCCCTTTGTTTACATTTGTCTAATTCTCCACCCCCAAAAAAATCATCAAACCTGTATATGTTTGTCTTTTGTCCTTTAACTGTTTTTTCTAAGCACCTGGAAGGGATGAGAGGGGGGCACAATTTACAGGAAGCAGCAGGATATGTTCAGGAATGGATTAGTTAACTCTTTTGCTTGGTTATGTCGATATCTTTAGCAGCACACTGACTATATCAAGCATGAATCACAGCTGGAACCCCCTTAGCTAATCAGAGTGAATCTGATAGCAGGGTTTTGAGGAACTCAGTTTTAGGGGGGATTGAGCTGAGTGCCATGAGACTTCCTCAAGTATCCTCTTTAGATAATAAATCTGACAAATTATGAAGAATTGCTGGTATCCAGTGGCTTAGTCGTCTTTTAAAAATTTAAGGTGTAATCCTGACTTCACTGAAGTTAATGGTTACTCTTCCCATGGAGTCAGGATTGCACCCTGAGAATGAATTACCTTTAGTGGAATTGGATCATATACTTCTAGCAAGCTCCATGCTTAAACCTCATTCACTGCCCATAAAATGCCAAGCATTACTGCTACTCAAATAGAAACCAATTTCTCCAAGGCAGCTGTCCCTGCATGATTCATTTTTTTCTCCCAAGCAAACCTGAGTTTCTCATTTCTTTCCCTAAGAGGACTTGTCCCTGGCAAACTCCCCTATTCTTTCTTTCCATATGCTTAGATCCTTTTTCTGTTTTGCACTTGTAGACCTCCATATTGTAGAGTTAGCTTTCTGCTGAATAACACACAATAGAAGTTTCTTCAAAACAGAACTTTACTAAGAACTCATAAGACATGCTTCCATACTGTACAGTAGGGGCGGGAAACCGGTAAAATCCGGTATCCGATAATGCCGGTACCGGGCGTACCGGCATTATCGGATTCGACCCGGTAATCCGGTCCGGGTACCGGATTCCGGGGTACCGGATTTTTTTACATTGCAGCCATTTAAAAATGGCTGCAATGTAAAAA
>QEPC01012033.1:974226-996141 GCA_003113815.1 Sphenodon punctatus | reverse complement strand
AAATGGATGATGAGCCCCCTCGCTGCCAGGTGCCTCACGGGCAGGAGTCCTCCTTCTAAGTTGGGCACATAGAGCACATCTTTCATGGGTATGGTCAGTTTACCTCCCTGTGACTGGTTGAAGTACAGGAATCCTTGTCCAATTTCTTCCACATTGATGCTTCTCCCATCTGCAAGGTAGATCCTTTTTTTACTGCTCAGATCCAGCCATCTGAAGAATCCTTCATCACTAGTCATGTGGCTCATTGCCCCGGAGTCTACACACCAATTTTGGGATGAGCTGCCTTGCATTGCTCTGAAGAACCCACTCCATTGTTGAGCAACTGTGTTGCTGTTTGTGACTTTAGCCCTCTGCTTAGGTGTTCGTGGAGACAGTCTCTGCTGTTCTGCTTTCCATATATAGCAGTCTTTCTTTAAATGTCCCTTCTTTTGCATCTGAAGTATACTCTGGTTTCCCTTTTAGGAGCTTTGTCTGAAGTTTTCAGTGCAGTCTCATTACCCTGCTTTAGATCATTCTGCAGGTTCTCCTTTCTGTGCTTGAATTCATCTGCAAATCTACCTTTAACAAATTCCAGGTTCAGTTCAGCTTCTGGCCTTTTCTCCAGGGCATTGATGAGGGCACTGTAAGATTCAGGAAGGCTTCAGAGGAGTAGGGCTACCACATGGCTGTCCGTTATATTTTCTCCAATGCCGCGCAGCTGTGCCACTACTTCCAACATGGCATTTATATGCTCCTGAATTTCACTTTCTTTACCAAGCCTCATTTTGTATATTTTCCTCAATAGAAACAGTTTTCTATTCAGGCTAGTTCTCTCATGAAAGTTTTGCAATGCAATCCACATGCCTCTTGCTGTGGTCTCAATTCTTATATGGATTAGTTGGTCATCTTCTACCAATAAACTTATTGTAACCTTTGCTAACCTGTCCTTTTTATCCCATTCCTCATGATTTGCTGCTGGTCTGTTCATGGCAATCACCTCCCATAGATCATCTTTAGACAGCAGCATTTCCACTTTAAACTTCCACAATTGGTAATTTACATTGTTCAGCTTTCCTATGGAAAGTCTGAGCTCTGAGCTACTTGCTATATTTACTTCTTTCCCTTTCCCCTTCTGGGATTTAGGCCTTCTTACTCACAGTCAGTAGGCCTCTCTGTCTTGGAGTTTTCTTTCACAGTCTGCACTCCTTCTGGACTGCTTCTAGTCTTCAAAATTGCCTTGAAGATGTCCTGGGCACATAACCTATTGTAGAGTTAGCTTTCTGCTGAATAACACACAGTAGAAGTTTCTTCAAAACAGAACTTTACTAAGAATTCAGAAGACACTCCATATCACCCTCTGTCTGTGAGACACTCCATGACACCCCTCCAAAATTAATTGGTCACAAAAATAGCATGAGAAACTGCTTCTAAAAGCAGTATTAGCTCCCACTCTACTTCCCTCTCTACTTATTCAGAAGATAGCATAGGTGAGGGAGAGGGTGGCATTGACTAATGGCAGGCCCTTTTCAAACAGGTGTAGATGCATGGGGGATGGGTGGGCGGAGCGGTGGTGGGATGGGTGTGTAGGGGGTCCTATGGACCTCCACCCATCTCCACGCATGGAGTATCCACCATTGGTGCCCGCTGGTGTTTGTGTGGGCGATTGGTAGAGATGCTTGAGTGTGGGAGTGCTCACACACCCCTACCCACTGGCCAAGGTATTCAAACAGATGTCTCCCCATCCCCCTGAAACCACCACAGAGATTGCACGGATGCCCCCCCCCGCCCCCTGCACACGTGGACAAGGGGTGGGAACTGTCTGAAAAGGCCCTGAGACAGACCTCCCCCTGCAAGACACTATGCCAAGAAGAAAAGCAAGATATTCATTGGGAAATAGGGTTGTAGAGACCACATACACTGTGATTTACAAGCACTGCGATGAATCTGTAGAACTGACAGTCTTTTAAAAAAAACACAACATCCTACAATCAATCATAGAATGCAAATAACTCTTCTGTTAACTGGCAGGTTCCTGTTGTTGAGAAGGGTGGTGGTAGGATTTGTTCAAAAATTATTTTCCATAACTTTATTAGCAGTCAAACAATTGTACAACTACACCGGTGTCACAAGCGCAGCACAGTAACCCCAAAGAATCTATACAGTTATACTGCAAGCCGGTGTCTTTAATAAATACAGTACATGAATAATACATTTTTACATTCATGGACAGGATAGATAGATTGAAGTATGTCCTTTTTCCTCCTCGAGTGGCAATGTTGATGGATTAGAAGATGAAAAAGCACCACATTATAGATTTGAATGCGCAGACATAAGACTAACACTGCAAGTCCAACAGATTCAATATCAGTTCCTTATCCAGCTTCTTCCCTCCCAACTCTTTTACAATTGGGGTCCACGTTTCTCTAAAAGTTTCCCTTTCCCATGAAGTTCTGCATATAGTTTTTCCATTGTATATAAAAGCCAAATCCTGTTTGACCACTCCTTAAAGGGCAACTCCTCTACCGATTTCAAGTGTCTGATGATAATATTTTGTGCTGATAGGAAGAGTGTCTGACAGGCCCTCCGACTAGCTTCCATATTTTCAGTTTATGGATATAGTCCCAACAGGGCAATCTCTGGTTTACAAGGTATCAATATCCCCTCAATCCTATTTGCTATCTTCCAGATCTTAAGCCAGAACTCTTGGACCTTCCAGCAACTCTATCAGCAGTGGATGTAATCGCCCACTTCACCACAGCCTCTTCAACAAAGAGCTTTCCTAGAAGGACTTGCATACTTCATTTGTACTGGGGTCATGTAGAAACATGTTGTCAATTTTATTTAAATCTCTTTTACTTCCAGAGAGGCAGCACAGCTATGCATATGCTGCCAGATTCTTTTTTTCTCTTCCTCCCCTACTTGAATCTAGGTCCTTGCCCCGCTGGCCAACATATGCATCGCTGTTATCATAGGTTAGATTTGTCAATTCCTTATAAATTCTACACATTCTCCCAGCTGTTTTTTTTTTTTTTTTTTTAAAGAGAATCTTTTCAAGCCTGTGTGGGTCCCTACCAAAATCTTCTTTATTTGGTTGCTTGTTGCTTATATCTCTGAGTTGCATGTACTGAAGGGTTTCTAATTTTTTCCCTGTTAGTTCCTCCATCTTTTTGGGGTAAGCAAATTTTCCTAAAAAGAAAAGTTGCTGCATCCTTATGATCCCCCTCTCTCTGAGATCACCCCTCAAACCAGGGGCCAGTTTTTTCTCCATTGCCAGAACTGAATCAATTGGAGAAAAAGGAGACTCCTTCCTGTGTCCTCAACTTTTTTTGAGCTCCTTTCCAAGATTAGTAGTAGTAGTAAGATTTATTGCAGCCAAAGCCAATAAGAACAATATAACAAATCCCGTCGTAAAACAAATGACCTATGGCTTGGGTATAACAATAGCAATATACATAATGCATGCACATATATATAAGCAGCATAAATAATATTGCCAATATAACCCATTACCTGGCAAAATACTGAAAGGGATACAATAAACCAATAATTTGATATCCTTAACCTTAAACCTTAAACAATGCCATGACTTAATCCTCAGATTCAGAAATGCATTTGGACTGAAGAAACAATTGGCGTACATGCATAGCGGAAACAAAAAAAAGCGAAATGGAGTCTGAAATCTGGGAGTCGATATCGGCCAAGGCCATTAAAAGAAGAACATGGTCAGTTCTACCAGGGTATTTTCCCAAAAAGGAGGCCAGGAATTTATGACGGGGCACGTCATAGAGTCTACAACTGAATAAAACATGCTCGACAGATTCTACCTGCAGCTGGTCAAAGGGGCATAGGCGGTCCACAAAATTCAAGGCCGTGAAACGTCCCTTGAGCACCATGGTGGGAAGTGCATTGAAACGAGAAGTCATAAATAGATATTTCCCTCTTAGTGAGTTAGAAGACATCAAAAAGGAAACCATACAAAGACGAGGCGGGACAAAAAAAAGATAATTGGACATATGGGGAGAAGCCCTGATTCTGGCCTGCACTTCTTGTATACCAATGTCCACAATCCTAAGGGTCGCTTCCTGAGCAAAGGAAGCCAGATCTTTCCCCTCCCAATAATCTCTTCAAAAACCTATGTGGCAAAGATATCTTTCAAAGGCTAGAACCCATCCACTCTTAAAAGAGTCCTTATTCCAATACTGGGTCATTCCCAGCTCACTGCACTTCATTTTAGCCCAGAAGTTCACCACAAAACCCCAGGCCATGTTGGACCAACTGTGTTGGCCCACCTCCAGCCTAATAGCCGCATACGGGGTGCCCCTCAGCACCCTGAGCAGCTTTTGCAAAAAAGATGCCTGAACACTATCCATCTTGCCCAGACCACTCAAAATTTAAGGGAGCCATAACTGAACCCCATAAAGGAGCTGAGCACATACTTTGGCATTAAAAACTCTAACTACCGGAGTCAATGCAGATTTGCCGGTAGATTCCCCCATGCCTTGAAAACACTTTAAGATAGCAAAGGAGGAGCATCTGGCAGCAGTTAGTGCTCTTTCATAGTGAGCCTCCCATAAACCCGAGGTCTGAAAATACAACCCTAAATATTCTTTCCAAGATTTGAGAAGGGTACCTGCAAAGGGGTGCTCCTTTCTGTGCTTATTCAGTATAATCCCTTGGTCTACTATAATGTTCTTTAATGTATGCACCTGCAATATTTCTTTTTCGATATTGACCCACTCAGGCGCTGCCTCCTCATGGTACCATTCCGAAATTGCAGCCATATATAGCTTTATGTTGGGCAGGTTTAGTCCTCCCTTCTTTTGTGTTTTCATCAAAGTTGACTTCCTAATTCTGGCTTTCTTCCCACTCTAAACAATATCTTTTAGTAACAGGTCACTGTGTCCAAAAAAAGAATTGGGAAGTTGAATTGAAAGAGTCATTAGTCTGTACAGTATTTTAATCAATACTATCATCTTATACAAATTTATTTTCCCCAGCCAGGAAGTCATTAATTTTTTCCAAGGGAGAATTTCTTCTCTCAACTTCTTTAGAACGGGCAAATAGTTGGTCGAATACAGGTCTTTTGTGTTCCTTGTAATTGTGACCCCTAGATAATTAAGTCCCATGTCATCTGTAGGGAAAGGGGATATTCCTTTTAGCTGTTCTACTTGAGTCTTGTCTTTCCCATACACGAGAACAAATGACTTACCTTTATTAATAGAATACCCTGATACCTGACCAAAGTGTTATATAATTTTCAGTAACTCTGGGAGTGATTCACTGGGGTTCTTAATATAAAGCAGCAAATTCTCAACATATAATGAAAGTTTATGGGTGTGAGTTCTGATCTTAACCCACTCTATTTTTTCATTACTCCTTATTGCCGTGGCCAGACCCTCTAGAACCAGGTTAAAAAGCAAGGGAGAAAAGGGCAGCTCTGCTTAGCGCCTCTCCCCAGCGGAAAGGGCTCTGTCAGCCTTCCATTTATCAGCAGTCTTGAGAATGTTTTTTTGTATATTGCCTGTATCCAACTAAAAAAATTTCCCCCGAATCCCATTTTTTCTAATGTTAAAAACAGGCATTTTGTCTCAATGTAATCAAAGGCCTTCTCTGCGTCAGCAGATATTAGCATGGCCGGTTCACCCTCATCTTGAAATGTGTAGATAATATTTACCACTTTCCATATATTATCTTTCCGTTGCCTTCCAGGTATGAATCTTGTCTGGTTCTTATGTATAATCTCACCAATTATCGCTCTCAGCCTTGTGGCCAGAACTTTCACGAATAGTTTGTAGTCAGCATTGAGGAGCGAGATTGGTCTATAATTCCCGCACTGTTCAGGGGTTGTACCCGGCTTGGGGATCAGGGTGATTGTTGCCTCATAAAAACTATTCAGCATTACACCCTCTGTGAGGATATTATTGAATACCTGGGTTAGGTGTGAAGTAAGAGTTTTACTATAGGTCTTATAAAATTCATTCGGGAACCTGTCTGGTCCTGCAGCGTTGTTGTTTTTGGAGTTCTCTATTGCCTCAGAGACTTCTTTTTCAGTAATGGGGGTATTTATTAAAGCTCTCTGCGCGTCACTCAGGATAGGTAGGTCAAAACTGTCTAGAAATTCTAAAATTTCTGATTATTGCTAATTGTTAGAGCAATAGATTTTTTTATAAAACTCAAAAAAGGCTTCTTGTATCTTAGCAGACTCTATACAGCTCTCTCCCCTTCCATTGTTAATTGCTGTTATTTGCATTTTCCTTTGCTTTGCTTTGACCAATCTGGCAAGAGTTTTCCCTGCCTTATTATTATTTTGATAGTAATGGAACCTTATCCTTTGTAGCTGACCCTGTGTTTTTCCAATTCTATCATATTTATCAGTTTAATTATCTCCTGCCTAAGAGCCAGGGAGGGTGAGCATTTATTTTGAACCTCTAATTTATGTAGAATTGCATACGCTCTTTTATCTGTTGTCTTTTATCTCTTATCAATTTGGCTTGTAGGGCTATTAATTTTCCCCTTATGACTGCTTTAGCTGTTTCCCAAAGAATTGCCTGTGACCTCACTGAACTCACATTTAATTTAAAGAATTCATCTATATATTCCTGTATTTCCCCCTTATTTTGTTCGTTTTTTTAAATGTTTCTCCTGAGCTGCCAGCTGCATGTCCCCTTCTGATTGCTTCCAGATATTTTAAAAATAGTTACAACAGCACTATGGTCAGATAAAGCTACTGGGAGAATGAAACTTCTCCGGCACCTATATAGGTCCATCTTCCCCGTTATTACGTGATCTATTCTTGTGTAGCTATTATGGCTGTTAGAATAATACGTATAGTCTTCCATCGTTTCATTTATGTATCTCCAGGCGTCACCCCATCCATACGAGTCTATCATGTCTGCTATTCTCCTTTGTTCACGTCTGGCCACCCCATCTCTTAAAAAGTCCACATCAGTTAACGTAGTATTGAAGTCACCTTGGAGTATCACCCAGCCTTTTGCATTATCTGCTATTCTACCTAGAGTTTTTTTTTAAAAAAGAGTATTTTAGCATCATTAGGGGTGTAGATATTGGCCACTGTAATGTGCTCCACCCCCAGCTTCCCTATGACACAAACAAATCTACCTTCCTTGTCCTTAATGACTTTCTCTGCCTTAAAGGGGACATTTTTTCCTGAACCAATTATAACCCCTGCCTTTTTCTTCGTAGAGCATGATGAAAAAATCTGCCCCATATTTTCAGTGGAAAATCTGAAAACATCTTTGGCTAATAAATGAGTTTCCTGGAGGAAAAAGATTCCCACTCCTTGGTCATCCAAGAGGTCTCTCACACGTTTCCTTTTCTGTGGCGTATTAAGTCCTTTTACATTTAATGACATTGTCTTAATCTCCCCCATGTCTGCCTTCTGTATTAATTTTAAATTGTGTGCACAGTCTTATCTTATTCAAGGACACCTCATGCCCTTCACGGGTTCTCCAACTCCGTCCCTCAACTTGCTTCCCACCAATCTGTACCTTCATGCCAATATCTCTCTTCTCTGTTTCTGCTGTCTTGCCCTGTCTCAATTGATTCAAACTGTATATCTGCCTTTGCACCTTCTTTAGTACCCTCTTTCCCTTCCCCCCCTCTATCCCTCCCTGCTACCCGCCCCCCCGTTCAAGGATATAGAACCCCCTCCCCCTGACCTTACCATTCCCCACCTCCTTGGTGGATCTGCGGGGTCTTCGAAGCTACCCTTCTGAAAGCCTCCAAATGCCTCCTTCCCCCCCCAACCTAAATATTTTCAGTTTCTTTAATGTTTATCTTTTTAACTTTTTTAGCCAATATCATTAAACTTGTTGCCTTCTAAACTGAAAGCAGTGTTTTGAGAATGCCAGAACATGCTGAAGTAATTCTGTAGAAATTCTTTTCAAAGCCCCCCGCTGCAGGAGATTCTCCAACCCTCCTCCCTTCCTCTTTAAGTCTGCTGCAGCATTTGCTTCTCTTCTGATGTGGATGTTGCTTCTGTTTCCAACAATAAAGACACTCCACCCAGAACTTTTCGCTCATCCCTCTATGAAAGTACCTTGTTTTGGTGATTTCAGACATTACGATATCACAGTGAACCATGCTCAATTCCGCGTGGTGGCTGTGATCGCGTAACGTCTGTTGGAAGAAACGGATGTTTCCCCCCAGATGTTACCACGGCTGGGGATTGCATTCGACATGTGAGCAGCTGAAGCGGGGGGACCGGAGGCCGCCACGTGTCGAATGCAATCCCATGCCAGGGTGAACCCCGGTGTCTCGTCTGGTTGGGCGTCACGGCCCGGGATCACTGGCGGGACCCCGGGCCGTGGCGAAACTGGCCTGACATGGTGGCCTCATTGGCCCCGCCACCCACCTGTCTCCCTGGAGGGCGGGCAGCAGGACCGTGGAGGGGGTGGGGCGGTGTGGCCGCACGTTGCGCCATGCGGCCCCGCCCCCTCCCAGATTCCCCACCGGGATCCCCCCGGCACGTCTGTTGCAGCGTTACGGGGTGACCCCGGCGGGGAATGAATAGGGTGATTTCGGTACGGGGCCAACGGGCCCCGTAACGTCTGAAATCACCCTTTGTTAACCTTAATGGAATAACCCCCATTACAGCCAGGGCCTAGTTAAAAACAATAAACGGTAAGTGGATGATATGTTGTCACCCAGCAATATCCATATCTTAAACTTAAATAGTAAACACTCATCTAGGGGTTCAGCTGCATGTATCTCTCATTTATCAAGCTACTGTCTTTGGGTTCACTCAATTAGGTTTATTAAACAATGATTGCTTGCTATTATACCAAATATATACACTCTGCCCATAGTGCAAATTATTAGCCCAAAATGCTAGCATCCTTATTAATAAAATTCAATTAGCAATCCAGAACTCTCCCTTCATCCCTCTATGAGGATGCTTCATCTACCAGATTAGAATAATAGTGTTTGTCTATGATTTCCTTTATGTGCCCCTGGATATTTGCTGAATTGGCTTTAACATGGATTCTGCACAAAGTTCTGAAAGGTGGACAGTAAATGATTACCCAATTGTCTCCCAAAAGTGTGCAGATCATAAACATAGATAAAGAACACCCTTCAGGGGATGAAATTACAAGCATCCCTCCCTTGCCATGTTACCACTGTTAAATTCACTGAGAGTTTGATTGTTGAGCAGTGGCTGCTGTGCTACTATATTAGCTATATGCAATCTACTAAAAATCCAAATTAATAACTCAAATTAATGAAGTTCCAATTTCTCTGCATCTCTATGTGGAATTGCCTTTCTCATCTGATTACTCAGCTAGCACCCAGGTACAATTTGCTTATTTGCCTCTAATAAAATTTTTAGGTGCACAGTGATTTAAATAATAAACAGAAAGCCATTGTTAAAGCCATTGTTAAATTGACCCCCAGAAACATCCAAAATATAGAGTTAAATTAAAGACACCCGTCTGGGGATTTGGTTGCAAGCAATTACTTACTACTATCTGTGCTGCTGTGCCAACTGTATGCTTCTGCTCCAGATTCAAATAATAGTTTAAGTGTCTACCCAACCTTTAGCATGTTGCTCAACATACCCAACTCTAACTGCTTAATTGGACCCTGTAACTAAGTTCCCCCCTGCATGCATTCTACCCATAGTTGAAATAACAATAGTATATAAACTCTAAGATGCAAACCAGAGCGATTGAATCACACCCTTAACTGAGGAACAGAAAGGAATAAAATGACAAGGGCAATAATACACTCAGCTGGAGTTTCACTAGCAAGCATCCCCTCCTGAAGCAGCAGTTCTGTGCTTTTTTCTGGTTATTCAGCCTGCAGATCTTCTGGTGGCTTTTCCCAAATTGGAGCTTGTCTCCTGCTACGTTTATTGCAAGATAGTCTTTAGATCAGTGTGGGCCTCCTCTTCTTGCACCGTGGCTCCTGGTGGCATGCTCTGCAGGAAGATTTCCAAGTCTTCAGTGCTCTCAAATAATTTCTTTATCCCTTTCACTGTGATCATCATTTTTGCGGGGAAGAGAAGCCTTGGATTCAAATTCCTTTCATTTAAAATTCCGTACTACTTGCTCCATTGCTTACGCTTCCTTAGAGTCTCAGCTGCGTAATCATGGAAGACTTTTATTGCAGCCTGTTGGAAGGAGAGCTTCTGCTTGGCTTTGACTCTTTTTATAATCTCCTCCTTCATCTGGTAACTTGTAAATTTTACTACTATGGGGTGAGGGGGTCACTTTCTTTCTTTCTGGGTCTACCCACACTGTGAGCACGATCCATCTCAGCACTGTGCAGGTGCACCTCATCGGGGAAATTTTCCTTCAGAAGGGCTCTGATTTTCTCATGGACCCTTTCTGCTCCCTCTCCCTCTTTAATTCCGTTGACCCTGAGGTTAGCTCTGCGGGACCGGTTCCCTAAGTCCTCAGTTTTCAGTTGGAGGCCAAGGACCTCACCCTTCAGTTTGTCAAGCTGTTCATGGGAGACCAAAGCCTGATCCTTGATTGCAGAGATCCTCTCCTCAGAGGCCTCAATTCTTTTTGTTATACCATCCATCGTTTTGTTCCCTGTCTCTATTGAACACTTGATTTCCCTCATCTCTTTTTTAAGCTCCTTCCTCATCTGAGCCAGCAGCCTAATTACAGAGCTCCCTACATTCTCTCTTCCTCTGAGTCAGGGGAGAGCTGCTCTTCTTCAGAGCCTCTTTCTTCCCACTCTCCCACCACCATTTCCCCCTCGCTACTCTCACTCTCCTTCTCAGCAGGCCCCGCCGCTGATTTACTCTGGCAGAACTGCTCTAGCGCGTTGCTCTGTGAGAGTTTCTGTCTATTTTTATTTTTGCCAGTCATACCTGGGTTTGGTCAGCTTTTCTTGATCTTTTTGTCCAGTAAATTGGCTATATTTGAGGCTGGGGGAGCGGAGCTTCGGTGATACCCCACTACATGCTTTGACGCATGCGCAGATCCCCCCTTTAAATTTTTTTTTTTTTAAATCTCTAATTACTGAGCAGCCAGATCATCTTATTCCCNGGTAAGTGGATGATATGTTGTCACCCAGCAATATCCATATCTTAAACTTAAATAGTAAACACTCATCTAGGGGTTCAGCTGCATGTATCTCTCATTTATCAAGCTACTGTCTTTGGGTTCACTCAATTATGTTTATTAAACAATGATTGCTTGCTATTATACCAAATATATACACTCTGCCCATAGTGCAAATTATTAGCCCAAAATGCTAGCATCCTTATTAATAAAATTCAATTAGCAATCCAGAACTCTCCCTTCATCCCTCTATGAGGATGCTTCATCTACCAGATTAGAATAATAGTGTTTGTCTATGATTTCCTTTATGTGCCCCTGGATATTTGCTGAATTGGCTTTAACATGGATTCTGCACAAAGTTCTGAAAGGTGGACAGTAAATGATTACCCAATTGTCTCCCAAAAGTGTGCAGATCATAAACATAGATAAAGAACACCCTTCAGGGGATGAAATTACAAGCATCCCTCCCTTGCCATGTTACCACTGTTAAATTCACTGAGAGTTTGATTGTTGAGCAGTGGCTGCTGTGCTACTATATTAGCTATATGCAATCTACTAAAAATCCAAATTAATAACTCAAATTAATGAAGTTCCAATTTCTCTGCATCTCTATGTGGAATTGCCTTTCTCATCTGATTACTAAGCTAGCACCCAGGTACAATTTGCTTATTTGCCTCTAATAAAATTTTTAGGTGCACAGTGATTTAAATAATAAACAGAAAGCCATTGTTAAAGCCATTGTTAAATTGACCCCCAGAAACATCCAAAATATAGAGTTAAATTAAAGACACCCGTCTGGGGATTTGGTTGCAAGCAATTACTTACTACTATCTGTGCTGCTGTGCCAACTGTATGCTTCTGCTCCAGATTCAAATAATAGTTTAAGTGTCTACCCAACATTTAGCATGTTGCTCAACATACCCAACTCTAACTGCTTAATTGGACCCTGTAACTAAGTTCCCCCCTGCATGCATTCTACCCATAGTTGAAATAACAATAGTATATAAACTCTAAGATGCAAACCAGAGCGATTGAATCACACCCTTAACTGAGGAACAGAAAGGAATAAAATGACAAGGGCAATAATACACTCAGCTGGAGTTTCACTAGCAAGCATCCCCTCCTGAAGCAGCAGTTCTGTGCTTTTTTCTGGTTATTCAGCCTGCAGATCTTCTGGTGGCTTTTCCCAAATTGGAGCTTGTCTCCTGCTACGTTTATTGCAAGATAGTCTTTAGATCAGTGTGGGCCTCCTCTTCTTGCACCGTGGCTCCTGGTGGCATGCTCTGCAGGAAGATTTCCAAGTCTTCAGTGCTCTCAAATAATTTCTTTATCCCTTTCACTGTGATCATCATTTTTGCGGGGAAGAGAAGCCTTGGATTCAAATTCCTTTCATTTAAAATTCCGTACTACTTGCTCCATTGCTTACGCTTCCTTAGAGTCTCAGCTGCGTAATCATGGAAGACTTTTATTGCAGCCTGTTGGAAGGAGAGCTTCTGCTTGGCTTTGACTCTTTTTATAATCTCCTCCTTCATCTGGTAACTTGTAAATTTTACTACTATGGGGTGAGGGGGTCACTTTCTTTCTTTCTGGGTCTACCCACACTGTGAGCACGATCCATCTCAGCACTGTGCAGGTGCACCTCATCGGGGAAATTTTCCTTCAGAAGGGCTCTGATTTTCTCATGGACCCTTTCTGCTCCCTCTCCCTCTTTAATTCCGTTGACCCTGAGGTTAGCTCTGCGGGACCGGTTCCCTAAGTCCTCAGTTTTCAGTTGGAGGCCAAGGACCTCACCCTTCAGTTTGTCAAGCTGTTCATGGGAGACCAAAGCCTGATCCTTGATTGCAGAGATCCTCTCCTCAGAGGCCTCAATTCTTTTTGTTATACCATCCATCGTTTTGTTCCCTGTCTCTATTGAACACTTGATTTCCCTCATCTCTTTTTTAAGCTCCTTCCTCATCTGAGCCAGCAGCCTAATTACAGAGCTCCCTACATTCTCTCTTCCTCTGAGTCAGGGGAGAGCTGCTCTTCTTCAGAGCCTCTTTCTTCCCACTCTCCCACCACCATTTCCCCCTCGCTACTCTCACTCTCCTTCTCAGCAGGCCCCGCCGCTGATTTACTCTGGCAGAACTGCTCTAGCGCGTTGCTCTGTGAGAGTTTCTGTCTATTTTTATTTTTGCCAGTCATACCTGGGTTTGGTCAGCTTTTCTTGATCTTTTTGTCCAGTAAATTGGCTATATTTGAGGCTGGGGGAGCGGAGCTTCGGTGATACCCCACTACATGCTTTGACGCATGCGCAGATCCCCCCTTTAAATTTTTTTTTTTTTAAATCTCTAATTACTGAGCAGCCAGATCATCTTATTCCCCTGAAACAGCAATTCCTAACTAAAGGCCATTATGGCAGAGAACAGCTTGTTGGAGCTGCTTTCCTTGTTTAAGAGTACCAGGGCAGCAGCAGGGAATGGATTGCCTGAGCGTGACAGACTGGGGCAGTGAAGAAGGGTGTGGCAAGGCTGCCCTTGAAGCAAAAGGAGAAAACCCAGTACAGAGCATGGCAGCATACTGACTCTTTAAGACTGGAGATTGGAAGGCTGACCACGCCCATGCTCCCAGAATAACAGAAGGCAGCTTCCGCAGAGCAGTCAGTCTGTGCTGGAGTCTGAGGTGGAAGGAGTTCCAGCCAGATTGCTGTCTGGTGCTCAACTCTGCTGGGAACTGCTGAAGGCTGAGAGCTGACTTCAGGAGACTGCTGACAAAGCTACAGTTTCAGCCAAGCGTGGGAATAGGCAGCCAGAAGGTTGTGTGCCTGGATGTTCTGGGGTTAACTAGGACTTGGGGGCCAGAGGAGTTGCATACCCAGTACTAGACAGCACCTTGAGAGACTCTGATGCTGTATATATGTAAATAAAGACTGTATGTGCTGATCCCAATGAAAGATTGCCCTATTGAGGACCCTAATCCTGTGGGGACTTATACCCTGGGTCACTGCACTCTGTTACAGACATATGTTGCCATTTATGACTGTATACTTGTCCAATTAGTTCTATTGAAGTCAATGGGATTACTTATGTAAGTGCTCACTAAGGGTTGTAAGCAGCTGATATTCTGACTGTATGTTTCTTTCTTATAATGAAGGGAACTCTACTGGTATACTAGCAGCTAAAGTAACAGCTTTGCAGATAGCAGGTTTCAGTCTAAGGCTTACATACCAATTTTCGTGTGTCTTACAAAGACTTTCACCTACATATAACATCTATTTCCTTTATGAACATATCGATACTTTTGTTGGGTGTTTTACATGGCATAGTAATGCTATGGAGGGCCTGGGCTGAGTAACGATTATTGGCCCCTTACCATTAACTAAAAGAATGAGGTCTAGTCTATTGAACTTTTAATTCAATAACTGTTTGTAAGGCTTCCATAGCTAGGTTTAAAGAAGGGCTGAATACATTCTTGGAGGATAGGTCCATGAGTGGCTATTAGCCAAGTAGGTTGGGACATGTATAGAACCTCTGACTATCAGGAGCTGAAAGTGAACAGCAGGGAATGGATCACTCCATTATGATTTGTTGGGTACTTCTCCAAAGTGAACTAGAATGGCCACTGTTGGAGACAGGTCAGGCCACTGGTCTGACCTAGTATGGCACTTCTTATGTTCAAGGCCAATGAACATAAGAAATGGCTGGGTCTATTAGCGGCCATGCTAAGAATCCTGGGTTTGAGTCAGTTCTGGACACTTTTATCTCATCGTTGTTAGCTTCTTAAAAATCCCCATACCCCTATAAAGGAGTGTCTAGATTTTCAGCTCAGAGGGAAAGCTGGAGTGATTCAAGCTGGGGAAGTGTGATTCAAGTTGACAACCTACTGTGTCGTGCTATGGCCATTTTTACATGGACACCCCCCTCCCCCCCCCGTTTGGTGTTCAGGCGGGTGTGCAGCAGGGGGGTCGTCCGTGTAAACTGCCGGTGATGGGTTTGGTGATGGGAGCCCACTCGGTGTTCTCCCATGAGAAAACAGAGTGGAATGGGTGGGGGTGCGTGTGCTGAGTGTATTCTGTAGTGAGTAAATAAATAAATAAAATCCAAAATTCTAATAATTAGCTGGTTCACTCATTTGGCTATATAGGTTTAAAATAGTATATGTGGAAGAAAATACTCAGAAGCTATGGAAAAGCTCCTTTATTAAGTTTCAAATGAAAAAGATACTAATGATGATATAGAAAAAATTGCAATGCTATAAACAAAATAGCTTATGTACTAGATATCAGTTAACGCACCTAACAAGTAAAAGATACAGAATTACAGTAGCCATATACTTACAAATTCAGTTATAGAAAAAAGTGAAGTTGCATCCCCTTCCTAGCAGATTCTTAGGTGTTCTAACACCTTTTTTCCATCTAATTTCAATATATAGTCACATCATTGACCACTGGCTTATCTCTGTGGGTGTTCTCAGACATGATGATAAACACATCTTAAGCTCATGCTTAAGAACCTATGTTTGGATGTTAACTCCCCAGCTAACTATTGTCCGGTCTCTATTCTTCTCTTTTTAGGGAAAGTTATTTAACAGGTTGTTGCCTGCCATCTTTGGGCTCATCTCAATGGGTGTTTGTACACACACATTTCTCCTGCATGTTTACTGTTACATCCGGAACTTTCTGCGTGTCTAAATCACTCACCCAGATCTTAAAAATCTGACCCTTTCAACCTCTGCACAGAACTTCTCCCAGAACTTTTGTGTCTAAAAAGTTCTCCTGGTAAACTACTTTGCTCCATGCAGCTCTGGTCACTTGGTTTCCATGGCAACTCCTCACGTCTACCAGTGCAACTACTTTAGGCTGCCTCAGGGCAGTGTTTGTGTGAAGAATGCATCCAGAAACTGCCTCAGGGCAGTGTGTGTGTGTGTGTGTGTGTGTGTGTGTGTGTGTGAAGAATGCATCTGGAACTTACTTGTGGACTTGTAAACCCAGAAGATTGAAAGACCAGCACTTGAAGGTGTGTGTAAAAATGCCCCTTGCTTTCGGATTCCTAGACCTGTTTCAGTATGTTTTTGGTCCAGGGTATAACACGGAGACTGTGCTTGTGACCTTGGTCAACGATCTACGCCTGAAGATTGACAGGGAATTGTGTCCTGTTGATCATGTTAGATCTTTCAGCAGCTTTTGAAACAGTTGATCATGAGGTGTTGTTGACTTCTCTGCTTGACCTGTCAAAGGTGTGCAGGACTGCTCTTGAGTGGTTACTTTCATTACTTTCTGGGAGGACTGAATGGGTGGTGATGGGAGATTGCTCATCATCTCACTCAGGATCTCCCTTGTGGTGACCCCTTGTGGTGGTAGCTAGGTGTGCATTTCATCAATTACATCTGGTGAAAAGGCTGTGGCCTTTTCTTTCTGACTCAGATCAGGCCACCATCATCTATACTTCCGAGGCTAGACTACTGAAATGTGTTCTACATGGAGCCTTTTGGTGGTTGTTCAGAAGCTGCAGCTGATGTACAATGCAGCACCCTGGCTCCTTTTGGGGGTGGGTCTCTGTGAGCACATTACACCTGTGTTCTATAATCTTCACTGGCTTCTTACAACTTCCCAGGCACAATTCAAGGTTCTGGTTTTGACCTTTAAAGCCCTAAACAGATTGGGCCCCACACATCTGAAAGACGTTTTTTCCTTCCATGCACCATTGCTGCCCTTATGGTCAGCTGTGAGTGCCCTCTTGTGGGTACCACTGGCCAATTTTGTCTATACAGCAAAGTCCTGCAGAGAGTTGTTCTCAGTTTCCGCCCACATACTTTGGAACTTCCTTCTCCTGGAGCTTCAGTATATTCCAGAGACTGTGTAAAACCTCTTTGTTTGGCAGAGCTTTTGGCAGGCGGAGACAGAGGTTGGAGGGGGGGCATTTGGGGTCAGGGAAGGAATTTTTAGGGTTTTTTATTATGTGTTTTATATTTTTACTGTCTTGTATTTTGCTTTTGTAAACTGCACTGAACCTTTGGAGAAAGGAGGGATATAAACTTTAATAAATAAATAAAATAAATAAATTGCTATCAGTAGGAATAGCCATAGCAGTATGTTAGGTGCCTGCAAAATTCTTTGCAGGATTGGGACCTTCATTTTTATTATATTTTCAAGCAATGTCTGGATATAAAACAACATAACCCATTCACCCCATTTTGCCATTGTTTTATCTGTTTGTTTTACATTAGTTTCTCTTACATAGATAGTCACTGGCCATTTTACAACTATGAAGCTATTTGAGTGGGTTTCTTGACCTAGTAAATTACTAATTATTGCTAGGTTGGCTTCAATCAACTTGAGTGTAATTGAAGTTGCATGCTTCTCTGAGTAGGCAAGCAGTTTATTTAATGCCTTTTTCATTACATCTGAGCTGAAAGTGTTAATGCACAGTATTTCAGGAATCAATACAGGACCTTGTTTTAGCTTTTGTTAACAATTTGTTGGAATAGTGTACAGTATTTTTCTTTGTAATCACATAGCAGGGCTCACTCTCCTCTTTGTTCCCTACAACCTCCATGACTCAGGCAGCAATGATCATCTCACCTACTCTAGAAGAGTTCTATGTACATCAGTGTGTAGAGATGGGCGAATGCGGTTTGGAAGTTCAGAGTTCGGACCGAACTCGGTCTGTTCAGTCGACCGAACCGAACTTCCGAACCGAACTCGAATTTCAAATAAAACCGAACCAAATTGCTGAACTCTGTTCTGTTCGCCCATCCCTAGTGGCAACACACATCAAAAAACCTGGTTTTGAATGGTCGAACTTGGTTCAGAAGTTCGGAATTCAACCGAACTTGGTCTGTTCGGTTAACTGAACCAAACTTCTGAACCGAACTTGAATTTCAAACCGAACTGATATGAATTTCCAAACTCGAATTTCAAACCAAACCAAACTGAACCGAATTTCCGAACTCCATTCTATTCGCCCATTCCTATCAGTGAGATTACTCTCAAGTAATGTGCTTTACGATTGTAAACTCATCCCCCCCCCCCGAAAGCATAATGTTACATAAGTCGCATCAAGTTTCCTTCTCAAGCACATTTATTCTTCTCAACAAAATACATAGTCACTCACCCCTCAGTTAGAGGTCCCTTGCTTCAGAAACATTCTTTTAGACCCTTTGGAACAGTTCTTTTAACACCATCTTTATAGCATCGCCAGCATTTTAAAATAGTAATTACCATATCAGGCCTTACACCAGCCTGGTAGGAATGTGCGAACAGAACCAAGTTTGGAAATTACCAAGTTTGGAAATTAGGTTCGGTTTGGTTCAAAAATCGAGTTCGGTTCAAAAGTTTGGTTCGGTCGACTGAACTATTTGCGTTTGGTCTGAACTCCGAACTTCCGAACAGCATTTTCACATCCCTACAGCCTGGCCTCCCAGGTCTTATTTCTGAGTTGGGGCTCCTCAGAGCTTCCTTTAGTCTCAGAGCAGGACCCTTTCAAAGTCATTCCCAAGCCCCCTTTAGTTTCGAGGTCATGCACTTTAAGCACTCTAATTTACCTCTTACTTTTCTTCCCTGACTGAGCCCTGGGCTCAGCTTTATACTGCTCCCTGTTTCCCTGACTTCTACAGCTGTGGCTCTTTCTAATTAGCTTAATTACCTTAGCTGCTAGCTAATTAAACCACTCAGGTTTCCTCACAAGCCTTAGCTTAACTCTTGCCTGCCCAGGAGCATGCTCATCCTGTCACATTCATATGCTGTCTACTACTGGGGTTTTTGTGTAATAAAGGGTGGGATGAAGGTGTTGTACTACGTAACGTCTTTTTGCATCAATGCTTTTGTCAAGAAAATTCAAACTAAAAATATATCATTTCACTCTTCCATATGCTTAAAAAAAAAGTAGGACTGGGAAAAAAAACCTTCTCTGTTTTGGGTCCCAGGAGAAAAGTGCCTGCAGTGAAGAAAGAAATTGTGAATACCTATAGTGAAAAATAGTATAATAATAAGTCCATTGTCTTAGAGGGTCCCCTTCCCTCAATTTATCCATAACAAAAATTGCACAGACTGGTTTCCCTTTCCCATAGGAATAATCAAAAATATATGTCGTGCAACATAGTTTGAATATTAATTTATTGCTAAAGCCTACTATATAACATTTCTTTTGATATTAAGTGAGCTGCCTTTTTAGGGGTACAATCTTTCATCCATTAAAGTCAATGCTTACTTCACATAGACTTGAATAGATGTAGACTGTTCCCTTAACTGCAGAATTATTTAAGGGTTTGATTTTCAAATCAGCTTGAAATCCTATGCAGGCACTTAAGTTTATGTACTTTGCCTTGATCCTTCCACCACTTACTTCACAGTAGACCCACTGAAGTAAATGAGATTGTCTTGAGGCTTGTGAGTAGTTTTCTTGACTTTAGGGGAACTACCCATACAACATAAATATTAGGCTTTTCTTGTCTAGAACAAAGATCTTTCTAATAATTCCATGCTTTACTCAAAATTTAGCTATTAAGCCTTTTGAGTGCATATTGAGTGCAAGCCCGTAGCTTGGGCTTCATCTTTGACATGCACCTATGGTTTTACATTGACTCTGTGGCCAAATCCTGCAGATTCGCTCTCCACAACATTGCTCGCATCCGCCCCTTTCTCTCTACCTCCTCGGTCAAAACCCTTGTTCATGCCATGGTTATCTCTCGCCTCGATTACTGCAACCTCCTCCTTGCTGGCCTCCCTCGCTCTCACCTGTCCCCCCTTATCACAATCCAAAACTCCGCTGCCAAGGTCATTTACTCTGCCTGTCGCTTCGACCATGTGCAGCCTCTCCTCTTCTCTCTTCACTGACTCCCCCTTCCTGAACGTATCCTATTTAAACTCCTGGTTTTCAAGTTCAAATTGCTCCACAACCAAGCTCCACCTTACCTCTTGGACCTAATCTCCCTACGCACTCCTGCACACGTTCTCCGCTCTTCCTTTGTCCCCTCCCTCACTCTCCTTCATTTCTCCTGCTCACCTAACTGCCTTCGGCCCTTCTCCCTCGCTGCCCCCCATGCCTGGAACTCCCTCCCTGCCCACATCCGCCTTGCCCCCTCCCTCAAATACCTCCTCAAGACCCACCTTTTCCTCACTGCCTTTCCCAATGCCTGCTAGTCTTTCCCCGTATACTTACTGTCTGCCCTCCTTTGCAGACTGCTGCAACCAACCTCTTTGTAACCAAGTCAAGCATATGCACCTGAGACTTTGCATCCACTTTAATGTTTGTTTGTCTTCTCCCCTGTCTCTCCCACTGTCCCCTCTCCCTGTCTCCCCCTCTTTGTCTTTTAGATTGTAAGCCACAGGCAGGGACCACGTCTAATTCTATGTTCTGTACAGCACCAGGTCACACGACTGGCACTATATAAATGTTTATAATCATAATCATAATCATAATCATAATCATAATCATAATAATTAATAATACTAGCTGCATGGTAACACATTTTATTAAATTGTTACTACAAACTATGAAATGAGAAAGTGTTCCTCTAAAACTTGGTCTTAAATACCTTACACTTAAGGATAAGATGCACCTTATGAAAACACCTCAAGGCTCACAAGATAGTGTAAAAACAGATGTGTGTGAGGTGCGGTGGTTCCCTGGCCTGAGGAGGGATGGGAGACAGTGGCCGCCATTCTCTGAATCGAGGAGAGGCACCAAACAAATGTTCCCATGACTGGAGAGCCATCCTACTGCCGGGGCAGGGGTCTGAAACAGATATGCAGGCAGGTGCCCCCACTCCGTTCCCAGTCCCCTGCCATGATGGGTAGCCATGGCAACCAGCCAGGGTGCCCCTAGTCATAGTGTCACGTCCCATGGTGGGGATGTCAGGTCTGAGCAGATGCGGTGGCCCATGTGGGTGGCCCTTGGCCTGGAATGAGCACCCAGGATCATCTGGATGACTCACTCTGGGCCAGTCATCAACTTGCCCTGGGGCAGGAGTGGGCTAGCAGGGAAACAGAGATGCAGTGAGTCCCAGGCAGCAGCGAGCCAGTGTCACGTCTGCTTTCACCCTTAGCATTCAGTGTAAAGTACTGTTTTAGAATTAATTCCTTGTTAGTTGTTTGTAGATCCTTCCTAGATCCTTCCCACCTAGATCCTTCCCATGGTCGAATAGCCCCCTTGAGGGACCATATCACCCCCAGCCTGTCACAACCCCAATTGCTGAAACCCCCTCCTGGCTGACCCACCCTGGTTCCAGACCCCCCCCATACCAGATCGCCAGGTCGGTGAGAGGAATGTCGTCCCTCTTAAACCATCACCACCCCCTCCCAAAAAGCAGTATCTATCTCTCCCCCCCGTCTTTGGCCTGGTCCCCCTCTTTCACAGAGGGGCCTTAAACCATCACCCCCTTCCCCACGCCACATCTTCTCATTAAAAAGTCAAAGGGTGAAAACAGGGTATTTTCAGACGTTATGGGCGGCTGGTTCACCACAGTGAACCACCAGGGGGGGTGACCAGCGCAACCACGCCCGGGGGTGGGAAAACAACCCAAACAGACGTGCCGGGAACAGGACCATGGGCCGGAACCGGGCTGCACCATTGCAGGCAGCGGCAGCACAACAGACGTGCAGCCGAACCCCTGCCGGACGCTAAACCCCCACAATGCACCGGGCAGGGGCGGGACAAAGACATGGCCGCCTGAGGGCAAACGAATCCATAAGGCACACAAGGGAATGCCCACACAAGGGAAATGGGAAGGGAGGGGGAAAGAGGGAGAACACGCTGACAGCCGGCACACACGGAGGGACGAGGGGGGGCACCACCAAGGGGCAAGGCACAGGCAGCAGCAACCCCCACCCCAGTCCAAGGAGGTGCCCCCACAGGAATGGAGGCAGTCTCAGAGGGGGGGCAGACCCCCGGAACAAGGCACGTTGGGGCCCCCCAATGCACAG
>QEPC01012033.1:919917-931434 GCA_003113815.1 Sphenodon punctatus | reverse complement strand
AGCAGCAGGAGTTGTATTTCTACTAGGGGAGCAGCAGCAGCAGCAGCAATGCCAGTGCACCATGGAGGAGCTGGGGTGGGGGCAGCTGCCAAGTCCATCGGCAGCTGCAAGACGTGGAGGGCGGCATGGTTTTCAACTGAAAACCACGCGCATGTTGGGGGAAATGATAGCACTCCATGGGCAGCCCTTCTTGGTGGTCGGGGACATGGGGTTTAGGTCCCTGATTGGCTTCCTGACCCTCAAGTTTAAGCTGCCCTCGTGCACCACCCTGTGTCGGCAGGTAGTGCCAGCCTTGTACTGGGCTTTAAAGGAGTGGGTGAGGGAGCAGGTGGCAGGGGCAGGGGGTGCCACCGTCCACTTCACCACTGACTTGTGATTGAGGTGGAACGTGCAGCACGCCTACCTGGCAGTGACGGCGCACTGATGGCAGGACCCAGAGGCAGCATTTGGCAGTGACAGGAGGGGTCCTGAAGCAGGGTATAGGTGGGCCGTGCTTCAGACTGAAGTAATGGATGGCCCTCACACCTCTTGAAACATCGAGGCAGCCCTGACCGCCATGGTGAGGGAGTGGGTCATGTCAGGCGTGCCCTTCACCAAGGGGTGCATGGTGACGGACAACACGGTCAACATATTGAGGGCAGTCCATGAGGGAGGCTTCACCAGCATCCCTTGCTCTTCACACACCCTTCACCTGGTGGTCAGGGATGCTCTGGGTTTGGGGGAGAAGGGGATTGGGGCAGGCACCCTTAGCTCCCTGATTGAGCAAGGGAGGAACCTGGCCGGTTTCTTCAACTGGAGCATGAAGGGCAGTGACCTACTCTGGGTGAAGCAGGCAGAGCAAGGCTACCCAGTGTACCAGCTCATCCAGGATGTGTACACCAGGTGGAATTCTACATTCCTGATACTCAAGCGGCTTCTCAAGCAGAAAGCTGCCTTGCATCAGGTTCAACTGGTGATTAACAGTGGGGCATCTCCAGGGTACAATGGGGTGGAATGGGTGATCCTGGCTCACACGGTCTCTTTGCTGAGACCGTTCCTTGCCGTGATGGAGACCATCAGCTCCTCCATGGCCACCATCAGTCAGGTGACCCCTCTGGTTCAGAGTCTCCACAGGAGGCTGGATGATATTCTCCAGGTGCAGGATTATGGCCCTCAGGGCAAGACTCTGGCAGCTGACGTGGTTGCCCTGGTGCGGCAGCTGAAGGCAGGCCTGAAGGCGTGGTTTGATGAGCTCCTGGAGTGGAAGGAATATGTCTTGGCAACCATGATGGACCTCAGGGTCAAGGGCAGTGTGGCAAGCCAGATACAGCAGTATGGCCACTGTAAGAGTGAGCTGGTGGAGAGGGTCCGGCAGGTAGAGAGGGCTCTGGAGAGTCTGCCGTTGCAGCAGCAGGACACCCCTGGGGATGGTGGGAGTGGAAGCAGCCACCCCTTTCAGACAGCGGGGTCTATCCCTGCCCCCAGTCCTAGCAGACACAGCACCAGCAGCAGGCTGAGCAGCAGCAGCACCCTTATTGCCAGCAGCAGCAGCAGCAGCTAATATGTGCAGGGCACTCTATCAAGCATGGGCTCGTGCACAGCAGGGAGGGTGGCTGAGGGCAGTGGTGGAGGTGGTTCCCAGGCAGAGTTATGTGAGGGAGTGTGACAGCGCCTCAGCAGAAATGGAGAGCTACCTGGAGGAGGAGCCGGGCATTGAACCCAGCAGTGATCCCTTAGCCTACTGGGCCAGCAAGATCAACGTGTGGCCAGCCCTGTCCAAAGTGGCCAAGGGTCTCTTGTCCTGCCCATCAACCAGTGTCCCCAGCGAACTGGTGTTCTCCATGGTGGGGGATATTTGCTCGCTGCACTGCCTGAGACTGGGGGCCAAGTTGGTGGATCAGTTGCTTTTTATAAAGGTGAACCTTCCGCTGCAGGGATTCCCCAAACTGCCCCTGGACATGGATTGATGGTGCAGTGGCACATGCCATCCCATGCCAGGGGCAGTCTTGGGATGGAGCTCCTCCTCAATCTGCGCTGGAGCTGCTGCTGAGGTGCTGTCCCTCCCTCACAATGCCTGGCGCCCACCCTGCCTCTCTCTCACTCTGAGTAGATGGCCTCAGCAGGCCTATATGACTGACCTCATGATGCAGGGTGGCATTGGGAAGCTGTAAGCCTGTCAGCTAGCCTCTGGTTAGACGATCTCAGTCCACCTATCTGACTGGTTCTCACGCACGCGCACTGTACAGTCTTCGCCAGCCTATCTGAGTGCCCTGCCAAGGTTCCAGTCTGCCTTCCCTACTTTCTCTCATGCCACATTGCCTGTCTTCCCACACTCCCAGGTTTCCATTCCAAGCTCAAACCCTGCCTCAGTCTGCGTACTGCTCATTCCACGTTGCCTGTCTACTTGCCCAGGTTGCCAAGATCAAACCCTGCCTCAGTTTGCCTTACGAAGCTCATGCCATACTGGCTGCCTGCCCTTCCTGTGGGCAAAGCTTGAACCCTGCCTCAGTCAGCCTTCTGATGCTCATGCCAAAGTGCCTGTTTGCCCGCCCTGTGGGCAAAGCTGAAGCCCTAGCCCAGCCTGCCTGCCTTTCCTGCCAAGGTGCCTGTCTGCCTGCCCTGGCAACCCTGGATAATGTGGCCTAATGGTCTGGTAATCCCGCTGCTGCTGTCTGCTGGTGCTCTGCTCTGGAAAATCTGAATGTGTCCACACAATCCTGCTGCTGCTATCTGCTACTGTATGGGAGCTCTTCCCTGGCAAATCCTACCATTATGGTTCCATGGGTGCTGTGTACAGACAAATGCTACTGATGCCGCCTCTGCAGTGCCACAGGCTCTGTGCCCTGGCCATCCAATTTTTGCTGCTGATGCTGATGCCACCTCTGCTGTGCCACGGGTACTGAGCCCGGGCAATCCAATGTCCGCTGCTGTTTCCAATGCTGCCTCTGCTGTGCCATGGGTTCTGCTACCTGGCAATTCAATGTCTGCCGCTGCTCCCTATGCTGCCTCTGCTGTGCCATTGGAAATGTGCCCGAGGAATCCAATGTCTTCTCCTGCCCCCAATGCTGCTTCTGCTGTGCCACGAGTACTGTGCCCCGGCAAACCAATGTCTGTGCCTGCTGTTTCTGCTGTTTCTGCTGCTTCTGCTGTGCCACAAGTACTGTGCCCCAGCAATCCAATGTCTGCTACTGGGTTGCCATGTGATTCACCACCGTGCAAGTCTTGATCAATTTACAGAAGAGTTTTTTGAGATCCAGTGAGTAGGATGCAAGCCTGCAATGCCTGGACAAGTAGGGGTGCCATCCACCAAGCCCTGTCCAGGCCTCTTCCGCTGCTCTACCGATGCCTGGCTTCCTACAACACCCATTCAAGTAGGGGCATCAGTCACCAAGTCCTGGCCGGGCCTCTGCCGCTGCTCCACCGATGCAAGTAACAAGTAACAAAAGTAATTGCCCTCCCCCCTTCAATTCATTCTGATCTAGCTGTCAGCAGGAGTTTTCAGAACTCTCCTTCTCTCAGCAGTTGTATTCCTCCCAATCCATTGCAATCCTCCTCCTATTTCACCCATTTCTACACATATACCTCATAGTTTCATCTATTTAGATTATATTAGCTAGGTTTAGGTGTTATACCCTGAATCTTCATGCTTTCTCTTATGGTGATACTCGCGTAACACACAAGCATCCGTCTTTCAGAATGTAACAATATCAGGTGTATCAGCGACAGTCGATATTATAATTTCTTGTTCAAAGTGCTCCAGGTGCTTTCTTCTCATGTGTTTTGCACTGTATGGCTGTATATTGTTTTCTAGTAGGTACTCCTGCATTTTCATCCAAGATGTCTTCTCCCTCATCCCCTCTCCACATTTTCCCTCCAAAACCCAACTGCCACAGGACAAATAATAGCAATGTTAATGACGTTGTCATTTTAGTTTCTTGTTATCATTACTTGTTATAATTTCTCATTATCGTTTTTGTTATTTTTGTTTTCATTTTCATTTTTGATATCGTTATCATTTTTGTTTTTGATATTGTTATCATTATCAGTATTTTGGTTATCATTTTTGGTATTCTCGGTCGTCATTTTCATTATTGTTGTCATTATTCTTGGTTGTCGTTTTAGTTATTGCAATTATGAAAACAAAAATGACAATTTTTATTATCATTATTGTAATATAAAAATGACATGCACACCCTTAGTCCCGACATGTCCATGTATGTCCCAGTAATACCTGCATTTTCAGGCACTGGGTACCCAATGGGGGGGGGGAGTACTCCATTGGGTACCCACTTGGGGTGCCTGAAAATGCAGGTATCACCTGTAGGTATCTAAACTGCTATCTGATGCACATGAAAATTATGTTTGCACAATGGGGAGCTGGGCATGTATTTTCTGGAAGCGTTTAATACATTTTGTACCCTATCTTCCCACCCTTCTTCATTAGTCCAGCCCTATTAGTAGCAGTATTTACAACTACAAAAAGCAGCTCAACTTGAATTGTACCATTCTGCAGGTATGCTTGATAGACAAGAAGCTGCTTGAGATTTATTATTCCATTTGCCCCCTGACTGATTGCTGTGTTCAGGAACATTAAAAATTATAGATATGGTAATAAGCATTGGCAAATAACAATGTTTTCCTATTTAAAAATAAACTTCTCAATAAAATGATTTAATTTCTAAAATATAGTAAACTCAGAGGATGGCTTGATATCTTTTACTGAAATGAATGAGAAAATTATTCAGTTGTAAATAATATTAGCATTAGCCTAATGTAGTTTATATGCAAATGAATACAACCTTTCATTTTTAGACAGGAAAAGCAGCTGTTGTATTGATAGCAGGGAGGGAACCAGAGCAGGAACCTGCCCCTCTCCCCCTCCCCCCTGCTGGCCACATACACATACCCTTGGGCCCAAACACCAGCACCGTGAGCTCTCACAGTCTCTTCTCCTCCCTGCTTCTGGGCCCTGCAGCGGGGAGGAGAAGAGAAGGAATAGTACAGGCAATTTAAGTGATTTTTAAGGTCAACTTAGGCCTTTTTTACATAGACACTCTAACACCAATAAAATGGGTGTTATATTTTATTATACATGGTACAGGGCAACACTGCAGCCCTGAAATATGTGCCCTTTTCACACAAGATGCCTCCACCCAGTTCGCTGGGTGGGGATGGGTGGAGGCGTCTGTGTAAACACCACTTGTGGTGGGTGGGGTACATTTCTCTGGGTGGAGATGGGTGGAGGCATCTGTGTAAACACCACTTGCGGTGGTTGTATGTGCATGCATGCTCCCGTATGACACCCATCTCCACCCACCACCCACCCACGGAACAACGGACTCCACTGCCGATTGCTCCATGGGTGGGTGTTGGGTGGAGATGGGTGTTGTGCAGGAGAATGTACACACCTACACCCACCGCAAGTGGTGTTTACACAGATGCCTCCACCCATCTCCACCCCGCAAAACTGGGTGGAGGCATCTTGTGTGAAAAGGGCACATGTTTCAGGGCTGCAGTGTTGCCCTGCACTATGTATAATAAAATGTAACACCCATTTTATTGGTGTTAGAGTGTCTGTGTAAAAAGGGCCTTAGACAAAATTGCAAAGGAATGTTTCTGAACCGATTCTGAATCAAAAATGCATGAGCAAAATGATGGAGAAAAGTCTACCAGTGTCGCTTTCCCTGTTTGGTCAGAAACGCACATCCTTAACAGTTATTTTTGAGCTGACAATGTTATGTCTGCTATGTCTATAGTTAACAAAAGTTGTCTTTAGAAATTGGTCATTGTTAAGGGTAATTTAATGGAATGTGTTGTTTTTTTCTGCATGCCTCAGTTGAGCTGTAATGGAGGACAGCGAAAGGTGCTTTCTTTGCCATGAGGCACTGGGTCATGAGGAGGGCGTGTCAACTTTAACAGAAGAAGGAGTATTAGGAATCCAGGGAGTGTGTAAAGAACAGAAGATCAGCCAGTTCTACGTTCGTGTTGGTCAGCAAGTGCATAAAAAGTGTAAAGCCCAATTTGTAGGGATGTACGAACACGGTTCAGAAGTTCAGAATTCTACCGAACTCGAATAGTTCGGTTGACCGAACCGAACTTTCGAACCAAGCTCGTTTTCAAACCGAACCGAATTTCCAAACTCGGTTCTGTTTGCACATCTCTACCAATTTGTGAACCTGAAATCGTCCTTCAACCCTGAACCATCAGCTGATCATGTACCTTGCGTATCCTGCGTTCTCANACCGAACTCGAATAGTTCGGTTGACCGAACCGAACTTTCGAACCAAGCTCGTTTTCAAACCGAACCGAATTTCCAAACTCGGTTCTGTTTGCACATCTCTACCAATTTGTGAACCTGAAATCGTCCTTCAACCCTGAACCATCAGCTGATCATGTACCTTGCGTATCCTGCGTTCTCAGGAAAATCCCTTTGTTTTCAACAGTGATTGCCTCTACTGTGGTGTTGAAATAACTTCCCATTTTATGACAACAAAAAAGCATTTCCTGTCAGGACATCAAGCTTTGAGAGCACCATCCTCTGCATATGTGATGAATGATGTGATGAGTCAGCAGAAACTGCCAAGTGGAGCATTCAATCCGTTAAAGGTTTACATGCTGCTGATGCATGTTATCATCAATTGTGCAATGTAAACTTTCGCACTGGCAGAGAGATTCCCTGTAGGTTTACCACCAAACCACCTGAAGCTTCAGGGTGCCCAGAGGACAACGTGTGACAAGATTCATTCCTCTGTGTGTCCAAATACATTGAAGAAAACTATGAAGAGCAGAATACTATTGTAGGGTTGGTTACAAAAATGCAGGAGTATCCACTAGGAGACAATATACAGCCATACAGTGCAAAACACATGAGAAGAAAGCTCCTGGAGCACTTTGACCAAGAAATTATAATATCAAATGTTGTTGATTCACCTGATATTGTTACATTCTGAAAGATGGCTGCTTGTGTGCTACGCGAGTATTACCATAAAAGAAAGCATAAAGATGCAGAGAAGGATAAGAAGAATATCATTCTTTCAGCAGCAGAATTAATACAGAACGACATCAAAGCGATGGAGATTGATGCTTCAGCATATGCCAACCCACAAGACATTGAGAACACTGGAAGTAATGTCCGCTATCTCTCAGATAGTTTGAATACATTTCTAGCTGTTCTTGTAACAGGAAAGGAAAAGGACAGGAAAGTGGCATCAATAGGGTAAACTATTATGCAAACTGTTCATCCTCTTGTCATGCTTGCACCACTACAATTAGGGCTAAGTGTGCTGTTGCAACATAACACTAACTCCTGATTTCTTGTAGATACTTTCCACCACATGGGAGTTTCATGTTCATATTCAGAGATACAGCAATTCCAACGTTGCAGTGCAGCTGTGACTGGATGCAAAATACCTGGGTACATTCCTGGCAGCTTTGTGCAATATGTAGCTGATAATGTGGACCACAACATCGTCACATTAGATGGTCATGGCACATTTCATGGGATGGGTATCATCGCAACAGTCACCCCAGGGATATCTGCTCAAACGAGAATTGCTAAGCAGATTCCATGGATGACCTTCGTAAACTAGGCTACATAAACGTGAAGGTGTACTCATCAAACCCCACTGGCATGCACTTGTTGAAGTATTCACCACTTGTACATCCCACGCAGTTCTCCAGCACAGCAGATAACCTTACTCATCTGTTGAATATGTTACATATTCTGATGTCAACAATTCCCATGTGGCTTGGTGTGTGCCAACTTGTTCATCAAGGTGAACATCCAGGAAAAGCATCCATTGCTTTACTACCAAAGCTGGACATGGACCCAACCAGAGAAACATGCATTTACACGAAACTGCAGTTTATCAGTGGCCACGCCAACAAATGTGAACGTACACCAGTGTTTCAGTTTCAGTTTATTGGTGTAGCAAAATGCCATAACAAACAAAGGTACAATGCAAAAACCCAAACAGATAAATAAATTGAACCAATCAAAACTTAAAAAGCACAAAATATAATATAAATAAATAAAAATTAAAACAACACACAATATAAAAAACAATTGCAAAGAATGAAACATCACTGAACACCTCTGAATGCAAGAAACTTCCAACGAACTTCAAATGCATCAATGTACACCAGTAGTGACATTTGATTAGTCACTGTTCTCAAGAGCACTTGAGATCATTGCTAATGAGCCAGCCCGTCAGGTAGTGCTCTGAAGAATATGTTAATCAGACTTGGTGGCCTACACACTCAGATGACTTTCATTGGGTGGATAGTAGGGATGTGCGAACGCGGTCCGGACATTCAGTTTTCAGCCCGAACTCAGAGCATTTGAACAGTCGAACCGAATGTCAGAACCCCAAACAGTTTGGCTGCGTTCGGCCATGTTCGGGCTGGAAAAACCTGTCTGGCAGGTCTAGGGAAGGGGGGAGCAGCTGAGGAGCAGACTTCCTGTCGCCAGGGCTGGAGAGGCTTGGACTAGCAGCCAGCCTGCCCAATCACCATCCCTCTTTTCCTCAGAACACTGACTTTGCAGCCTGCGATTGGCCACGGGCTAGACTACACGAAGCCAATGAGGCTTGTGGCAAGGCAGACGCAGCAAGTAACAAAAGTCATTGCCCTCCCCACTTCCAGCTCCTGAGCTAGTTACTGTTCCTGACAGCAGGCGTTTTCAGAAGTATCCCTCTCCAAGCAGTTTGTGTTCTTCCCAGTCCATTGCTATTCTCCTCCTATTTCACCCATTTCCACACGTTTACCACCATAGTTTCATTTATTTAGATTAGATTAGATAGATTTAGGTGTTATTTTAATTTTTTACCCCTCCCTGTGTTATTTCTCCCTACCCTTCGTTGAATCCTTCCCTCCTCCCTGTATATATTCCATCCCTGATTCCCTTCCCCTGTTTTGGGATTTATTTAAAGCAGTATTAGATTGAGTTAGGTTTCATTTCAGTTTTGTACCCCTCCCTGTGTTGTATGTTGTGAGTTGTCTGTGTCTCCCCCCCCCATCCCTGTGTGTATATAGATAGATAGATATTAGATTGTTACTATAGATAGATAGTTGTAGGAGTTAGCTTAGTTATAGAGATAGATATAGTGTGTAGTGATTCATTTTTAATATTCTATAATGTGTTGTAGGACTAGGCCTTTGTAGATATTGGATAATATTCTATTCAATTCCATAGCTTTTAGAATGGTTAATAGCAGTTAGATTTAGTGTAGACATGTATAATATTTGACAGGGACCTGAGTTGACTGCGTTGCTGCAATTTGGAGTGATTTTTGCAGAATCAGCCAATCCTCACAGAATCAGCCAAGCCTCGCAGTACCAGGCTGAAATTTCAGTGACACTGCAGTGGGGGCTGTCTGCAGGATCTTTAAATCCTGGCTCAGGCATAAACTTGTCACCTTACCCCAAATTAAAACTGCTGCAGCAGCTTCTGTCTGTCCGGGAGGTGTGACCATGACCAGAGGGTAAAATAGGCCCCTGGGAGATGAATTGTGGGTGGGTGGGTGGGTTCTGAAGGCCTTATGTTTGGGTCAGGGAGGTCTGGGGTTTTAATATGAGGTGGGAATTCTGGGGTGCTGAAATTCCAGAGGATTTGAGTTGTGTTTGATTAGCAAAATTGTGATTCTATGTCAAACCTGTTGCAAATTTGCTTCCCAGCGTACATAGTTATGCAAATTAAGTTAATTATGCAAATATTAATACTCGTGGTGAATTTTCAGAATTTGGCTTCACTGGTTGTAGAAATTAAGATTTTTTGGTGCAGTGAACTCGGGTTCCTGATATTAGATTACCAATTTGAATAAATAAACAAAAAATATATAAAATCTTCCTGTGCGTTATTTGGGTGGGAGAAATGGAGAAGGGAAGCAGGAGAGGCCGGTCTGCTGCCCATAAGGTGGGCAATGGGGCATGTGGCAGAGGTGACAGGGGCCGTGCCAGCGGAATGGCAGCAGGCAGCAGCAGCAGACTGAGCCCATCACCGATTCACCACGCTCCAAACTGCACAGGCCTGATTTTGGCAGTCAGGCTTCAGAGGCTCCCAGTAGTGTAAATAGGGGTGTAGTCGGGTGGTGCCTCCTTCCACTGTCCTCCACTGCCACGCAGGGCACTGGAAGGCCTGCACTCCAGAAGGCTGCGGCTGTCTCTGCTGCGGCTGCAGGAGTAGGTGCAGGTGCTTTGGGGATCGGCTGTTCCTGCAGGGCCACCAATGTTCCCGACCCCCATTGTTAAGGTGATCCTCAACAGTCCAGGGCTGGTGGGTCCCACCTCTGCTGCTAGAGGCAGGACCCAATCCCTGGGCAATGGAAGCAGGGTAGCAGCAGCAGGGTAGCAGCAGCAGCAGCTATAGGGGGAACAAGGGGAGTGGCAGCAGCATGGTGGGCAGTCGATCAGCCTCAGAGTCCCAGTACTCCCCTTCACGGGGCATCACTCTGATTGGGGACAGCGAGGCAGACTCCAGTCCTGTGGAGATGACTGGTGCTGAGGTGATGGCTGTCCCTCCAAGAGCTGTGTCATAACCATGTTCTTCCCCTCCAAGCAGGGCTGTCAGTGGTGTGTCACCCGGTGCGGGCCAGAAGGCAGGAGGGGGAAAAAAATCTTCGGTTTGGGTGCATTTTAAGTTGGTGCAGGTGGATGATCCCAAGGGGGTGCAGTGAAGTTTGTGCCAGAAGGTGGTGAAGCCTGGGCGGTTGCTCACCAACCTTGGCACAACTGCCATGGCGAGGCACCTCAAGGCATGCCACAGCACTGCACTGCTAAATGGGCAGGCAGGGGCAGTGGACGCCAGCAGTTCCGGACCACAGCAGCCAGTCGTCCACCTCCATCAGTAGGCAAGCGTCCTGCTCCAACAGCTGCCTCTAGCAGCAGGATCAGTATTCCTACTAGGGGGGAAGAACAGCAGCAGAAGTCTCGCCAGCAGCGTCAGAGCACCATGGAGGAGCTGGGGTGGAGGCAGTTTATTTATTTATTTATTTAAAATTTATATCCCGCCCCTCCTGCCCACAGGGCAGCCCGGGGTGGCAAACAACATTCACTAAATTAAAAAAACAAACAATTTAAACAATTTAAAACAATTTAAAACACAATACAATGTGGGGAACCCCACCCCCCACCCCCACCCCTTGCCAAAAGCCTGGTGAAACAGCCAGGTCTTACATACCCACCAAAACAGCAGGAGGGTGGGAGCCAATCGAGCTTCCTCCAGGAGCGAATTCCACAGCACAGGGGCAGCCACCAAAAAAGATCTAACATCGGTGGCCACTCGCCTCACCCGGGGAACCTCCAAAAAGGCTCCCATGGATGATCTCAAGGGTCGCATGGGCACATGGGGAGTGAGGCTGTCCCGCAGGTAAGCAGGGCCCAGGCTGTGAAGGGCTTTAAAGGTTAAAACCAGCACCTTGAACCTGGCTCGGTGCTTTATAAGCAGTCAATGCAGAGCCCGGTGCACTGGTGTCATGTGCTCCCTGTGACCCGCCCCTGTAAGGAGACGGGCCGTGGCATTCTGCACCAGCTGCAGCCTCC
>QEPC01012033.1:870652-886606 GCA_003113815.1 Sphenodon punctatus | reverse complement strand
TTTTTACATTGCAGCCATTTTTAAATGGCTGCAATGTAAAAAAAACCGGTACCCAGAAATCCGGTACCGGGTCCGGATTACCGGGCCGAATCCGATAATGCCGGTACGCCCGATACCGGCATTATCGGATACCGGATTCTACCGGTTTCCCACCCCTAGTAGATAGAGAAGAGGAGAGGACCAAGAACAGAGCCTTGGGGAACCCCGACTGAGAGGGGCAGGGAGGAGGAAGGGGAGGAGTTAGGAGGAGAAACATTGAAGGAGCAGTCAGAAAGGTAGGAGGAGAACCAGTCGAGGACAGAGTCCCTGAATTTGATGGAGTGAAGCGATTCAAGCAGGAGCAAGTGGTCAACAGTGTTGAAGGCAGCAGCGAGATCAAGGAGGACAAAAATCGAGTAGAGGCGGTTGGATTTAGCAACAAGAAGATTATTGGTGATCTTAGCAAGAGCGGTTTCAGTGGAGTGAAGGGGGCAGAAGACAGATTGGAGGGGATCAAGGGAGGAGTTGGCAGAGAGGAGGTCAAGGCAACGGGAGTAGATAACCCATTCCAGGATTTTGGAAGCAAAAGGGAGGAGCAAGACAGGATGGTAATTAGAGTGTTCCGATGGATCCAGAGTGGACCTTTTGAGGATGGCATGCTTAAAGGCAGAGGAGAAGGATCCAGTAGGGAGGGAGAGGTTGATGATATCCAGGAGGGGAGGGGCGACAGTGGAAACAATGGAGGTCAGGAGATGGGAAGGAATGGGGTCCAGGGGGCACGTGGAGGGTTGGAGGAGGAGAACAGGGAGGAGATTTCCTCAAGGGAGGTGGGAGGGAAGGAGGACAGGAAGGAGGAGGGAAGGAGGAGGTGGGAAGAGGAGGGAGTGGGGGGGGAGTGGTAGGAAGCGATTTCCAGGCAGATCTTGTCAATCTTAGAGGTGAAGAAGAGAGCAAGATCTTGAGTGGAGAGAGAGTGATGGGTGTTATCAGGCTGGCTGGCTTTTGCTGAGATTTCTGCATGCAGTTGCACTGTTTTCTTGTATTCTTTCTGAGTGAATGTCCTACTCTTGCTAGCCTGTTTTTTTCTGTGCACTGCTTGGTTGGCATAATAATGATTTTACAGTGAGTGCACTCACTGCTGAGGTGAGCTATGCTGTGGGTACACACAATATTATTATGATTATGATTGATTATGATTATGATTGATTATGATTATGATTTATGATTTTATTTATTTGTACGCAGTCGCACTTTTGTGGAGTTTTCTTCTGGACCGATTGTCCCATTCTTGCTAGCCTGCTTTTCTGGTTAGTGCTTTGGCTGTGGGTTCAAGAACTTTTGCGACCAGCTGGGGTACTGGGGAATACTTTCTAGTTTCTTTCTGGTTAATAATATGCTGGGGGGGCAGGGAGGGGAATGGGGCTTGCCTTGTATAGGTGGGCTGGGCACACACAATGGAGGCTTTTGAGGGGGGAGAGATGGCTGGTTTCTTGTGTGTGGTTGTTATGATGGCACCCATGGGGCCACACACGGACCCCCCTAAAATGCTTGTTGAAACGTGATTAATCAATTTGATTTGCTTGCTAATGTAGTCTTTGGACATTCTTTGGTGGGGCATTCTGGTCCCCCCCTTCCCCCCCACACCCTGAGCTTCAAGTCTTGCATGTGTATCATTCATGGGGCATGCTTAGGTGTGTGGGTAGCGGAACTTATTGAACATATACCTTTTGGGTTTTTTAATTACGTGGTGGTGGTGTTTTTTGTGGTGCTTTCTGTTCTGTCTCTCTCACTCTGTCTTTCATCCTGCTGGCAGGTGCAGCAAGTGTCATTGTGCACCCTGATTGGTTAGGCAATTAAACGGCTGGAGCTTCTGCACATGGTAGCACCTGCTGAGGCGCCAAGCTGTCGCTGAAGAGTTCTGAAGTTTCCAATTTTTTTTGAAGTTTCTGAAGTTTTCCAACAGTCTGGACTTTGGTTTCCAAAGTCCAAAGATTCTGAAACCATGCTGAAGTGTCTCTGAGTACCTGGCCAACTATTCAAAACTTTAGAATTCAATCCGAGTACCCAGAAGTACTATTCGGTTCAGCTCTAATAATAATTAATTTTATTTCTAGCTGAACACAGCTGGAAACCTAAATTATAAAATTATTCTATTTGACTGGGATATTAACAACCTATTTTTTTTACAATAAAGGACTGTTGTTTAAAGATATTTCTGAAAAATCTTTGTTTGACTTTAGTTAGTAACGCCCTCATTTTATTCCATTTTAATTTTTCTGGCACTCTTTGATCAAGTTATCTCTACTGACCCTAACCTTTAGAAACTTGTGCTAAATTTTCTATTTCCTGCTATAGGAAGAATTTTTCTTCCTCTAACTTATTTAAGGATTTTCTTTCTCTTCCTATGAAACTCTTTTCTGTTAGATTGTAAGCCCCTTAAAGGTAGGGACCTGTCTGTAACTAATGATTGTACAGTGGCAAGTACATCGCTGGTGCTGTAATAATAATAATAATAATAATAATAATAATAATAATAATATATATATTATTATTTATTATTATCTTCTTATTGCAGATGGCCACATCTGGGGATGGGAGACTGATGGAAAATCCTAATGCCATGAAGCTATATGAAATTCATATTGGATACTTGATTAGTAGGTCCTACATACATCCACAGGGTCTAAGTCCCTTTTTACACAAACACTCTGGCCCTTTTTACACAGACGCTCTAACATCCATAAAATGGGTGTTACATTTTATTATACATGTTGCAGGGTACCACTTCAGCCAAACACCATGGGCCCTGTGCACACATGATGCCTCCACCCAGTTCCTCTGGGTCTATGGGTGCTGGCCGGTGGGTGGGGAGTATTTCCCTGGGTGGAGATGGGAGGGGGCATCTGTGTAAATGCCACATTAGATGGGTGTTGGTGAGTATTTTCTCCCAGCCAACACCCATCTCCACCCACACCCACCCACGGAGCAACCGTCCTGGAGTAAACTGCTTTGCTCCAGGCAGCTGTGGTTACTTGGTTTCCATGGCAGCCTGTCACATCTACAGCTGCAGCTATTTTAGGCTGCCTCAGGACAGTGTTTGTGTGAAGAATGCATCCAGGAACTGCCTCAGGGCAGTGTGTGTGTGAAAAATGAATCCGGAACTTACTTGTGGACTTGTAAACCCAGAAGATTGAAAAATCCGGAACTTTAACGTGTGTGTAAAATTGGCCACTGTGGTATAAGACCGGTTTGTGATGCCAATTGGGCAGCAGAAATGTCAACCAAATATCCTCATTATGTGCTGTGACCATCCCAACATCTCTCCCCCACTTGTTACTGGGTAGTCAGAAGCATCTGTTTAGGAAAGAGCCAATAGAAATTCTCTTATGTCCTCTGTCACAGTGCTGCAGGATGTGATTGTGATGATAATAATTGTTTTACATCTATTGCAGTCATTAGGGGAGATCGTGAGGGGGTTTCAGGGCATGCAGTGTCATCAGTATGTTGAATACACTCACCTCTCCTTTTCCATCGACCCCGGCCACTCAGTCTCCTTATTTTCCCAGTTCCTGTCAGCTGTGGGGGCTTGGATGAGGTTGCGCTATCTGCAATTGAATCCTGACAAGATGGAGGTGGTGTTGGTGGGCAAAGAGCTTGGGGGACCCGGGGGTGGTTGAATCTCCTCTTCTTGTGGGGGCTCGCCCTCCCATGGTCTCTCAAGTGCAGAGTCTGGGTGTGCTCCTCGATTCGCGGCTCAGCCTGGAATCTCAGGTTGTGGCCGTGGCGGGGAGTGCATTTTGGCAGATACATCTTGTCCGCCGTCTTCGGCCGTATCTCTCAGACTCCGACCTCTCCACTGTCATCCATGCCTTCGTCACCTCGAGGCTGGATTACTGCAACGCGCTCTACTTGGGGCTGTCTGAGAAGCTGGTCTGGAGGCTGCAGCTGGTGCAGAATGCTGCGGACCATCTCCTTACGGGGGCGGGTCGCAGGGAGCGCATGACACCAGTGCTCCAGGCTCTGCACTGGCTGCCTATAAAGTACCGGGCCAGGTTCAAGGTGCTGGTCTTAGCTTTTAACCTTTAACCCTTCATGGACTGGGCCCTGCTTATCTGTGGAACCGCCTCACTCCCCATGTGCCCGTACGACCCTTGAGATTGTCCGTGGGAGCCTTTTTGGAAGTTCCCCAGGTGAGGCGGGTGGCCACCTATGTTAGATCTTTTTCAGTGGCCGCCCCTGTGCTGTGGAATTCGCTCCTGGATGAGGCTCGGTTGGCTCCCACTCTCCTGCTGTTTTGGTGTGTATGTAAGACCTGGCTGTTCCGTCAGGCTTTTGACGAGGGGTAGGGGTGGGGGTGGGGGGTTTCCCCACATAATGTATTTTAAAAATGTTTTTTAAAAAATTATGTTGTTTTTATTGAATGTTGTTCACCACCCCGGGCTGCCCTGAGGCAGGAGGGGTGGGATATAAATTTTAAATTAAAAAAATAAAAAAAATAATTGGCCAGCCCGGATGTGTAACCTATGTCTTCTGATTTCTGGGATGCTATCCCGAAACTCCCAGTTCTGTCCCTTCTATGCTTGCCTGAGGGCTGACCCGTATGCCCGCCATGAAGCCACTACTAATTGGTTCTGTAAGGCTGGAAGAATGCAGTAATTGGACACTGAACGTGTCTTTCAGTCTTTTGGGTTGTTCCACGTCATCCCTCCTACAGCCTCTCTCCCCTGCTTTGTCAGGTCCCTGCCTCTGACTGGCACTGCATGTTCTGCTATTTATCTGAATAATGGTCTTCAAGGGGACAACTTCAATTGCTTATAAAATTGGGTCCCTTTATCAAATTGTCATGTAGTTTGGCAGAGATGAGAGGGAAGATACGTTCCTCCCAAATATCTTTTAAACAGGATGGAATATACAAATGTTACAGCTGGACAAGTATTTTCAAGTTAATGTCTTATAGCATCAGGACCTTTAATCCAATCTTTCTGAGAACTGGCAGGTATATTAAGCTTTTGCAGGTACATGATATTCACAGGTTTAATGCAAAGTGGATGGAATATAAAGAAGGTGTAGCCATGAATGTGTATGGAGCCTTTCTTAAAATCACACCATTCAATTGCTTCTAAAATCTGTTTCCTTTGTTGAATCATTTTAAACTTTGGTACACATAATGTCCTCCATTTGGGGCACAAGCACCCAAAATGTCATCACAATCGAATAAGAAACAAAAAGTTGTAACCAGAAATACATTTTTCAGTGTTTTCCCTTTATTTCAAAAACAAAATGTTGTTTTTCTTTTTTTCATTTTCATTGTAATAATCTTAATGAGAATGACAATTTTCATTTTCATTATTGTAATAATGAAAATGGCATGCACACCCCTATGTTCGACAAAAAGAGCTGTTGCTGCTGCTTGCCATTTCACCCCTAGCTTTCAAGCGCAGTGAGGAATAGCTGTCAAATATGGCTAGTGGGTTGGGGGCAGGGCGGTGATTCGATGGGTGTTATCCGTGGCTGTTTGGCTCTTGGAATCTATGGGAAAGCCAGTAATGTCAGAGGTATGTGTAGTAGATAACCACCACAGGACAGTAGGTGCACAAGCAGCAAAGTGACTGAGGGGAAAGGAGTGTGTACTAAAGAGGAACAGAGCAGATGCAACAAACCAGGGCTTTGAAAAGCCCTTGTGTATGGTGGGCATGGGAGAACTCCACTAGAATTATGGTAGATCAGAAATTGGCTTTTTTGGTAGGGAGTTTTAGAGAGAAATTGAGATAAATTCACCCAGACATGTACAGAGACAGCAGAGATTGTGGATCTGACATTCAAGGCGTCTTCAAAATCGAGGTGTCTTCAAAATCGAGGTGTGTGTTTGGAGGTTCTCTGGGAGGGGAACCTCCACACATTGAGGACTAGTGGGATAGAGCAGGGAGGCTGGGAGCAGGACTTCTGGGTTCTCTGGGAGGGGAGTTGGGGCTATTCGGTTATAGCGTGGGTGCTGAGAGACAGGTCTCCTAGGTTCTCTTGTAGGGGATTGGGGTCTAGTGGGTTAGAGGAGGAAGGCTGGGAGGACTCCTGGGCTTTTTTCAGACAGTAGTGAGAGCTAGTGGATTAGAGCAGGGGGGTTGGGAGCCAGGACACTGGGGTTCTCCCCGGGAGGGAGTGCAGTCCAGTGACGTAGAGCAGGGGACTTGGATCCAGAACTCCTGGGCTAACTGGGAAAGGAGTGGGAATTGGTGGGTTAGAGCAGGGGGAATGGGAGCCAGGACTCCTAGATTCTCTGGGAGGTGAGTGGGGGCTAGTGGTTTAGAATAGGGGAGAGGGAGCCAGGACTCCTGGGTTCTCTGGGAGGGGATCCTAGTGGTTTAGAGATCAGGGGCTGGAAGCCAGGACTCCTGGGTTCCCTGGGAGAGGACTGGCGGCTAGTGGGTTAGAGCACAGGGACTGAGCACCAGGACTACTCTGTTTTCTGGGAGGGGAGTGGGCTCAATATGAGCCATTACTCAGCTCTCCCATTCTCCCCAACCCAAACAAAATGATAGAGGGAAAGGAGGTGGTAAGGGGTCAGCTCATGCCCTCCTGTCCCCAGCTTCCGTGTTTCCCCCAACCTGCAGAGGGAGAGGTTTGGGGCTGAATAACAACAAAGGCAAAGTGCATGGAGCCTAAGTTGTGAGTACAATATGTAAGACTGTACAATGTCAGTTTACTGCTAACATGGCAAGGAAGTTAAGGCTTTAACTTACAATTTCCATGCTTTTTGGAGCATGATTGAATTTGTAAAAGTCCTAACTTCTCTCTTAAACCGAAAGGCTTTTTATATATAGGTTTTATACTATTATTCACTCTGCTATTCTATTCTACACTGTACTATCCACTCAATATTATAATATCATATCATATCACATCCTTTATTGTGATGATTGTGATTATTAACTCTATTCACTCTGCTATTGAAAATATGAATGTCATTCTACTGTTATTAAACTGTGAGCAACCATTGTAAGAATGTAATATTCAGTGATAGTAGGCAGGCTTCTCTCTGACCCTTTTCTAATGAGCCCGGGTGCATGGAGGGTGGGGGGTTGGTGCGGTAGGTGGCCAGTGTGTGAGAGTGCATCCCCATAGACATCCATTCACCTCCCCCATCTCCATGCACAGAGCATCCAGCATTGGTGCCCATTGCTCCGTGAGTGGGTGATCGATGGAGGTGGGTGGAGCATGGGAGTGCGCAGTGCGCACGCACCCCCACCCACTGGCCGCAATGTTCCTATGGAAGCCCACTCATTCCCCCTGCACCCACCGTGGCATTCAAATGGACACCACCCCATGCACACGTGTGTGAGAGGGGGCATCCATTTGAAAAGTCCCTCTCTTCTCTCTCTCTCCCCCCAGCACTCCAGAAGTACTTCTCCAAAGTACTGTTGAGAAGTATGCATTGCACAAACCAGGAAATGTCATATATGTACCATTATATTTCAGATGAATTTGTCATTTATTTTAGTTTTTTCCTTGCTTGACAAAAAGGCATCTTAATACTTGCATAGGTAGAATATCTCCTGAGTAGTTTTTGTATATATGTTGATTGTCTATAGGCAGTGTCTAGATACAAAAAGGAGTCGATGCTGGAATGACATACAGGCAAAACCAATGGATTTATCTTTCAGAAATATGCATTATTCATAAAAGGAAAAGGTTTGAAAAAATAACATGTATGATTTACTCCAGTCAGAGCAGCAGCAACTTGCAAGCTGACATAAGTTTTATACAGTTATTTACTATGCAGCTAGGACTATTATTTACAAAATAATTTTATGCCAAACCATAGCAACTGTCACATTACATAGTACTTACAACATCTTTAGCTATGTGATAAGATTATGGACATAAAAACTGAGCCAATTCTTTTTTGGCCAAGTGGAAGAGTCAGATAGTGCTAATCATTTCCCCAAGTGACTAACAAATAAAACAAGTTACCTACAGGGCGTTCAGAGGCCAACACAAGTTTGATCTGTGTGTGCAAAATTACTTGTCCCCGCACAGGAAATAAGGCACACACTCAATAAACACACAGACAATGTAAATTTGGGTGAACTGGCCGAAACTTTTTATTAACAACCAGCCAACGATAACCTGTTGAAGAACAGAAACCAATTAAGAACCCGATCACCCTACCAACGAGAACGGTGGATCCAATACCCCTTAAAATTGCTACAATTAGCCAATTAGAATTTTTCAGAATTAATTACCCCTTAAGCCAATCAATTTGGCCAAATGATTTGGGTGAGTTCTAAGGGGAGTGAAGGTACACCATGACTGATTATCCCCCAGCCATAATGACCCTCACTCCCCACGTTCAGTACCATGCAAAGTGTTCAATCCGGATTGGAGTTACCAGTCCAATCCATTCCGCCTGTGGACCGCCCTGGTCCATACCCCAGGAAGAACTAATGACAGGCGCCACATTGGGACCGCTTAGATCCTACTATGTGACACCCGACGCCAATCCCGCTTTTCTGGAATAGCAGCGGGGAGCCCCTCCCCTAGCTGCTTCCCAGGTCCGACCACCTGGTGGCCTACCATAATCCACCTACCAGATGTCTCCCAATAGCCACCAGGCCAATTTCACAATCCTAGTCCAAATATTTTTCATGGTACTGAACACCGTCACAAAGTTCAGCATTACATTGCTTGAACAGCCCCACTCACCCAAAGAACTTTTACCTAACCCAAGCATGTTAACAAAATCTCCTGGACATTCCCCAGATATAAATCCATCCCTTTTTTCGAAAGGTGTACCCCATCAGCCCAATATAAATCAGGCCTTGTCCAGGATATCTTCTTGTGAACCAACCATATCCCCACTGTCTGTTCGACCACCTTTCTTACCTCATTATTCACTCGTTTACGAGATCGATCCACCGCTCTCGCGCTGTTAGCCCCTGGCCACTTTATTCTCTGCAACAGTGCAGTAAACACTAACAGCGCCCTGGGAAACATTTCCTTGATTCGAATCCAATCCTGCCGCGCCATAATGGACAAGTCTAAACCAGATTCCCTAGTGAGATCATTTCCCCCCAAGTGGAACAATATAACATCAGGAGGGTACCTCCCCATCCAGCCAAGGAACATTGGCAACAACTGGGGCCACAACATGCCCCTCCTGCCCCTCCATACCACTTTGGCTCGAGGGGTTAACCCCAGCTGGGTCCCCCAACCCAAACACCCAGCCCTCCTTTTTGCCCAAACAACAAAACTATGCCCTACCATCCAAACGACCTTCCTGTCCCGGCCGCGTTGCCACCCTGCAACATAAAGAAATTAACCAGTGTAACTATATTGCTTCTCCAACCCCAAACCTACTTTCCCTGCAGGGGGTGAACATATGACTTGAACGCCGATGATCGCCACCTGCCGATTACTTTAATATCTCCCAGCACCACACCTGCCGCCGCTGCAGAGGATGCGGCCCCAATCCTAAAAGAATGGGAACTGAATCTTCCCACTACCCCTAATGCGGCCAAACAGCACCTCATAATTGTGACAAACTGGTAATGTGACAGAGGCAGGCCCGAGCGGTGAACAAACAATGGCCCCAGAATCCCGGGTCTCACTGCCAAAAAAGACCCTAAACAAGTGACCGGACAGATCGATGGTTCGACCGCTCTGAAAAGTACCACTCTGGCACCCTTCACCCTTTCATCAGTCTTTGACACCTGAATACTGATCTGCACTCTATCCACTCCTAGCGACACATCACCAATCTGCAAAGCCCTGCCCGACTGGTCTGCCCGCAAGCTCACTACCAACTCACTCACCCATAATGCTGCAAAAAAGGCAATAACAAAGGCCGCCTGAAACAATTTAACCTCGCCCTCATCCACACAAATTTTCCCCAGTTTACCAACCAAGTCTGCCAACAGCTTGGGGGACATAGGCCCTCGAGCATCAGTCCTGTCCCTTCCCTGCCACTTCCAGGACTCAAGCATAGCCCTAAGTATCAGAGAGCCAGGAAATTCTGAAGTACCCACCATTTTTGACAGGAAGGATAGGGCCGACCACTTCCCCGCAATCGTACTTGGTGCCAAACCTTTCTTTCGAAGCGCCAACCCAAACTGGATCACCTGCGGCAAAGGAATCGGAAAACTTATTGACCAACCACTTCCTTTAGCAAAGCCACAAAATTCCCTCAGCGCCCTTTCATACTGTTGCCATGTGGCCGGGGAGACCGAGCCCTTTACTGTCTCTATGACCGCTAAGATCCAAGGCTCCAGAGCTCCCAAGGAACAGATTCCTGCTTCTCCCTGGCCAGTGGAGCGAGCTCCCGAAAACGTTGGATCTGGAAACGAGAAAGGGCATCAGCGATCTCGTTGGCCACCCCTGGCACATGCTTAGCACAAAAAACTATGTTGTGCTTCAGGCACCATAACACAAAAAAACCCTCACCAAGCGCATCACCCTCTCAGATTTTGATGACAGACCATTCACAATGTGCACCACTACAAGATTATCACACCAAAATAGCACTTTCTTATTCCTGAAATGGTCCACCCACAAATACACTGCCACAACTATTGGAAACAGTTCCCAAAATGTTAAGTCCTTTAACATCCCCGCAACACCCCAGTGGGCAGGCCACCGCTCCGAACACCACATCCCTTGGAAATACAATCCAAGTCTGGCTGCACCCGCCGCAACGGAATGTACCTGCAACTCGGCCTCCAGGTGCACCACCTCTCTCCACATGCTGACCCCATTGTGGCACTGCAGGAATTCTAACCAAACTCCTAAATCCTCTCTCATGTCCCTGGTGACCGGAATATGGTGGTGCAGCAAGGCAACCCCAAATGTCTTGGCGTAAAGGTGGGACAAAAACGCTCTGCCCGGCGCTACCACTAGGCAGGCAAAATTCAACTTTCCCAGCAAGGATTGCAATGCCCACAACGTTACCTTGCCAGCCCCGATGCAGGCCGAAATGTCACCACGCAGTACCCTCAACTTATCCTCTGGCAGCCAGGAACACTGAACCATCGAGTCCAGTTTTATCTCTAAATAAGTCAAGACGGAAGCTGGACCTCTGCCAAGGGAACACCAACTAACTCCACAACTCTCCTAAAGGCCGCTAACAACTCCGCACTCTCAGATGACCCTGCTTTGCCAATAAACAAATAATCGTCGAGATAATGAGAAATTTGCCGAGACCCCATCCGTCGTTTAACGATCCATTCCAGCGCTGAGCTGAATTTCTCAAAAACGGCACATGGGATAGAACATCCCATGGGCATCGCTTTATCATAGTAAAATTGGCCCTGAAACGCAAACCCCAACAAATCAAAGTCCCTTGGGTGTACAGGTAAAAGCCGGAAAGCAGATTTCACATCATTCTTTGCTATGAGGGCACCTTTACCACGCTCCCGTAGCAACTCCACCGCTCTATCAAAGGAAGCGTAGTGGACCGTGCACAGCTCCTCTGGAATGCAATCGTTCACCGAGGATCCCCTAGGATGAGACAGGTGATGTATCAACCGATACTCCCCGGGAGTCTTCTTAGGAACTATGCCTAATGGTGACACCCTCAATTTTTCCAACGGAAACAAATCAAATGGACCCGTAATGTGACCCTCAGCCAATTCCTTCTTTATCTTAATCTCGACAATCCCCTCCATGCCAACCACTGATCTCAAATTTCTTGCCATCACGTGTTCCCGCCTGCCTTTGAAAGGAATCTCAAACCCGTGTTTAAAATCATTAACTATATAACTTGCTAAAGTAGGGTCTGGGTAATCCTGCAACAAACGTTCCAACACCCACCATCTAACTGGCGTTGGAGCCCTTCCCTGAACCTGCCTGTGCTGCTCCATTTCCTTTCCCTGCCCCGGGCTGGAAACCCCTCTTTCCTCTCTGACTTGTGCCATGCCTGCGCTGACAACTAGTGGAGGGGTTTGACCCTCCACATTGCAAACACATGTGCCGGAACCTGCAGAAGGAACAAAAACACTTTCCTTCATTGAAATCCCAGCACGCAAGTGACTGTTGTCCCTTTTTTGCCTGCTCTCCACGAAAATTGTCCGAAGGCTGCCTGTCACCCTTGACAATAATATGTCCAGTGTCAGCCTGCACTACCTCCTTTCCCTGGACACACTCCAACCATAGGTCGTGATCCTTTACGTCCCAGCACAACCCAGGTGTAATTGCTGCATTCTGATGAAATGCTTCGTCATAACGCAGCCAACCAAAACCCTCCTTTGTCAGGTATGCCCGCCTAACTATATTGAAGTAATTCCACAATGCCACCACCCTATCCGGGAATGCCTGTATCACCACTCCTGCATAGACGATGAATGCCGACTCCCAGTTGGCCCAATTCCTGTCAATCCTGCGCCCCTTTGCCCTCTCCAGCTCCTTTGCTTCGGGCCACGCATTAAGATCTGGAATTGGGTCGCAAAAGAGGATTCCAAATAAATCTATATAGTCTCCCTTCCATATCTTTTCCCTTACCGATTGCAGGAGGTGCACCCCAAGAGGGGCCAAAACTCGGACGTACCCCCCCCTGCAGTGGGGAAACCTCCTGAGTAGCCACCCCAGTTGCCGCAGCCACACCCTGAACAGCCACGCCAGACAGCGGTGCAGCCTGCACACTTGTTGTCACCAACTGCCTCGCCTGAACCCCAGTATCTGCCACCTGCAATACCGACCCATATGGGTGCCAGACATTGTCCACCCATACTAGCTGGTTCAGGTTCTGCTGTACCAGAAGTTGACCCAAACCCCTCCCCGGAAAACCCGTCCCAGGTTTCCCTGCCATTGCCTCCCCGGGGGGTTCAACCATTCCCGTACCTCCCCCCCCCCAGCGTTCTCGCCACCAGATGGCATCACCCCTTGTTGCCCCCGCTGGCAACCTCCGTCAATACCCTGCTCTATTCTCTGTGAGCCTACTAGAGGTGGGAGCATCTCACCTACACCGGCACCTAATGCCGCTGCAGCCATGACAGCCTGATGATCCCCAGGCCTTGCTGTTGGTCCCACAGTAAGCCGAGGTACAGCACCTCCTTCCAGAAGCTAAGCCAGTCTCGCTATCTGGTGTTCCATCCTGTCGATCTTCTCCGCCAGAGCCTCAACTTCTGGACCTCCCAGCTCCTGCCTCTCTGTTGCACGAGGCTGCGAAGAGAGATCTTGTGACATCTGGCTCTGCTACCCAAACGCTGGGACGCCCCCCCTTCTCGGGTCCAAAACCCCTGAAGCTTCAAGGCGAGTCATCACATTGTCCCACCCTGCCATTCTTGCCTCCATGGCCTACAAAAAGGCCTGGCCATGTCCCTGCTGAAGCCAAGCTGCAGGGGGATGCTGCCCTCCTGGAGCACACAACACCCCCCCTGCGCCACCCATGGGAACTGACTCTGCTTCCCTCGCAGGAGGGACTGCCTCCATACTGAGGCCAGGCCCGACTGGCTGCACATGTGTGGGCTGTGTTGCCCCTGCACTAGCCACCGGTGGTGGAAACACAGGCCCCAAAGGAGCCCCATCCTCCACCTCCAACCCATCTGATGCCAGGGGAGGGGGCTGCAAGGCTGCGCCCTTACGCTGTCCCATCTTTCCCTGTGGCCTACCAACCACCTGTCCCTTCTTTGTCCTACCCATTCTGTAAAGGGGGGGAGCTCCTCTACCCAACCACCCCACCCGCTGTGCCAGAAGAGAGAGGAGAGGGGGTCACACACCCAAACACCCAGGCTGAATTGCCTGAAGAGATCAAGGGGGAGGGGGTTCACACACCCCAAACACCCAGGCTAACTGAATGCCCAATTGCCTACGGGCACTTACAGGGGGGGGCGGGGTACTTCTCACCCATGCCACCTGCTCCCCTTAGGCCCTTGACATCCACCCAGTGAAGGCTCCGAGTCCGCAGTTCCCACTGAATTCCATGCCCGCCCCCCCACTGAAAAACCCAGCTACTCCCTGGTCCAGTCTCTGATCCCTGGCTCGCTGCTCGCTGCTCAAAGGGCTTCCCTCTTCTGTAAGCCCCCCCCAAACATGTCCTCTTCTGGCACTGACAATGGCCAAATGCTGCCGCTCCATGCCTCTCCTGACCACATGGCCTGTCTGGGCCAATCCCCAGAGCGCAATCTCGTGCCGCTACTCAATCCCTTTATTTTGCAGGATGCAACACCTAGTCAATTGCAGCTTGCAAAATAGTCCCCCCGACCGGCCAGCTCCTGAGGCGGCTTCCCGCCCTTAGCCCAGGGTGCCTGATTCCCCTGATGGGGCGGGCACAAACCTTCCCCCGCACCGCACAAGGTGGTTAGCGGGGGTCCCTTCTATGCACCTTATCAGCCGAAAAAAGTTAATACTGAATTTTTAAATCAGCACTTATTATTCACACTGGCACAGAGGGCTAGTACAAGGCCTATCCATTGCTTAAGTACCATTAAAACTCTGTTTTGAGATATCAGTGGGATAGAAGTCAGGTATAGGTGATAATTTCAAGGGGACTTAAGCAATTGCTTAAACATGTTTCTGAATTACCTGTAGGAGTGTGCAACTAGTTTTTGTTTTTACAAAAACAAAAATCTCATTTTCATTTTCATAAAAACAAACATGAAAAAAATAATAATGAAATAAAAGCAATTTTCCCCCCCCATTTTTGTTATTGCCAGGCTCCATTTTGGAGGGAAAACATGGTAAACAACTTCTGAGAGGGAAGGAGGAAGTAGACCCCACAGAGCCAGGAGACATTGTTGATGTTTCTGCTGACAAATGGCCATTGCAAGCATATCCCAGACTGTAGCATGGCACTCTTTGATTACTCAGTGCTTCCAACCTCCCAGAACCAATCATGGAAGCTCTGGAGGGCACTGGGAAAGCTTTATATTGACACAGACAGCCTATTTAAACTTGTTCTTGGTTAGTCTCTTGCTTTTCAGGAGGCATCTGCAGAACATCAGTGCTTTCTAGCAAAAATATCCCCCAACCCTCGCTGTATCCTCTTCCCTTCCTCAAACCAATCACTCCACAACACCCATCCTCACACTACCGTATGTTCCATATTCAGTCCCAGTACCTTTAATTCTTCCCTTCCACAATTCTTATCCCCCATTTTTCCTTTAATCCTCCCCTGTATGTGTCTGTCTACCTGTCTGTCTGTGGGATTCCAATGTCTTCTAGTCTGAAGGGTTCCAGTGCTGTCTCCCTGGGGGAGGGGCAGTCTCTGTGAGCAGAAGATGTCCTGAATGTCTTGAAGTTAAAAAATGCAGCCCCATCTCTGTGAGCTGAAGACACCCTGACAGCCTGGGGGTTCTAATGCTATCCCTGCCCCTCCGCATGCAGCAATTTCTGTAAGCTGAAGATGCCCGGAAATTCAGGGGTTCTAAAGATGCCCCCCTGGGATGCTCTCTGAAATCTGATATCCTGCCAGTCTTTGGGGGTGCCAGTGACAGGGCCACTATCTGCTGCCTCTGCTCCTCCTCCTCCTCTGCCTACCTGCCTTCCACTGCCTGCTGATGCTGCTTGTCTCACCAGTCCACCCCTCTCCCAAGCACAAGTCCTGTCTCCCTGGTGTTAACAGGAGACCCCCCTCCCACTCGTGACTATTGGGGGGTGGGTACCCCAATATCCACCGTTCCTTAAACTTTGGGGGGAATTAGCTTAATGACTTAAACCAGGATCTCCACGTCTTCAAAAGGATCAAGCTGAGGACAATATGCGCTACAGGCAGTTTATGTACCCTCCCCAAATAGAAAGAGAGAGAGAGAGACAGGTGTCCAAAAACAACAAGTTTATTGTTATATAAAACAGAGAAACACAGGCCCGGTCTGGCTGGTGGGATTTAAAAGGGGGAAAACACAAGCGGCTTGCGGGGAGCATGGTAGGAGGAGGAGGGGGGTGTCCGGTGTTGGCTCAGCAATGGGGAGCAAGACAACGTGAACGAGAGAGAGAGAGAGAGAGAGAGAGAGAGAGAGAGAGACAGACAGACAGACAGACAGGGCTTCC
>QEPC01012033.1:841918-866756 GCA_003113815.1 Sphenodon punctatus | reverse complement strand
TAGTGATTTAGTTTTAGTGTTTGTAGGAGTAGGTCTGTGTACTTATTAGATAATCCATTTAGTTCATAGCATTTAGAATAGTTAATAGCAGTTAGATTTAGTGTAGATAGATATATATAATATTAGATTTAAAAAAAAACCCTCATATAAGAACAAAACAACCAAATAAAAAACAAAAGAAAACCATATAAAACCCAATAAAAAACCAAAAAAACCACCCATAAAACATTTTCCAAACAGCCGAACCGAACGGCCCAACCCGAACCCGGTGAACTAACCGAACTGCCGAACCAAATGGCCGAACCGAACGCAGCCGAACCGAACGGCCGAACCGCGATCTGTTCACCCATCCCTATTAAACGGTGCTGGACAAAGGAGTTTGGGAGGCTAAAATGGGCCATTTGGGGATGCACAATGGGCTAACGAGGGGTGAAACTTAGACTTTTACTTCACAACAAATCGCTTACAGGTATACCTTAGGGGTGGGACATCAGGCTAAATACCGGCTACTGGTTTTACCGGTTACCGGTTTACAAAAAACCAGATTACTGGATTAAAACTGGATTACCACTGTTGGATTTTTTCCATTAATTTCAATGGGGAACTGTCCCCATTGAAATCAATGGTGAAAAAAAAAACCTCCCTCTCCCCCTCCCAGGCTGTGTGGGTGGAAGTGGGGGCACCCCCCACCCATCCTGCCCAGCCTGGATTTAATTTTTTATTTTTTTTACCCTAAATCCCTACTAGTATGGGCTCTGGGCTGCCGCCGGTGACCCGGAGCCCGCACCAGCAGGTACTAGGGTGATCCCTGGGGTGGGGTGGTTTAACACACATCCCACCCCAGGGATCAGTACCTACCCACCCAGGGATTGCATACCTTTGGTGCTCCGGGCGGCAGCAGTGGTCAGGCGGCTTCAGTGCTGGCTGTGGCTACCGGCTTCATTGCTTTCTAGGCCTTCCGGGGAACTTCCAGGTTTCCCCGGAAGGCCTAGAAAACGCTGAAGCCAGCAGCCACAGCCTGCACTGAAGCCTCCGGACCGCTGCCGCCAGCCGGAGCACCAAAGGTGGGCGATCCCTGGGTGGGGAGGTACTGATCCCTGGGGTGGGATGTGTGTTAAACCACCCCCCACCCCAGGAATCACCCTAATACTACCACAGTACCTGCTGGTGCGGGCTCTGGGTCGCCAGCGGCGACCCGGAGCCCGCAATAGCAGCTGAAATTCGGGGAAACATTTTTTTATAAAAAATCCATGCTGGGAAGGGTGAGTGGGGGGTGTCCCCACTTCCACCTGCACAGCCTGGACTGGGGAGGGAAAGTGTTTGGGGTTTTTTCCCTTTCTTTTTTTACATTGGCTGCAATGTAAAAAGATCCAGTACTGGTAACCCCCAAATACTGGATTAATCCGATACTGCTGGTACACCAAAATACCGGCAGTATTGGATACCAGAAGATCCGAACTTCCCACCGCTAGTAAACATGGGAGAGGAGGAAGGAGCTAACGAGCAGCTCCTGTAACACAAAAGACACACCTGGTCTCTAATGTCTGCCTAACACAGGGAATCCCTAGTCTCACTGGCATGGGGGATGTTACTGAGCTAAGTCATGTCCCTGAGGCTTTGATCAATAGAAAACACACCCTTCTCCTAATGGCTCCATTCTTACTTTGTGTGTCCTCCCTTTATTCTTTCTTCCAAGCTGAAAACTGGTATCTTACTTGAGTGAGCTAGTGATCCTGGAATTTGGCCCGATCCTTACTTTTGCTTTACCTTTCTCCTGCACACAACCCCCCTTTTTGCATGTGAACCTCATATGTGGAGGCTTCCCTGTCAAGCCCCTATCTCCATGTTCTCTGGCCTTCGTTGGTCCCTGGAGGCTTTTTGCATGCCCTTTCTCTCAATTCCCTTGGCCTCAGTTTACATAGCAGGAGTGGGGGGGAGGTACCCATTTTTGGGGAATTTAGGGGTCCATTCTTATCACTGGGGCGCTCTCTGCAAGTTGATACCCTACCAGACTTTGGGGTGTCAAAGGCAACACCAGTGCCAATGCCTGCTCTGCTCCTCTGCCAACTTCAGTGACAGCTCCTACCAGTCTCAGTCTCAGTCTCAGTCTCAGTCTCAGTCTGTCTGTCTTGTCTGTCTTCTCTCTCTCTCTCTCTCTCTCTCTCTCTCTCTCTCTCTCACACACACACACACACACACACACACACAAGTTCTGACCCCCTGTGGTACTCTCTGCAAATTGATACCCTGCCATACTTTGGGTGCCAATGCCAATGCCTGCTATGCTCCTCTGCTGTCTGCCAACTGCCTACCACCAGTGACAGCTCTTTCCAGTGCATCTATCTCATTCTATCACACAAGTCATGACCCCCTGGGATGCTTTCTGCAAGGTGATACCCTGCCAGACATTGGGAGTGGCAATGCCAGTGTCGCTATCTTGTGCCTTGGATCCTTTTCTGCCTGCCTACCTTCCTTGTACTTCCCACTGATGCTGCTCCTCTGACTAGTGCACCTATCTCTCACACAAGTCCCTGGGGTGATTTCTGTAAGTTGATACCCTAATAGACTTTGGGGGTGCCACTGCCAGTGCCACTACCTGCTGCCTCTGCTCCTCCTCTGCATGCCTGCCTTGTATTGACTGCTGCTGCTGCTCCTCCTGCCAGTGTGCCACTCTTTCACACAAGTCCTCCCTCCCCACCCCCATCGTGGTACTCTATGCAAGTTGATACCCTGCCGGACTTTGGGCTGCCAATATCAGTGCCAATACCTGTTCTGCTCCTACCCTGCCTACCTGCTGCCTCTGCTCCACTTCTAGGGATGGGCGAACAGATCGCGGTTCAGGTTCAGCTGTTCGGTCCAGTTCGGTTCACCCATTCAGTTTGTTCGCCGTGTTCGGCCGTTTGGTTCAGTCGTGTTCGGTTCGGTTTGGGCGTTCAGAAAAAGGCTCTCTGTGCAAGGAATGATGGCCCCAGACCCATGACAGTGGATCCTGGGTCTATTGTGGCAGCTTAAATATATTTGCGACAGCCCTCCCTGCAGGTAGCTTGGTCCCAGAACCCTGAAGGTGGGTCCTGGGGCTGGAGTTACTATTTCTTGAGGTGGCAGAATGACATCATATCCATGCGAGGAATTATGTCCCCAGTCCCATGACGGTGGGTCCTGGGGCCACTAGAGTGGCAGCTTCTAGGTATTGACCACAGCCCTCCCTGCCTGTAACTTGGCCCCAGAACCCTGGTGGTGGGTCCTTGGGCTGGAGTGACTGCTTCTTGATGCTTTGGAAAATCAGCTCTCTGTGCGAGGAATGATGGCCCCAGACCCATGATGGTGGGTCCAGGGGCTAGAGTGGCAGCTTCTAGACACATATTGGCCAGAGCCCTCCCTGCCTGTAACTTGACCCCAGAACCCTAATGGTGGGTCCTGGGGCTGGAGTTGCTTTTTCTTGATGCGGTGGAAAAACATAGCCTCCATACGAGGAATGATGGCCCCAGACCCATGACGGTGGATCCTGGGGCTAGAGTGGTAGCTTCTGGATATTGACCACAGTCCTCCCTGCCTGTAACATGTCCCCAGAACCCAGGCGGCATGTCCTGGGGCTTGAGTCGCTGTTTCTTGATGCTTTGGAAAATCAGCTCTCTGTGCGAGGAATGATGGCCCCAGACCCATGTACCAGCTTCTAGGTACATATTGGCCACAGCGCTCCCTGCATGTAACTTGGCCACAGAATCCCGATGGCGGGTCCTGGGGCTAGAGTGGAAGCTTCTAGATACATATTGGCCACAGCCCTCCCTGCCAGTAACATAGGTCCCAGAACCCTGATGGTGGGTCCTGGGGCTGGAGTGGCTGTTTCTTTTTATATCTATCTATCTATCTATCTATCTATCTATCTATCTCTACACTAAATCTAACTGCTATTAATTATTCTAAAACCTATTGAACTAAATGGAATATCCTAATAATTAACTACAAAGGCCTTGTCCTACAAACACACTGTATCTCTATCTATCTCTATAACTAAGCTAACTACTATGTATATCTATCTAGCAACTGTCTATCTAATAACTATCTATCTATATATACAATATTACACAGGAGGAAACAAAAAGAACACAGGGAGGGGTAAAAACAAAAAATTACACCTAAATCTATCTAATATAATCTAAATAAATGATAATATGGAGGCAAATGGGTTGGAAGGGTGAAATAGGAGGAGGATGGCAATGGAATAGGAATAGGAAGGAACAAAAACTGCTGGGAGAGAGGAAGTTTTGGGAAGGTGTTGGGAAGGGAGGAGGCAATCAGTTTTGTTTTTTGCTGCGCCCATCTCACCACAAGTCCCATTGACTCCGTGCAGTCTAGCCTGTGGCCAATCGCATACTGCGAAGCCAGTGGTCTGAGGCGAAAAGGGATGGTGATTGGGCAGGCTGGCTACTACTCCAAGTCTCTCCACCCCTGTGCCTGGAAGTCTGCTCCTCAACTGACTCCCCCTCCCTGTCACGTTTTGCCTTCCAGTGACACGTTTTTGCCACCCGAACTCACCCGAATGCGATCCGAACTGACTGAACTGTTCGGTCATTTCGACATTTGGAATCTAGTTCGGTTTGGTCAGCTCGTGTTTGGATTTGGGTTTGGGTTCTTTCGTCCGAACAGGCTGAGTTTGGGCTAAACTCCGAACTTCCAAACTGTGTTCGCCCATCCCTGTCCTCTTCTGCCTTCCATCATTGCCTGCTTCTGCCGGTTCAAGTATATTTTTCACAAGTCCTGATCCCCGTAGCAATCACTGTAAGGTGATGTTCTGACACACATCAGAGTGCCAAGGACGGTTCCAAATACCCAGAACTATTTTCCACCAGTGCCTGCTTCTGTTTGTAAATAAACTGGGATTTTACTCAACTCTTGAGTTACAATTTTCTTGGGGTGATCCTGACAACACTTACCCCATGGTGAAGTGGGGTCCTGCTACAGACGGACCCATGCATGCACATGTGGGTCTGCTGCATGTGCATGGTGGGTGTCACCTGTTTAAACACCTCAGCAGGTGGGGGGTGTATGTGCATGTTCCCGGGACCCACCCACTGACCTCCACCCATCACCCATGCATGGAGCAGATGGCTAAAATGGTGACTGCTCCATGTGTCGAGATGGGTGTGAACCCATCTGCACCCTCCCCCCACCTATCACCCCCACATCAGCACTCCACCCACTGCATACCAGCCCGAACCGTATCACTACCTGCCATCCATTTAAAAAGGCCTCTCTCTCTCATATATATGTTCTTCCCCCCTGGGGCAGTCTCTGCTAGTTTAAGTCCAACAGAATTAGGAGAGAATGTCTCCTTTGCCAGTCCCTGCTGCTTCTCAGTGCTAGCCTGTGCACTGCCTGCCCGTGCCCCTCATACTCTATTTTTTGCCAGCCTGCTGCATTAGGCAGTCTATCCCGTCAGTCTCTCCCTGATATTTTCCTTCCAAGAAGTTGAAGCCTTGCTGGGGCATACACAACCATCTGTCTCGTAAGTCACGGTATGCTGTTCCTCTCAGTCCCCACTGTTTGTCAGTGTCTACTCTTGCTCTTTCCCCTGACCACATGCTACGTGCCAGTCTATCAGTGATATTTCTGCCGCTCTGCAGTGCACTCAGCAACTTTAGGGAAGGGGGAAAGTGCTTTGGAGGCAAAATACAAGTGCTTCCTAAGCCTTAGGAAGCCCTAAAATCATTCCCCTTGAAATCCAATGCAAAAACGAAAATGAAACAAATGAAAATGTTTGGGGTTTTTTCAAAAACAGAAAACCACAATTTTAAAAATGAAAATAATAACAAAAAACTAAAAATTACATGGGCTCTTTCTGCATACCCCTATGAATTGGGACCTAAAGAACCCAATTCTTTAAGGCACTTCTAAATGTAATTTTAATTTGTTCTCTAACTTTTAGACAATTGAAAGATGTTCAGGTTCTTAGCCTTAATTGAATTTTCAATTTTCTTCATTATGAAATATTATTTCATACTACTTTATCAGTTACAGCCTATGGTGATTCTAACTTTTATCCTGTCTAGTTCAATACATGTCAAGAAACCCTTAGTCATCTTTATGCCTGGTGCTCAGATTTATTAAAAGCATCCCACATCCTGTGCATTTTTCTATGCCAAATACTGAAAGACCAAAATAACTGAAATACTAAACACAAAAATACCTAAGCAGCTAGGGTAACCAAAGGAACCAAAATATTGAAATGAAATAACTGAATAAATGAAGTTGTTAATTTCATGATGGTGATAAAGATGAATTTGGATGTTTGTTCATGTGAATGAATACATGAATTATCTTCATAAATATGAAATGTCATATTCCATTTAGTCCTACTGAACTGCCTGATTATTAGTGCTGATGTTTGTTCCTGCAATTTTTAAATTTTCGACAACAATTTTGAAATTTGAGAAACCCAGGATGAGAATACGCAAAATGAGAATGCAGGCAGAATCTCAAACTTTTTGTCGTGATTTTTCGCTTTCTCGTCTTCTCAATTTACTTATTTTTGGCTTATCATTTTGTCTTCTTGACTAATTCTTCTCAATGAATTCTCACGTGAATAGCTGTTCTCGCATTACTTCCTCCATGATCCTCTGTTCCTCCATACTACACCATATGCTCTCTCCTGCCCTGCCCTGCCCTTCCATACCCGGCATTTCTGAGTTTGATTTGAGTGTCTGAGTCGAGCTCAGGTGAGTTTCATCTTCACAAGAGAAGGTAACTGTTGGGACTTCACCATTCAGAGGGAAAGAGGCAATGGAGGCAGCACTATGCAGGAGGGCTGGGGGAAAGGGAAGAGGCCATGAGGGCTGCACCATGAAAGAGGGCTGGGGGCTAGGGAAAGGGGCCATGGAGGCAGTGGCACACAAGAGGGCTGGGGGAAAGGGACTATGGGAAGCTGTGGAGCACAGGGCGGATGGGGGGAGAGGAAAGGGGTTATGGGAAGCTGTGCAATGCATGGGGGCTGGGAGGGGGGAAAGAGGCCACAGGGGCTGCACCATGCAAGGGGGCTGGAGAAGAGGGAAAGGGGTTATGAAGGCAGCAACACACAGGGGGGCTGTGGGAGAGGGAAGGGGCCATGGGGACTGCACCATGCAAAGGGATGGGGAGAAAAGGAAAGGGTCAAAATCATGGCCAAAATCAGCAGCAGCAGCAGCAGCAGCAGCAGCAGCCAGAAACCACCGCTCTGAAAAACCTTGCGGGAATATCTTGCAGCAATATTACAGCAACTGGAAATCCTGCAGCAGGCAGAAATATTGAGTCATTGTGGGATTTCTGTCCAGATCAGATTAAACATTATTTATTTATGTATTTATTTATTTATTTATTTATTTTTATTAAAACATTTTTACTCCGTCCCCTCGTGGTCCAGGCAGCTTGGGGCAGCTTACAACACAAAAAAGCTATGAGTAACACAATTGAAACACATTAAAAATGAAAGCACTGAATAACACACCCTCCCCCCTTCCCTAACCCACTCCCTCTCATACCACCCTGCACCCCATCTCCCTCACTAAAAGCTAGGTGCAACAGTCAGGTTTTACACATACAACAGAAGGAAGGGAGATCCGAGGCTACCTGGATCTCCACTGGGAGGGAGTTCCACAGTCTAGGTGCGGCCACCAAGAATGCCCACTCCATAGTGCCCCCCCGGGCCACACAGGGGACCTCGAGAAGGGCACTCCCAGCAGACCGCAGAGGCCACTCCAGAGTGCAGAGAGCAAGGTGGTCCCACAGGTAAGTCAAACCAAGGCTGTATAGGGCTTTATAGGTCAAAACCAATACCTTTAATCAGGCTCGGAAGACTATAGGCAGGCACTGAAGAGCCTGAAGCACCAGTGTAATGTGCTCATGGCGACCCGTCCCCACAAGGAGACAGGCCACTGCATTCTGCACTAGCTGCAGTCTCTGAACCATTACCATAGGTAGCCCCAGGTAGAGCGTGATGCAATAGTCCAATCTCAAGGTAAGGAAAGTATGGATGATGGTGGCCAGGTCACTATTTGAAACAAATGGCCAAAGCTGTCACACCAGATGTAATTGGTAAAACGTGTTCCTCGCCACAGCCCCCAGTTGGCATCCAGGCAGAGCTGCAGATCAAGGAGCACACCCAGACTATGGACCTGGGATACCAACAGAGGGCGGATCCCATCAATGATGGGAGCCACCACATCCACTGCCCTCCCCACCACCATCACCTCCATCTTGTCAGGATTCAACCTCAGTTGGCTCGTCCTCATCCAATCCCCAACAGCCGCCAGACATTGGGTAAGCACCGGGACTACCAGGTCTCGGTTCGATGAAAACAAGAGAGTTGGGTGTCATCAGCATATTCATGACACTGCCCCATACCGTCTCATGACCTCCCCGAGTGTCTGCATATACACATTGAACAAGAGTGGGGACAGAATAGAACCTTGCGGGACACCACACATGAGGTCCCATGGAGATGAAGAATAATCCCCGAGCACCACACACTAAGTCCTCCCAGCTAGGAAAGAGTGGAATCAGTCAAGGATGATCCCACCCACTCCAGCTCGATCCCGCAAGTGAATCACCAACATCTCCTGGTCAGTGGTATCAAAAGCATCTGACAGATCTATCAAAATTAGCAGGGTCGATGGACCCTGAGAATTTTGAGAATCTCATGAGACTTTCATAAAGGCAACAAAAGCAACACAAAATCTCATACATGATACAAAAACTTGCAAGGTTTATCGCAAAATTATTTTCTGATTTTGTAACAGCACTGATTATGTGAAAGCAGAAATATCAAAAGGTTTGTAGATCATATTGAACATGACGTCGGATCTGATAGTGTCAATGTAAATGATACCAATAATGGTGTTGCATAACCACCAGTGTGCAACAACAACATTGCACTATCCCATAAATCCCACACCCCAATGTCAATGTCAAGCTCAGAATGCCACACCCTTTGCCCCTCCCTTTTGACTAGTGCTGAAGCTTGATGGATTGTGTTCTTTTTGATGTCAGAGTTATGCATCAATAGCTGTAGGAGCTAATAAATGCCTCGGTTCTTCAAGTTAATTTCCCCCCCCCCCCTTCTTTTTTTGGGTGGGAGGAATCGCTTGCATTTGCAGATTTGTTGAACATGCAAATGCAAGTGAATTTCAAAAAAGATGGACATATTTTTAATGTGAATTTAAATTATTTTCCCTTTTCCCTACATAAATGCTTGGTGAAACTTTTTAGTTACTACTTGTTCACCTAGATTAGAGAATAGTCAAAATACTTATTCATGTACTGACTCCTACAGCTACTGATCCTCTGCTTATTTATGAAACGGAGACCAGTAAGAAACAAGGGAGTCCTCTGAAGGATTAAGATGTAATACAGAAATTTTTCAAAGCCTTTTGCCTGGTGTTGTAGGTGGGAAAGAACTCCTTGCATTAACTTTGTCTAAACTCAATTCTAATGTTAGCGTCATAGTTCATCTTTGGAACCCCTTTTAACTTCACACCACCCCCCCGCCATTTTTTCAATACTTTTCATGTTATGATGACTAATTATTTTGTTATAATATCATAATTTTTACTGAAGTTTGAAAGTGTTTCATTAGAAGGAAGGTTCTGCAGAGAACAATTTCCCCCACAGGCCATATTAAATATTGAATATGATGTGTGAGCAGAATCACAACTCTAAAGTTAAGGATCCTCACAAATGTAAGTAAAACTCTGTTTGGGGTTAAGAGAGAGCTAACCTAGGTCAATGGATATATACCCACAGAGTTCAGGGAGGTTTGGATCAGGCCCAAAGTGATGAATTTGAATGTCGACAGGACTGTCCTAAAAATGGTAGTGGATAAAACACACTTTCAGAAAATTACATTTACCTTAACTTGAAATTAAAACTAACTATGAGCATTAATTATTTGTAACCATGATAAACTTATTAGAGACTATATACAAGTTAGCAAGCAAATATGTCAATAAAGGGTGTTAACAAATGAGACATTGCCCCACATTTGCTCATATTAACCCCAAATTCACCTGTTCAGTGCCTGCAAGATAAAAAAAAAAAAACAGGGCTGTTCCTGATAGTGTCAAACCAGGAAAAGTGAGCACACCATGGCCCTTTTTGCATGGGCCCAGAAGGAGTCATGGTGCGGGGGGAAGATGTGTGAAGGCCATGGAGCATGGGAAGCAGGTGGTCAGCCTGTCACATGGATGCCCCCCCCCCTCATCTCCACACACCCAACCCGTCTCCATGCACGGAGGCATCTCCATTTCCCCCAATGCCTTCGTGTGTGGGGGATCAGGGGAGGTAGGAGAATGCAGGAGCATGCACGCACACACCCCATCCCCACAGGTGGTCACACAGATGCCCTGCTCACACATCCAGTTGTACACGTGGGCGAAGGGGGGACGTCCATTTAAAAAGGGCCCATATGGGCACAGCCAGGTAAACCTGGGGCAAAAAGTGCCCATGGGTTCGGGTTTCATTTGTTAGGTTCCCTTTCAGCCCCAGGTCTGCCAGCACCATAGAGGCATGTGTGCCCCTCTCAGCTGAGATCCATCTGGGAAAGGGAGCAGAAGCACATTTGTCCTGTCCTCAGAGACTGTCAGGGGCACCATCTGCACTCCCCTCTCCCAACTGGCTCTCACCTGAGAGGTGCACACTAGCGTCAGCTCCAATGGAAAGGGGAAGTCATGGCCACCATGGAAGGAGCGGATGGGGATCCTACACTTCTTTCAGTTCCTTTCGTGAATGGAGAAGAGATCACAGGATCCATGTGGCTCCTCTGGAGGAGTCCAGGGAGGAGTTGGCAGAGAGGAGGTCCAGACAGCGGGAGCAGACGACACGTTCCAGAAGCTTTGAGACAAAGGGAAGGAGGGAGACTGGACGGCAACTAGAGGGGTCAGATGGGTTCAGGGTGGGTTTTTGAGGATGGGGGAGACAGTGGCATGCTTGAAGGCAGAGGGGAAGGAGCCTGTGGTAAGGGAGAGATTGATGACATGTAGAAGTGGGGGAGGGGGGCGACAGTGGGAGCAATAGAGGTCAGGATGCCTCTGGTTGTGACCCCCCTTTCCATTAGAGCCAGTGTTAGTATACCCCTCTCAAATGACAGCTGTTTTAGGGATGGGAGGGAGAGGAGGGAGTGATCGTGCTGTCCCCAGGGGCTACCCGAGACTTGGGGAGGGGTTGGCTGTGCTTGTAACATCACTCTCCCCAGGCCGCCCAGGGACAGTGAGATCACTTCGGCAGCTCCCCAGCTGTAAGGCGACCCCAGGGTGGGGAGTGTAGTAGCGCCATCTGTGGCGGCTGGTGCAAACCCTTGAACTGTGGGCAGGGAGCTGGCCATTTGAAGGGGGTGGCAGCAGCGTGGGGACTCAAAAGACTAAACACAGGTTCTGGTTGCCTCCCTTCCCATATGTTACTATCCAATTAGAAACAAGGAAAAAAACCTCTAAGTGTAGAAATAATAATACAGAAAAGAAATTGCAGGTCTAGGGAAGTTAGGCTCTATGTAAAATGATCATGTGAACCATCTTCTAACATAGGAATGTTTGCCCAACAGTTCACTATGAGGTCCTTGCATTGTGCAGGGCTGACATACATGGTCAAACCAGTCTGACTCACTATCTTGGCCCCAGACGTCTGAGGTTTCAGCACTTTTGCCAGTGATAGATTTAGAAGGGGTGGGTATTATTGAACTGTAGCCCAACTGCCCCCCACAAATGATCAGGACTGGAAAGAGCTCTCCAAAGGCTCAGTTGCAGTCACAGCAGCAGCCAGACCAAAACCGGACTGTTTGAGCACTGAACCCAATAAAGGCAATACTCTGCAGCCCCACCCATTGCCTGTGGGCTAATTGATCTAATCTGAAAAATAACAGGGATGTGCAATTCACTGTTGTTTTTTAAGTTACTAAAACAAATGAAGCCCCATTTGTTTTAGTAACTGAAGGCTGAAAACGAATGAATAATAATAATAATTAATAATTTTCTTTCATTCATTTTCATTTTTGTATTAAAATAATTTAAAACATTTAAAAAAATCATTGCATGAATGCAACAACGCCACCGGTCCACTCTTCACATGCACACCCTTTTCAAAAATAGCAGTGAAAAGGGCAACCATTTTTGAAAAGGGCAGCGATTCCACACATATGGAAAAGCCCACTGCTGCCCTTTTACAAAATGCCAGCAACACTGCTGCTACCATTTTAGAAAAGGGTGTGCATGAGCAGAATGGTCTGACAGTGATTTGTGTATGAGCAATTGTTTTTAAAAAATAATAATAGATTTGAATATGATTATGTTACGAAAACAAATGGGGTTTTAAATGAAACATGAAAGCGATGGATTATTTAAAACTAAAATGAAAACAAATATGGTCCCTTCTGCACATCCCTAGAAAACAAAGGGTTTGCGGCAACAGGAAGGACATGGAGTACAATTTTGTCCTCCTTGATATCACTGGCTCAGTTCCCATTGACTTCAGTGAGAGAGGACTGGCCTCTAAGGGTGTGGCCACACGAAACACTCTGGGAAGGCTAACATGCCTTGGGTAGCCTTAATGCAGTCTGGGCAGCCATGTCATGTGATGCAGTGCATCATATTACTGACTGCCACCAGATGTTACCCCTAGGGATGGGCGAACAGAATGTGATTCGGATGTTCGGACATTCGGACATTCGGTTCGAAACCTGAGTTTGGGTTCGGTTGTTCGGTTTGGCGGAGTCCGAATTTGACCGAACATTCGAAAATAGCGCTATCGATACCGAAACCGAATTCAATTTTTTTTTCTGTATCGGTATCATTTGACCCTGAAACAACCCCAGGTCTCCACCCCTGGTGACAGAAAGTCTCTTCCTCAGCTACCTCCCCCTTCCAGTCACATTTTTCCTGCCTGAAGTCACATTTTTCTTGCCCCCGAACTCTTCCGAATTCACCCAAACATGACCGAACTGTTCAACTGTGTTCGAGTTCGGTTCGGACATTCGGTTCGGACGTCCAAACAGGCTGAGTTCAGTCCGAACTCCGAACATCTGAACCGCGTTCAACCATCCCTAGTTACCCCTACCCCAGGGCAGGGCAAGCAGCTGATTGCTATGTATTGCATTCTTGGGAGGACACATCGCATAGCAGTCTTACCCCATATGGCCCTTTCTGACTTTGAGTGGTGGGTGCTGTTGGTCATTGCATGCTGCAACATAACAGCGAGGGCAGGAATTTGGTTGGGCTGAGAGGAGAGAGGTGGGGCAGGGCTGGGCACCTACTTGTACACCCGGCTGTGGCAGAATCTTTGGTAGTGTACTGTCTGCCACGCACAGGGGGAAGGAACGCTCATTTGCCCAGCTCCCCATGCCATGTGGTGGTTGCACTTGCCCACCATAGGGCCATGTGAGGATCAGGCCCCTTCAGCTTGTGTGGAGACACTCTTAGCTCAGGATCTTTATTCTTGGGGGGGGGAGGGGAATTGTGAGGTTGATAGTCTAACTCTCTCTCAGAGATGTCCTAACCTTCCCCAGGAATGTGGAGTTCTAAAACAGGCTCTCAAGGTCTAATACGCATTGTTAGCTTAAAATATGGCTTTTTTTTGTACCATTCAGGTACCATTTTTTTGGTACCATTCAGGGAGCAAATACATATACTTTTTCATATAGTGCCAATAAACCTTGTTGTCTTGTTAAGTAGACACTTATTGGTCAGTAACAACAGGTCTCTTTCTATTTCTGGTCTCAGTATTTATGGGTTTGTTGTGGTTTTGACTGAAAGAAGTAGTATGAAACTCACATTTTAAATTGTCAATATAGCCATTCTCTTGAATAATAGTCAAATGTAGTGAACTCTTAAATGTTACCTAGCAGAACATGCAAGCTGGATAATTTCAAGGGATATTTTTGTGAGCAACAAAGACTTCCCACTGAGACTGATCCATATTATTATTATTATTATTATTATTATTAGTAGTAGTAGTAGTAGTATTTATATAGCACCAGCAGTGTACCTGGCGCTTTACAAAGAATAAGGTAAACACGGTCCCTGCCCGAGAGCTTACAATCTAAAGACAGTGGGAGGGGAGACAGGGAAGGGGGAACAGAAGGAGAGACAAGGGATGCAACATTCATGAGGATGCGGGAGCTCAGGTACACGTTCTTGGCTTGGTTACAGTGAACGGGGCTGCGGATCATGCGCACAGAGCCACGTGGATCCCTATTGCGTGTGTGTAGTATTCACAGCATTTGGGATTGTGCTCACCATCAGCTAGTATTATAGACAATCTTTCAAAAAGCATGACACTAGACTTGTTGATTCAAAGTATCCTTTCATGGGAATTCAGTATTCTGTCATTGATATCTAGGATAGCTATGTAATTCCTAAAATAGCTGGAGCATAGAGGATAAGTTGTCAAGGTGGGAAAAAGTCCTGACCAAAATTCAGCATACAGAAAAGGGGTGTATGAAAGACACCCTTTTTCTGAAGACACTCATGCCATTTTTGTTTTAGTTTTTATTTTTAAAAAAAACCTTTTTTGGGGGGAGGTTTCATAAACAACCTTACTGTTTCCCCCCCATTTTTCCTCTATTTATTTTATTATTATTATTTTTTTAAATCACTGTGTATGCGCAGAATGGTCCAGGAGCCATTTTGTCTGGCCCATACGTCCAGAATACATGCAAAATGGCCACCAAGACCATTCTGCGCATGTTCACCCTTTCCCCAAATGGCGCTGATTCTGCCGGCACCATCTTGGGAAAGGACACGCATGTGTCGAATGGCCCTGGCAGTCTTTTGCATATTCACAGGTTTGGTGGGTTTTTTAATTTTTTTAATGAATATGGATAAAAGCAAATGGTAATTGTTAGCTTGGTCATCTATTTTAGTATTTTAATTACTAAAACAATTGGGGCTTCCTTCGTTTTAGTAATTAAAAAAACAAAAACAAACTTCACACCCCTAATACAAACATCACCAAGCTCTGAGATAGATGCCTAACGTAGGAGGGGGCAGCATAAAAATTGTAAAAATAAATAAATAAATAAATAGGAACAGAGACCAACTTTGCTGCACACATATCCCTTTTTTCTCCAAGCAGCAGTAATTAGAATAAGGATATATATAATGTTAACAGACACCTTACTGAAAATTCGAGAGATACATTTACTTGCTGCTTTTGATACAAACTTTTCTCCATTAAGACATCATCTGAACTGCCTGTCAGTAAAGTCTCTTCATCTTGTCTTAGTTCTGTTTGAAATGCCCAGTCAAAGAGAACTGCACATTAACCATTTTAAAATATATACATATTTGAAGATACTATCCCTGTAATAGACATTTTAATAGCTTCATATTCATGGAATGCAGTAAATGGAATGGAATGCTATCAATTTACATTTGAATTTTTGTATGCTTGCTTCTCCACTGCTGAGTCAAAATTTGATGTCTGTGAAAACTCCCCTTTACGGTAAAAAACTTTCTTCAGTTGAAAATTGGCACAGTTCTGATAGCACATATGCATTGTTGTTCATTTGGTGCTTTAGGTTTGTTACCAGGTTTGAGTCTAATATTGATTTGGTTATTCATTTATTGGATCCTTTTTCTAACTGATAATTGATAGATAATTACGCAGGTTCAAAACCAGGACAAACAGCTAAATTATGGAAATACCCAGAGAGATTGAAATGACTAAATAAATTAAGAGAGAGACATAATTAGTAATACGAATATAATTGAAAATATTTATGAAAACATAGTAAAAGCATTTCCTATGGGACAAGACCCCAAAACAGAGTAAAACCTTGATAGGTGGCTTATAAAAGTACTTTAAAAGTACATGTCACATAGTTATAATTAACGCTAAAACTTAAGATTGTTCTAAGTATTAAAAAGTACAAAAAATAAAGTAATAAGCTTAAAACTAGCATAGTTACCCAGGCATACAAGCTCAAGGAAGATAGAAGAAGATCATGTGACCAGAGGATCACCATGGTGACCAAAGAGCACCACGAGAGGGTTCATGGCATCTAAGGTAGCATTTCCTTGGAGACTTAAACTTGTATAGGAAAACTGACGTCACACTCAGGCTAAGTAATTCATATATTAACTGCCAATAGCATGGTTAAAAGCGATTGAAAGATGCATAAAATTATGAATGTGTTTACAACTTTTGTGGTTAAACTATTGGGGTACTAAAGTTGTTACCTCCACCCATGAAATACCCTGTTTTCGAGCTGCTCTGAACCTAAATTTTGCAACCCATTTGTGCAAGAGGGATATTTCATCAGCTATATACCTCTACTTCCCTAAATGTGAACTTACTCATATTTTCCTGAAATTACACTAACAAGGTTAAAAGTTAAGCAGAGGGAAAGCTATCAGAAGAACAAATATGTCCAGACCCTTATGTCCAAACTAAAGCCAATAAGTCCAGACTATAGCCAATATGTTAATCGTATCTCACATATGTCAAGCTTGAGTGTAACAGATTCCAAACAATGATGGAACAAAATTACTGAGTGCAAAAGTCAACAAGCATGTTTCTTTACTTCACTAAATACTTGCATTAGCTTCTTATAAAGTTTAAAGGTATTTATAGAATTTTACCTTTAATCTTCATGATCTTTGCATGGCCTCAGTCCTGCTTAGTCTAATTTTCCTCCTCAACATATCTCATTCTGAGATGATCCTGGTTCCCTTGTCAACTGGTATCTAAAACTTGGAGTTCTCTGCCCACTGCTATTAGACAGAGTAATCAACCAACCAATTACTTTATTTTAAAGCTAACCAAATACATCTCTAATACCTCATGTCTTTCAGACAGCTTAAGTGAACTCTGCAAAGTGTCTTTATTGTTTCTTGTAGAGTACCTCAGAATGCCCATCATGAAAGTTGCTTCATGGAACTGTAAAATCCTTAACCAGTTTGTAAAACAACTTGATAATATTTTAAACTTGAATGCAGCTATTGTTATCCTGACTGAATTTGACTAATTATGATAGTTAATTAGGAAGTTGATGTACATAAAATAAGCACATAAAATATCATTTTTACATCAAATTTTATTGAAGTCAATCAATTTTCTCACACGCTGGGAAAACAAACATAAGACTATAGATACTTATTTTAAAGCTGCTCTGTCTTTGAGCTCTGCTTCTGAAGTTAATAGTATATACCACATTTTGTAAAAACTATATTAAATATGCTTTCCTAGCCACAATAAAAATGTTTTTTACTTCTGGAACTAAGATCTCTACTTAACACAATTGTATCGATCTCAAATGTCAGTTCTCACCAGGGACCACAAAATGTATTGTGTCATGATCTGTTGTTTAAAGAAGGAAAGGGATATGTGATCTTTCTCTGGGGAATGACAACAAAGGAGCATTTTGAAATGGCAAAATAAAAAGAACTTCCGGTCAGTTTTTCTTTATACTCTTCTGGAAGACCTTCCTGGGAGGCCCCAAATTAGGTGAAGTTACAGGAGACATAAAAAAAAACCTTAAAACAAAGAAGATGAAGAGACAGTTCATTAAATATGCCGTTTTGATCAATACGATTCAACACCTCTGGCATATGGATAACAAAGGTTCTATGAAAAATCTGTTGTTCATAGCCTAGATTGTCCTAGTCTGTAACACAACTGTTCAAGTGAAGAAAACTCCTGGTACCCCAAATGCAGCTGAATTAATATTTTCTGGAGCACAAGTCTGTGTCTCCTGTCCCACCCCTTGCTTCCTCCCCTCCTCCAACCATTGCCTCTCCCTCTCTCTGCTTGTTGTCCCGGGGCCCAAACTGGGGGGGGGGATGGGGCCCAGGTTGGGGGGCCACAAGTCCTGTCTCATGCCTCAACCGTTGCTTGCTCTGTCCTGTACTGCCTGCCATGTGGGTGCTATGTGCTCCGTATGCTTCAGGTACTTCCCCTCAGCTCAGTCTCCACCCAGCCACGCCACACCAGGACAGGATTTGTAGCCCCCCTCCCCCCAACTTGTGCCCTGTGATAGCTATACCCCTGCTGAGCACAGTACTGACTACATCCCAGACTTCTCTGCTCACTCATATTCCCCTTCACAGTGAGACAATACTTTGAGAGAGGCAGATTCATTGGTAGAGGTGTGCACCAGGGACCCATGTCATTATTAGTTTTGTTTTTCATTTTCACTATTTAAATCTTTCATTTTTGATTTTGTAAATATCACAATTTCGTTTTTGTTTTTGCTTTGGTTTTTGCTTTCCATTTGTTTAAATGAAAAACACATTTTCAGCTGTAACTTTTTTGTTTTTCATTATATTTGGATGAAACTGGAGGAATTATACCTTCAGTGGAAGGCATTATGTGTACCAAATTTCAGAAAGTTTTGGTAAAGTTATCTGATTTTATAAGCAGTTGAATTATTTTATTTTGCAAAAATCTGCATATACGTTCCTGACTTTAACTTATTTGTCTCCTGTCTAATGAGGATGAAACTTGGCAAGTTTATACCCCTCCACAGTTTTACTATATATGCCAACTTTCAGAAGGATTAAATAAAGGGTCCTGGTAGTATAAGCAATTAACTTTATGTCTGACTGTAACATCTTTTTAGTCCAACCAGTGTACATGAAATTTGGAAGGGCTGAATCTTACATGTTCATGTTCATCTCTGCCAAATATCAGAAAAATTAGACAAAGGGTCCCAATTTTATAAGCCTGCACAGCATATGCAGAGAATGAGCCTCTGACAGGAATTCGCTTATGTGTCACTGTGGTATAAGATCTGTTTGTGATGCCAATTGGCCAGCAGAAATGTCAACTAAATATCCTCATTCTGTTTTGTGACCAACCCAACTTCTCTCCCCAACTGGTTACTGGGAAGTCAGAAGCATCTGTTTAGGAAAGAGCCAATAGAGATTCTCTTATGTCATCTGTCAGTGCTGCAGGATGTGCTTGTGATGATAAATGGCCAGCCTGGATGTGTAAACTATGTGCCCTGATTTCTGGAATGCTATCTACAACGTCCCAGTTCTGTCCCATCTATGCCCATGTCAGGGCTGCCCCCTATGCCCACCTCGAAGCCACCACCAATTGGTTCTGTAAAGCTGGAAGCATGCAGCAATTGGCCAGTTAATATGTCTGTCTGTCTGTTGGGTTTCTCCCCATCCTCCCTCCTACATCCTCCTTCCCCCTGCCATGCCAGGTGCCTGCCTCTGACTGGCACTGAATATGCTGTTATTTATTTGAATAATGGTTTTCAAGGGGACAAATTCAATTTCTTATAAAGTTTGTTTCCTTTATCAAATTGTCCTGTAGTTTGGCAGAAATAACAGGGAAGGCGTAGGATACATTCCTGCCAAATGTCTTGTAAATAGGATGAAATATAAAACATTTACAGCCAGAAATACATTTTCCAGCTGTAATGGCTTGTAAAATCAGGGCTCTTTAACCAATCATTCTGAAATTTGGAAGGATTGGTGAATGTATTGAGGGACATTACCCTGGTTTCATGTAAATGGGATGGAAGATAAAGAAGTTGTAGCTAGAAAATGTGTATGTAGCTTTCCTTAAAATCACAAAATTCAATTGCTTATAAAATCGGTTTCCTTTATCTAATATTTCCAAATTTCAGTACATGTACTGACTTCCATTGGTCATACAGTCCCCCCAAGTTTAATCAGAATTGATTAAGAAACAAAACTGTTATAGTTGAAAATATGTTTTTCAGTTTTTCCCATTATTTGTTATTATTTTTGTTTTCATTATTACAATAAAGAAAAAGAAAAGAAACATTTTTGTTTTTGCTATCATAATAACGAAAATTATAATTCCACACCCTTACTTATTGGTCCTCCTCCCCTCTACTAGCTAGAAGAAGTGGCTAAGTACCTGCCTGCCCTGTGAGGGGTAGGATTTTTCAGTCTCTTAGTTCTGAAGTGGTATAATTCTCCTTTCCCCTAGCAGGAAAGAGGAATCACCAATTCAGAAACAGAGGATGTCTCCAGATGTAATACTATCCACATGTTTCATTCATCTAACACACATTTTGTAGCCTTGGAGTACTTCCAAGGATCCCTTACTATGCCTGGAACATCAGGTTGAGGTGGTGGCCAGGAGTGCTTTTCACTAACTCCATCTGGTGTGGAGACTGCATCCCCTTTTTTCTGACTCTGATCAGAGTCACCATCATCCATGTTTTCATCACCTTGAAGCTAGACTAATGCAATGCACTCTACTTGGGGCTACCCTTGGTGACTGTCTGGAAGCTGCAGCTCATACAGAATACAGCAGCCTGCCTCCTTTTAGGGGTGGGTCATCGTGATCACGTTATACCTGTGCTCTATAGTCTGCACTGGCTGCCTATAGCTTTCTGGGCCCCATTCAAGGTGCTGGTTCTGACCTTTAAAGACCAAAATGGCTTGGGCCCCACATATCTGAAAGACTGTATTTCCTTCCATGCTCCACTGCACTCCTGCAGTCATCCGGGAGCACTTTACTGTGGGTACGGCCGGCTAACCTTGTTCATATAAAAAGAGCCCACAGAGAGGCATTCTTGGTTGCTACCCCTATGTTATGGAACTGCCTTCCCCCAAAGGTCTGCCAGAGCCTGATCCTGAGCATTTCACGGAGGCAGTGTAAAACGTTTCTCTTTAGCAAAGCATTTGGCAAGCGGAGGATGGGTTGAAGTGGGAGGGTTTAGGGGTGAGGGTGGGTTCTTAATGAGATTTTTAAAATGGAGTTTTATTGTATTTTATTATGTGTGTTTTTTACTGTGTAAGCTGTCCTGAACCTTAGGGGAAAGAGCAGTGTAGAAATTTAAATAAATAAATAAATAAAATAGATAAAATTGTTGTTATATCTGTTTGCAAACCTATCTCAACAGGTATGCATTTGATGAGTTTGCACTACCTGTGTGCATCCAACACATTTTAGAAATTGAACATCAGCTGTTATATATGGTGAAGTGCACTGCCCTGCCACATGTGGTTAGTCATTCAGGGCATCATAGAGACAGGGGGTGTTAACAAATGTGACAGTGGCATGCTTACGTCCGCTATGCCTCACTTTGGCACATGGACCGCCATCACATTTGTTGGAGCCCTGCCAGGTATTTTTCTGGGATTGCTCCTGGACAAGTTGGTGGTGGATAGCCCGAGCTGTGATCTCAGGCTGGAATAGATCTGTCATTGGCCATCATGGTGATGATGGCGGGTGGGGCATTGAGTGCAGCACAGGGGCAGTGCTGTGTCTCTGTCCTGTATAGCTCCCTGCCACCCAACCCACTCTGAATCATGTCTGGCTGCCGGAATATTGGTTGGCTGGCTGAACCCAATCTTGACCATTTTGCCAATGGATTCCCAGTATGGATCACATTGTGACAACGACACTCCACACTCCCTTCTGTTGACACTCATGGAATTTTGAGATGTGTGACTCAATGGTACCTTCATATGTGTGTTTCCTAGACTGCAACCAGTGGGAGGAGTCTATCAAGTGACTGCTAAATGCAAAGCAGCACAAACATCTGTTCAACCAGCTATGCACCTATGATGGTGTAACGGACTTCAATACCTGATGGTGATGGATTAGTCCATGTTTAGCATTATGGTTAAAGATACTCATAATGGGGTAGGGACCTGTCTCTAATTAATGATTGTACAGCATCAGGTATATTGATGGCACTATATAAATAATAATAATAATTAATAATATTAATAATAATTAATAATAACTTTTGCACATGGTCCACATACACAACAGTCTATTTGGGGTAGTGCTGTAGTGCTTAAAGGATAGCTCTGTTATTACTCCTAGACACAAGTGTTTTAGAAACAGATGCCTTTTTAAAACGAGATGCACCCACTCATGCCTATGCATGCCCACGCAGTCTCCCGTTTGAATGCCGCTGGGTGTGGCTGGGTGGGTGGGTGGGTGGGCGTACATGCGTGTGTGTGTGCTTCCATGACCCACCCACCGCCACGCAGAGAGCAATTGACCCAAACAGTGGTGGTTCCATGCGTGGGAATGTGTGGGGGTGGGGGGCACGCCCACAGACCGCCACTGTGGAGGTGGTCCATTTACAAAGGGCCCTAGATAATGGCACCATTCCTGCCACCAAATACCATCTTGACATGAAAAATCTAATTTTAAAAATATCTTCAGCAATAGAAAAAATGTGACAGAAAATGATGGTGATGTTTTAAAAACATCTTTGGTAATAAAAAAAAATCCCCCAAAGCACTTAAGTACATGTTGAAAAAAAAAGTCCTCAAAATGGCATGAAATTAATGAGAAATGAAAATATTAATTTCCAGAAGCTCTCTGCATTTCCAGGAAAAAACTGTAACACTGAAAAAAGGTATGTGAGGGAGATTCTATTTCAGTTTGCGATGGGTCACTAGAATAACTTTGACTTCAGCAAAGTTACTCTGCATTAAATTCTATCATTGTAATTGAGACAAAAATCTAGACCAATTGGCTAAAACGTATTCTTGGAGTTAGATCTTTAACTGATGTAAATCATTATATTGACTTCAAAGCCACTAAATGAGAATCTGGTTCACAGAATCCATAGGTACATAAACAAGTGTAAATCTCAGTGAAGTTGGTTCATGTAGAGGATGATTTTTAGCAGTAGAACTTAATGAGTTTAATCTTGCAATGCTGGTATTTAATCATGTCATGTTCTGCTGTTCATTAGATCCTATCGTTAGTTAATTCATGTCATGGAGTAATGAAAGTGTCAAGGTTAAAAATATATCTGTGGTAGTTTCTAATGACAGACTTTCAGTTCGGGAGTGTGATCCTCCCTGTCCCTAAGAAAAGTCTCTCTAATTTCTCTTCAAAGTTTTTATGATTAGTTTCCCTCAACTGTAACCTTGTGTGGGTTTGGCTAAAATTCACACTGGTGTAAAGAACCAGTAAAAGACTCTCTCTGCCCCTTAAAGCTCATACACATAGAAGGGGATGTATGCAGATTGGTGTTTGCACAATAGACACTATAGAGGGCTCTCTGCACCAGTACTCAAGACCCATCCTCTAGTGGTGTTGCTAGCAGTTAAGTGAGGGTGGGGGAACTTGTATTAAAAAAGACCCATGAACCTGCCAGTGGGATGGTGTGAACGTGAACATAACGGTTCTGAGCTGTGTCGGGTGTAGAAACTGTGGTGTAGATTACTATGTACTCCTGCACTTTGTGCCGAAACTATAACTTCCGTCACCAAATCTTGCCTATCCTCCTTCCATCTTACCTGATGATTTTGACTTTATGAGGGTAAATAGAAAGTGACCCCATTGCACACATTAAGGAACCAGATGGTTCCTAAACCCATTCTTAAATCCCTAATTTGAAGTCCCTAATTTGAAGTCCATGGTGGGGATGGAACACATCATCCAGGCAAAAATTGATAAAGAACGAGCGGAGGGCAGGGTGGTTGGTCCTTTCCCGTCCCACCTTCCCCAACATGGTGGTTTCCACCCTTGACATGGTCTCCAAAAAGGCCCTGGGGGATTTCCACTTGACCCACCACCTATCCCATCTGCAAGGCAAATCGATAGGGTTTGGGTTCGGCCATTTGGTTCAGTGCGGTTTGGTTCGGCTGTTTGGTTCGGCCGTGTGGTTCTGTTGCCACGTTCGGGTTCGGCCGTTCGGTTTGGTCATGTTCAGTTTGGTTTGGGAGTTCGGAAAAAGGCTCTCTGTGCGAGGATTGATGGCCCCAGGCCCATGACGGTGGATCCTGGGGCTAGAGTGGCGGTTTCCAGATATTGCCCATAGCCCTCCCTGCCAGTAACATAGGCCCCAGAACCCTGATGGTGGGTCCTGGGGCTGGAGTGGCTGTTTCTTGATGCAGTGGAATGACATCACCTCTGTGCAAGGAATGATGATCCCAGACCCATGCTGTTGGGTCCTGGGGCTAGATTGGCAGCTTCTAGATATTGGCCAGTCACAGCCCTCCCTGCCAGTAACGTAGGCCCCAGTACCCGGATGACGGGTCCTAGGGCTGGAGTGGCTGTTTCTTGATGCGGTGTAATGACATCGCCTATGAACAAGGAATGATGGCCCGACCCATGATGGTGGGTCCTGGGGATAGAGTGGCAGCTTCTAGGTATTGGCTGCAGCCCTCCCTGCATGCAATGTGGCCCCAGAACCCTGACAGTGGGTCCTGGGGCTGGAGTGGCTGTTTCTTGGTGCAGTCAAATGACATCACCTCTGTGCGAGGAATGATGACCTCAGAACCCTGACGGGGGATCCTGGGGCTGGAGTGGCTGTTTCTTTTTTTATATATATTTATCTCTACACTAAACTTAACTGCTATTAACTATTCTAAAACCTATTAAACTAAATGGAATATCCTAATAATTAACTACAAAGGCCTTGTCCTACAAACACACTGTATCTCTATCTATCTCAATGGGTATTTTCAGACATTGCGAAAACATGCTCAACCACAGTCAATCGGCAGTGGTGGCAAATGGTCCCATAATGGGTGATTTCAGACGTTATGAGATCACACTCAACCACAGTGAACCACGCTCAATTCCCCAGCGGTGCCAAAGAGCCCTGAACGTCTGTTCGGTGCCCGCCAGATGTTCACCACGCTCAATACCCGCATGGGGTCAATTTCGACCACGCTTCCCGGGCTCCCCGGCGCAAAATCTTGGGAAGCGTGGTCCAAGAGATCCCCACCGGGAACCAACAAAAAGTAACGTCTGGACGCCAATCCCGGGGCGGAACCAAAGGAAACGAGCCCCAGCCGTGGACAATGCACGCAGCATCGCTGCCAGGCAACCAGCAACAACACAACCACCGGAGGAAGATTTAAAGGGAAATCAGTAGCAGGCAAGCGTGGCGGGATGGAGCGAGGAGGGAGGC
>QEPC01012033.1:789861-809512 GCA_003113815.1 Sphenodon punctatus | reverse complement strand
GATGTGTAGTTGTCCAAGCAAAGTATGTAGATTTAACGACAATATAGAATTAAGATTGAATGATTGTGTGTGTGTGTATATGTATGTGTGTGTGTATATGTATGTGTGTGTGTGTAGATAGATAGATAGATAGATAGATAGATAGATAGATAATGGCATCTTCTGTGGCATATACCTTTTCTTTAAAAGCATAAACTTTTTTGTAACCTCAAGCAGTGGTTAGTAGACAACTTCATTTAATTTTTGAACACATTCAATATAACATCCAGCTGTCAACAACAGAGAAATCTCCTGCATCAGACTGGGTCGCAAACCCAGAATTAAAGTACCTCCAATCTCCAACGTTAAAGATAGGCAAGGATTCACTGAGATCTCTGTCTCACCTTAACAAGGGAGCTGCGATTAGAACATATCCAAAGAATGCATATTGCTACAAGAAAGTGCTGTCTACCTGGTGATTTTGAAACTGAAAGAGTTTGACCTTCACTTAAAGAAGATATTTCTTGCCTCAAGAAAAATAAAAATGTTATAATTTAGACTTTAAAAATTGCATTGTGATCCACCAGTCTCTTTCTCCCTACTGGAGAGGTAGACTGAGGGGGTTTTCTTCTGGAACCACGTGCAGATGTACATGTGCCCTTCAGGTCCTATATAAGCCCTATATGGGGACTGGATCCTGAGGCAGAGGAAACAGTTGAGATTGTACAGGCTTCATTTTTGGAGAAAATATTAGTGGTTCAAAGATCTAACCACCGAGCACTTGTCAGGATGGAGGTAGGTGCACTCAGTATCATGGCCAAAGCAAAACAGAGGGTACTGACTTAATGGATAAAGATGTGGTCCCTCTTGCCAAATCACACCCCTAAAAGAATGTGCTTAGAAATGTTGGAAGGTGTGAAGGGAAGGAAAACTTGGGTGGCAGAAGTCAAAGGTGAAATTGAAAGAATAGGACTAGGTTTTCTTTGGGCAATGGTAGATCGGATACCTAGCCTGATGGACAAAGAGCTTGTAATGAATCAGCTTGTTGATATCTTTCTACAGGAGGACAGGACAAGGGTGGAAAAAATGGCCCATATTTTGTTAAATCAATATGTCTTCCCTTTAGAGGTCTCCCCAGTGTACCTCGATATGTCCCTTCATTATTTGAGGTGGGCAATTACCAGAATGATGTTTTCTCAATTAGATTCCATGGTGCAGGAAGGAAGGTGGGCTAAGATCCCGCTGGCCCAAAGGTGGTGTCCCTGTAACCTGGAAAAGGTGGAAGATGTGACCCATGTGCTATGGGAATGTCCCCTCTATAAAAAAGAGAGGAAGAGATGGTTGGCATCTTTTAAAAGTAGAATTTGGGGAGTACAGTATATTAGAAAACTGCACGCATATTGTATGATACATCAATAGATACACTGACTGTACTAACAAGATATGTATGTGCAGCTCAGGGGAAAAGAAGGAAATCTTTATGAAACAAAATGGGTTTATCATGTTCTATGGTTAGGATTTGAATATAAAATAACCCTTGATATTATGAACTGGGTATGCCTATTAAGGTTTACGTACATGTATGTTCTATGAGCAAAATGGTGGAACAAAAGCTAGTGGAATATAAATTGGATAGGGGATTAAGTTTGGCTGGGCAAGTCTTAGTGAAGTAAGGTATTTTGGTTTTTCCTCCTTCTTAGTTTGAATATTGTAATAGTAAATCATATTTTGAGGTTTTGGCAGTGATGTTTGAGGTACTTATGAAAATGTATTTATGGCTTCTTTTGGCTTATTGCCATAAACAAACAAACAAACAAACAAACAAACAAACAAACAAACAAACAAACATATAAGCGCCATAAAAAAGTGAATTAATAAAGAACTTCCTCCACCAATGGAGTTGACAGCAGTCCGGAACATGGTGTGTTGTGTTACGATTAGCACTGAATTGAAATCGGCCATTCCTGACTTAATGGGCAATTCTGTCATGCTTGGAAACTTGTCAAATGTTAGATAGATTTTTTGATTCTGGGACATGTTTTGCAAATTTCTTGCTTTTGTGATTGCAGATGACGATTTTTTGCCATCTTTTCTAACCTCCATAGTTTTTCAGGACTTTTTGTTGATTTCTGTGATTTTTCAGTGCCTCTGTATTGTGATGCTGCCTTCCTGACTCCCAGTTCCATGCCTATTTCACCCACAAGTCCTTTTTGCCCAATATGATGGAGTGAGTGAAGAAGGAACTGAAATGGGTACCTAAGCTAGATAACTAGAGCTGAAATGTGTACTAAATTTACTACCTGTGGATAATACTCACCTTTTCAGGTACCACGTTGGGTATCTGATGGGTTAGCCAGGCAACAACCAAGTACCTGAATACCTGAAAAATCAGGTACTTTCGGTACTGATTTTTTTATTTACTGATTCCCAATTGGTATATTGTTATACCAGTCAGTATATCAGGTTGGAAAACAGAAAAAAAATTGCCATGAAAAGTATTTTTAAAGTTTCCAGAAGTATTTTCCTGAGACTGGAAGTTGACTCTCCAGGGCAGGAAAGTTCATTTTATGGGATGGAATACCCATAAATAAATGTTATAAGAAGAAAAATTGAAGAAACATTTTTTTAAAAATTAGAACTCGAAGTAGTTTTCCAAGACCAAAAGTTGCCGGAAAACTGTCAGTGCTTGATGGAAACCTAATGAATTGATATTGGGAGTTGGTATATCAACAAAAATATAAAAGGAAATCAGTACCAGAAGTTGACATTCTGGAACCAGAAGTTGACATTTGGGACATCAGGTACCCAACTGGGTCATAATCCGTTGCTGCATATTATCCAATTGTTACTGGGTCTAATCGGGTACTGGAAATTCAACAAGTTACCCAATTTTTCAGGTAATTGCCTCTTTCAGCTCTAGGCACATGGCATGGAGATTCTTCTTATTGGACTCTGTCTCTATCACTGCAACCCAAAAGAACACACAGATCAAAGTTGGCTGCATAAAAATATTTCACTATTTAAATATTGAGCCACAGTCCTGGCATTGCTGCAGTCAGAGGTTTCTAAGAATAGGGGAAGTCTGTCCTGCACCACTATTGTTGTAGGCTGAACCTTTAAGACTGCCTAGAAATTGGAGTTTTGCTTAGGAGGGTTGTGGAAAACCATGCTGCACCATCCCCAGTTTGCCCCAGTTGACACGTGGCTCTTGGACTTGGGAATTTTGCCCACCCCTGGTCTATACTGTGCATGCCTCCTTCCTTTTGCCTTCTTCCCCATCAGTATGTTCAATATGCTAGTCTGTGCTGAAAGTACCAGAAAGTACTGAAAGTATTTTTTGAAGGGCATCCCTGAATGGGAACTTATAAATGTGTTGAAAAGCCAGTAAGTTTCTGCATTACAGGAAGAGGAGGTAAATTGTTCATTACTTCCAGTAATTCTTCAGTAGCGTATGGTTATCATTGTGCTGCCCTAACACAAAATGAACTGAACTGCTAATGCTATGGTTTATATACTGACTCAGTGACAGAAAATTGATGGAAAAATACCAGAAATTAACATAAAACTGCCAAAAATGATGGAAAGTTCCATAAATTGACCCCCAAAAATACTGGAAAATGACTAAAATTGGAAGGCGCCAATCTTGACAATAGCAGAAGCACAAAACCAAGAAATAGTGAGGAAATCAAGAAATAGTGAGGATATCCCGACAGTCACAAGCCTTTCCAAAAGGTAGGTACTTCCAGATGGTGTGAGAACACTTATTATCACCTCAGCACTACTGCAAAACACCAGGGGATTGTGGGCCAATATGAGAACCATTGACATAGGTGTTTCCTACACTCTACCTTAAAGATTAAATGGATGTCAGAAAATTGCCTCCGTGCCCTCCCCCCTGGGGGTGGGGGGCAGGGGTTCTTTGCTGCACCCGCTTAGAAGGTGGCAGGATGGCTGAGAAAAGTTTCCCGCCGTGGGAGGCCGAGCTGGACCCTGAGACAGGAAGCAAACGGTGCGTGGGTTAGTTGGAGCGCAGTCTGGGTTGCTAGGCGACTCCAGGCTGCGCTCCCAATTGGACAGGAAGGCACGTGGGCCCAGCCTGACGGACGGGGTCCACGTGCAGAGTTCACGCAGCCCTAGCCGCAGTCGGACTAGGAGCTGCAAGGAAACGGCTGCATGGAGAAGTGGCGCTTCAAAAAAAAAAAAAAAGGTGTTGGGTGCTTGGAACGGGGACGCTCCAGCATACAGCTGCCTCCCGAATGGGGAGGAATAATAGGAGTGCCGCTACTGCAGCAAAGAAGCGGCAGCTGCAGGCCACGGAGACAGACCCCACCGGGGAAGCGGGGGAAAGCAACCTGGGGCAAGTCCCCCAAGGGGATCCGGAGGGCTCAGCCCCCGGCCCCCCAGTACCCAGGGTCCAGAATAGCCATGGGGGGGAAACCACCCCTTCCAGACAGGATGGCAACTTGTGAGGCATTGCTTAGGCAGCTCACAGGTGAAGAGGGAGGGCACCCCCCCCAGTTGATCCTTCAGCTGGAGGCGGAATCCCAGCAGGAGGGGGACCTGCAACCCCTGCACCCCTCTGAAGAGGGGGGTGCCCTGTCAACCCCCTGACCCGGTACATTGAGGAGGGCATTGTGGCCCAAGGGCAGAGGAGCACTAGGCCCCCTCAGGGTGGCCCCGCCAGGCCAGTCTCCCCTCAGACTTGCCATTACCGGTGATGGCAGTCAGGTTTCAGGGCACCAGCGATGTAGGGTTGGCGGAAAGGGGAGCCATCTCGGGGTACATGGGGCAGTATGGATGGAGCCCGCAGGTGAATTTTGCCCACCCAGAGCCTTATGGGGCCACCCAGACCGCGGTTGGCCAAGGGCAGGTGGCATCTGCCAATCCCACATGGGGCTGGGTCAGGAATCATTTGCCCGTGGCACGGCCAGGGCTCCCTGCTCCTGCTCAGGCTGCGGTTAGCCAAGGGTGGGCAGCAGGGGCAGCACACATGCTGGGATGGGCCTGGGAGCCTCTTCCTCCTTTTTTACAGCCCAGAGTGGAACCAACTAATGAGACCCCCTCCAAGGACAGGACAACAGTGATCTGCAGCAGAGGATGGAGCGGATGGAGAGGAACCTGCAGGCGCTGGTACAACAGTGCACCCAGATGGTGGGAACTCAGCACGATGCAGCCCCCCCTCCACCTGATTCATCTCACAGGTGAAGTTGGAGCCCACCATGAAGGATTAGCTGGGGGGGCAAATTTGCACCCTGGGCAGGCCCCTGCAGAGGGCAGTACAGGTGCTTGGAATGCCCCAGCAATGGCATATCTAGGTCAGGGAGCAGTTGGGGGGCCAACGCAACTGGTCTGGTGGGGTGGGACCTGGGTGCCCGTGGTTTCCCCTCTGCCCCCGTCTCTTGGGATGGGTGGCCCTGGCACTATGGCAGGGTGGCTCCCCCCCTCGCCAATCTGGCAGGTTCTGCTGTGCTCACGGGACAGGCCATGCGAGTGTGGACCCCCGCAGCTGCCACAGTCCCACCGCTACAGGGAGGGCTGGGTTCATCCCCCGCTGTGATGTCACCTGGGCAATGCCGCCCCCCTGAGGGAGGGACTTACTCGGCGGTCTCCGACCCAATTGGCGGCCATTTGCTCCCAGCCACAAAGGAACAAATATGACACGGTGAATAAGTCGACCTGTTTGCCCTCCTGTTCAGTTACCAGGAACTGATCAAACTGGACCGCCGCCTTTTCCATCTACCTGGGAGTAATGATCCAGGCCTACCCCACTCAGGCCGCAGACCTCCTGAAATATTCTGACATCATGTGGCGCGCTTATGAAGCGGGACCAGTGGGTGCATGGCTACGGTACGATGAGTCATTCCACCACAGGGCGGCATACACCCCAGGCCTCAGGTGGGAGCTGCATGACCATGACCTGTGACTTAATTGTATGTGCGGGGCAAGTAACGTTCCTATATCGAACAGTGGGCATCTGTTGGCAAAAGGGGGGGCTTCTTCTGCAACTGAATCCTTTTGTGACGATAGGAAAAAAGGGGCCCCCTCCCCTGTGGGACTGTGTTGGGAATTCGACCATTCCGGGAGATGCTCCCGGACGTCTTGCAAGTTCCGCCACACTTTTTCCAACTGTTCAGGTTACCATGCGGCCTCCGCATGCCCCCAGGGAAAATCCAGTGCCAAAGGGAAATCTTTCCCTGCGGGGCAGGAAGGGGTGGTCCCGGAGGGAGTAGCCCAGCAATGATTGGCAAAAGCCTCAACACCAGTTAAGGTCACAGAACTGGCCCGCGCCCTCAAAAGGCACCATGACAGGGAAGAAGTTGAGTACGTTCTAACAGGTTTTCGGGAGGGTTTTAGGACCCCGGCGGCTGAAGTTTACCAACATAGAGTGGCCCCAAAGCTGAAGTCTGTCACAGGGATGGAGGGTGTGGGTCACACAAACATCTCAAAAGAGAAGGTCGAAGGTAGGATAGCCAGCCCCTTCCCGGCCCCACCGCTCCCTAATATGATCATATCGCCCCTGGGTGTGGTTCCAAAAAAGACCCAGGGCGAATTTCATTTAATCCATCATCTGTCATACCCATGGGGTGCCTCAGTCAATGACGTTATCCCCAAGGAGCTCTCCTCGGTGCAGTATACGTCGTTTGACTCGGCGATAGCCCTAGTGAGGCCATTTGGGCATGGTGCCATACTCGCGAAGTGTGACATCAAGTCTGCTTTTCGTTTGCTCCCAGTCCACCCAGACAATTTTCATTTGCTAGGGTTCCACTTTGAAGGGGGGTATTACTATGACAAGGCTATGCCAATGAGATGCTCGATCTCCTTCTCTGCATTTGAGCGGTTCAGCACCCTAGTGGAATGGATTCTCAAGCAATGGTCTGGGAAGAGGGGAATCACAAAATATCTGGATGATTTCCTATTCATCGGCCAGGCCAATACGGACGAATGCGCAGACTTGATGCGGATTTTCCTACGGGTGGCACGGGACTTGGGTATCCCTTTGACCCTGGAAAAAATGGAGGGACCTTCCACACATTTAACCTACCTCGGTATTGAGTTGGATACTGAGCTAGCCATTTCACGTCTCCCCATCGACAAATTGAGGGTCTTACGGGAGAGGGTTGGGGAATGCATGGCCGCCAGCAAGGTCATGGTATGGCTCCTCCAGTCGATGGTAGGGAGTCTCAACTTTGTGTGCCGGGTGGTGGCCCCCCGGATGGGCCTTTTTGTCCCGCCTTTATGCCAAGCTAGCCGGCAACCCCCCCCCCCCCCCCACCACCACATCAGAGTCACCAAGGAGATGAAAGAAGATCTTCAGACCTGGGCCACTTTTCTGGAAAACTTTAATGGCACCAGTTTCTGGAGGGACCAACTCCTTCTGGAGGCCAGACTCCAGGTACACTCTGATGCGGCCAGCGGGGCCGGGTTTAGGTTGTTTTTCAGGGATCAATAGGTAGCCGCACCCTGGCCACAGGAATGGGCCGAGCAAGGTATTACCCGGGACCTCACCTTCTTGGAGCTATTCCCCATTGTGGTAGCTGTACACCTGTGGCCCGTACAGCTGGCGAACCATTCAGGGCTGTTCTGGTGCGACAACCAGGCTGTTGACCACATAATTAATACCCAGTCGTCCAGGTCTCCAAGAGTCATGAAGCTGGTAAGGGTTTTCATGCTCACCTGTTTGAAATTTAACAACATGTTCCAGACCAGGCATGTCCTGGGACTTGACAACAGTGTAGCCAATGCCCTTTCTTGCTTTCAGATGGAGCGTTTCTGTCTGCTGGCACCTCGGGCCCAGGCGACCCCAGAATCGCTGCCGCCGCTGGTGTAAGACCTTGGGTCATAGAGCTATATACCACCGTACTAGGATCCCTTGCGCCCCACACCAGGATGACCTATGACAGGGCCTACAGGGAATTCTAACAATATCAGGAAGACCAGGGTTGTCCAATGGGGATCCCGATCCCAGAGCCTCATATACTGCAGTTCGCCATGTTCCTCAGGCATCAGGGGGCAGCTCCTAGGACTATTTCAGGGAAGTTATCTGCCTTGGCATTTTCAAGCAACCTTGCGGGCCTCCCCCCTCCTGATCAAAGCTTTCTTGCCAGACATCTGCTGGAGAGCTGGCATAGGGAAGGGGGCAGAAGCCCTGATCATAGGGCCCCGATCACGTTACATCCAGCCTGTCTCCACATGGACCTCGAGTATTCCACGGACTGGAGTGCAGAGGGAAATTAGCACAGAGAGGTGGGGGGAGCAAGGTTGTGAAGAGTTTTATTGGTGAAGACTAGCAGCTTCTGCAGGATTCATTCAGGAAGGGGGAGCCAGTGAAGAGAGGAGAGGAGGGGCTGCACATGGTCGAAGCGACGTGTGTGGTGGATGACCCTGGCAGCAGAGTTTTGGATGGAGATAAGGTGTGAAAGATGAGAAGGGGGGAGGCCAGTGAGAAGGAGGTTACAGTAATCGAGGTGAGAGATGACCAGGACATGAACAAGGGTTTTGGCAGAGGAGACAGAGAGAAAAGGGTAAATCTTAGCAATGTTATGGAGGGAGAAGTGACAGAATTTGGCAACAGAGTCAATGTAGGGTTTAAAAGAAAGGGGTGAGTCAAAGATGAAGCCTAAGCTATGGGCTTGGGGGATGGGAACGATGATGACCCCATCGATGAGGATCGACAGGGAAGAGGGAGAGGAAGGATGAGGAGGAAAATAAAGATATGATCCAGGTGGTGGGGTCCTCATCGTAAGCCTGTAATGAAAGCTGCTGCTCCCATTCATCATTCCATACTGACATGGTGGTAGTGATCTCAACCTTCTGTCAGTTATTCATTCTCTCTAAATTGCCTGGCCAATGGTGAAAATGCAGAAAGCTCCTGCGATTTTCCACTTCTGGTCCTCTCTGTCATCTGATTTCTGCTGGAATACCAAATTAGTGGAAAACCAGCAGAAATGTCAAGCTGCGCAGTACCACCTGGTGGTGAAGTTAAGTAAAGTTGCTGCTGTTGCTGCTCTTCTGGCACTTCTGCCACCGTGACCAGGCAGGGCCAGGCCAGACTGATCACACTGCCACCATGATGCATCTCCATGAATCCCTACTAGTTTTTTATTTTTATTTTTTAAAATCAGCCTGGCCGAGCCCAGCCCTGGCTGCCTTATGGCCCCCTGCCCCTCCCTCACCGGAAGCGTACATGTGGCCTGAAGCCCCTCCCACTTCCCTGGCACATGGGAAAAGTTCAGTCTGTTGCAGCGGCAACAAGGTTGCTACCTTGTAAACAAGGTTCTTCTAATGGTTCCAAACATTCTCACCTTTGGACATTCATTTCTCACAAATGTGAGAATGTTTAGAGCCTTCTGAAAAAACTGTGTTTACAAAGCAGCAACCTTCTGAAGTTGAACTGAGTGCTGCCTTACCCGCCCTGCACAGCGTGGGAGCCGTGGCATATGTGTGGCAGCAGAAACAGCAGCAGCAGCAGCAGCAGCAGCAACAGCAGCAGCAGACGACAATGACGACGACAGATTGGAGTCAGGAGGAGAGATGTGGCTGCTGCCAGTGCCAGAGCAGGTGGTGTGGTGAAAAGTAACTGAAGCAAGTAAGGTGATTGATGTTCATTGTTTTTGTTGATTTCAGTATTCCAACTTCCCCCCTGGGGATGAGGTAGGAGCCTGAAGTGGGGAAAGGGAATTAAAGCAACTACTGTTCCAATGTCGGCTTGTTGCAAGTTCTCGAAGGTTTGAAATCTTTTCCAAGCTTTAAAATGTTTGCTTCTCTTGTGCTGGTGTGGTAGTTTGTTCCCCTGATGGTACAGACTGACCCTGATCTAGTGCTCTACACTAGATAACTGCTTTGTCCTCTCTCATATTTTGGATAAATATGTGCAGATCAAAACAGGAAATCTTTTCCTGGCCTTCATATATTTCCAGAAGGCCTTTGATTCAGTCCCTAGACAGAAGCTGTGGCTAAAATTATTTCACCTTGGGATAGATAAGGACCTTCTGGAATTGATAATTGCTTTGCATTCAGAGAACACTGCTAGGATTAGAGTGGGACAGAATGGAGCTCTTTCTCAAGCAATTAGTGTGAATAAAGGGGTTCGTCAGGGGTGTGTGCTCACCCCCATGTTGTTTAATCTTTATGTGAGTGATTTACCTTGTGTGCTAAGTACCCCCAAATGCTGTCCCCCGAAAATTAAGAATGAGGCAATTGATGCACTCATGTATGCGGATGACATTGTAATTCTGTCCCAAACCAGAAGGGAATTGCTTTACCAACTTGAAAGGTTGATGTCTAATTGTAAAGACAAGGAGTTAATTGTAAACCCTGTAAAGTCCCAGATTATGACCTTTGGGGGGAAAAACGGCTTTACAAATGGCATATAGATAAGGTTGAGTTTCATCAAACCGATTCATATGTTTATTTGGGTATGATGTTGACCAACAGGGTTATTTGGGGGAAGCACAGACATCAATTAGCCTTTAAAGCATTAGCAATTGCTAAAGGTATTTTGAGGTTGGCAAGGAAAGCCAGGGGGGTCCCTTTTGCTGATATACTAAATATACTGATATACTAAATATACTAGGTATACTGATATATGCTGATATGGCTAAAACTGAACTCCTTATCTTCCCCCCTCATCCTTCCTCTCCTTCCTCACTGTCAATAACTATTGATGGAGTCACCATCCTGCCTGTCCCCCAAGCCCGTAGCCTAGGCTTCATCTTTGACTCAGCCCTTTCTTTTAAACCCTACATTGACTCTGTTGCTAAATCCTGTCGCTTCTCCCTCCATAACATTGCTAAGATTCGCCCTTTTCTCTCTGTCTCGTCTGCCAAAACTCTTGTTCATGCTCTGGTCATCTCTCGCCTCAATTACTGTAACCTCCTTCTCACTGGCCTTCCCCGGTCTCACCTTTCTCCCCTCATCTCTGTCCAAAACTCTGCTGCCAGGGTCATCTACCTCGCCAGTCGCTTCGACCATGTGCAGCCCCTCCTCTCTTCGCTTCACTGGCTTCCCCTTCCTGAACGAATCCTGCACAAGCTCCTAGTCTTCACCTATAAAGCTCTTCACAACCTTGCTCCCCCCTACCTCTCTGCACTTATCGCCCTCCATACTCCAGCCCGTGCACTTCGCTCCTCCTCTGTCCCTTCTCTCACCCTTCCACGCCTTCCCTGCTCCCCTAAGCGCCTTCGTCCCTTCTCACTTGCTGCCCCCCATGCCTGGAACTCCCTCCCTGTCCACATCCGCCTTGCCCCCTCCCTTCATACCTTCAAATCTCTCCTTAAAACTCACCTCTTTCGCTCTGCTCTGTCTGACTCTTTATCCTGCTGAGCCACTATTCCTATACCTACGATCGGTTTACCCTTATCCTTGCAACATGGACCTGCCTGCTGTCATTCTCATCGTAACCAAGCCAAGTACGTGCACTTGAGACCTCGCATCTTCATGAATGTTAGACCCCTTGTCTCTCCCTCTGTTCCCCTTCCTAAGTCTCTCCCCCAGCTCCTGTCTCTCAGATTGTAAGCCCTAGGGGCAGGGACCGTGTCTATTTTATTACTTTGTAAAGTGCCTGGTACACTGCTGGCGCTATATAAATGTTTGTTAATAATAATAATAATAATATACTGCATGTTTATAAAATGAAGATTCAAACCTTGTTGACCTATGGGTCGGAAATAATATCGGATAACAAAGGTCAGGTTCTGGAGGTTGTACAAAATAAATTTCTAAGGAGCCTGCTGGGATTGCCCCAGAGCGTTCCGGCCCCTATTTTAAGAGCGGAGACAGGGCTTTTTGCAATTGTGACACTGGGGAAAAAACCAGAGGGTAAGGTACTGGGCTAAATTATCGTCTTTTGATGAAAATTCACTCCCCTCCCTATGTTTACGGGAACAATAGGAATGTCAAAGTCCACGGGGATACTTATGGATAAGGCAAGTCATGACTGATGTGCAATCTATGGGATGGTCAATGGCCTCCTTTTGGGGGAAAAGTAAGCACCAACAAAGAAGTATGATTGAGGATCGATTACAAGATATAGCCATGCAAGAACATATGGCTTTCCTGAGGGATTGGAAGGTGGCCCCTTATTTTCCAAGGATTAAATTATGCTTTGGAGTTGAGTCCTATTTAAAGAAGTTAGAAAACCCGATGCAACGTAGAGCTTTTTTGAGACTGCGTCTCCAGTTATTTACTTCAGCAGTGTGCCAAGGGCGCTTTAATAACATTCCTTATGTATCCAGGTTGTGTCAATGTCTAGAGGGGGTGGTGGATGATTTAGCACATTTCTTGCTACATTGCTCGTTCCATGAGAGCTTGAGGGAAGCCTGACTCAATCCATTATGGGCCAGGAGAGAACCCCCCATGGATGAGGGGAAAGTCATTAGTATACTGATGACCAGCGACAGTCAGGAGCTAAAGATGGTTGCCTCCTATGTCATCTTAGTGGAACAGTCTATGAATTACCTGAGGCTGTACAGGCGAGTTGATGACTATCTTGGAGAAGGATATTTGAAGAGTAAATCGTTAATTTATCTATGTATGTGGATTATTTTCCCTGTTTATTGAGCTGTCGACCTATGCTTTTGTGCAATGTGGCTCTCCATGCGCTGTTTTAGTTTTTTTATTTTAATTTTTATGTATGTATTTGTATTTTGTACCTTATTTTATGTTTTAGTTGTTTGGCCATGGCGTTAAGCTAGTGCCGCAATAAAATTAATTGAATTGAAAAAAACAAAACAAAAAACAACCTTTCTTCCCCCCCCACCTCTCTGCGCTAATTTCCCTCTGTACTCCAATCCATGAACTCCGCTCCTCCTCTGTCTCTCTCTCCCTCTCACGCCTCCCCTGCTCCCCTAACTGCCTTCATCCATCTCCCTAGCTGCCCCCCACATCTGAAACTCCCTCCCTGCCCACATCCACCTCACCCACTCCCTTCATACCTTTAAATACCTCCTAAAGACCCACCTCTTCCGCTATGCCCTCCCCGACTTCTTGATCCCCTCACCTAACTCCTGCTGATACCCTCCATCCAGTACTATCTGTTACCTAAGGTCTGTGTACTCATATCCTCAACACATGGACCAACCAGCCATCATATTTGATGTAACCAAGCCAAGCGTGTGCACCTGGGACCTCGCATCCTCATGAATGTTACACTTCTTGTCTCTCCCTCTTTTACCCTTCCTTCATCCCCCCCCCGCCCCCCCTCCCGGATGTCTCTCCATTCAATTACTTTGTAAAGCACCAGGTACATTGCTTGAGCTATATAAATGCTTAATAATAATAATAATAATAATAATAATAACGAATCATAAATATTGCACCAGCTGCAGTTTCCAGACCATCACCAAAGGTAGCTCTACATAGAATGCATAGAGCGCGTTGCAATAGTCCAGTCTTGAGGTGATGAAGGCATGGATGATGGTGGCCAGGACCTGTCTCTTATACACATCTAGATGTGTATAAGAGACAGGCTCTACATAGAATGCATAGAGCGCGTTGCAATAGTCCAGTCTTGAGGTGATGAAGGCATGGATGATGGTGGCCAGGACAGTGTTGCAGACATACAGCCAAAGCCATTGCACCATATATAACTGGCGAAATGCTCATCTTGCCATGGCCTCTACTTGGACATCCAGGCAGAGTCGGGAGTTAAGGTGCACCCCCAGACTACGGACCTGAGGAGCCAATGGATGGCAGACTCCATCATTGATAGGTGCCACCACTTCCTCGGCCCTACCCACCAACATCACCTCCACTTTTTCAGGACTCAACTTCAGATGATTCGCTCTCATTCAGTCCCCTACATCAGGGATGGGGAACCTCAGGACCAGGGGACAAATGCAGCTCTCAACAAGATTTGATGTGGCCCCTTTCCAGTGCCTGGGTCTGGCCCCTGAATCCATTCTCTACCACCAAGTACTGAAACACTGAGCTCATGATAATGGAGCAGAGAGGAAGTCATGCACAGAAGGGTAGGGGACCGATCTACAGCACAGATCCATGATTTAGGCTCTCCTTTTCTTGAATAAACCCATTAAGCACCCCCGCTCCCAACGTCTATGTGGCCCTCTGAGCTCATACAAATATTCAATGTGGCCCCCAGGACAGAAAGGTTTCCCCACCTCTGCCCTACAGCCATCAGACACTAGTTAAGCACCGAGACTGCCAGGTCTGGGTCAGTTGAAAAAGACAGGTATAGTTGGGTGTCATCAGCATACTGATTGCACCGCACACCAAACCCTCAATGACCTTGCCCAATAGTCTCATATACACATTGAACAGGAGAGGGGACAAAATAAAACCCCTGTATAGGGGTGAATTTCCCCTCCCTTCAGCTTAATTTGAATTGGCAATAGTACAGCCATTAAATTCCATTACTGTGTCACATTGTCTCCTTCTGGGGTGCATTCTCAATGTTCTGTATGTGTCAAGTGCTGCATGATGCCTTAAGGTGTTTTCAGAGAAGAAACTCTCCACCCACTGCCCACCCACCTCCCACCCACTATACATGTTACAGGGCACCCATAGGGCAACATTGTAGCCCTGCAACACGTGGATAGTGGGTGGAGAGTGTCTTCTCTGAAAATGCCCTTTGTGATACCAGTTGGCCATCTGAGATGCTAATAATGCTCTTCCCGTACCCTACCCCCCTACCTCTAGCTTGAATTGATACACTATTTATTTATTTTTTGCCTGATACAGTCTCACTGCAGGCACTATCAGGGAAAACATAACATCTAAATAAATAGATCATCACTCCCCATGTGCCCGTGCGACCCTTGAGATCGTCCGTGGGAGCCTTTTTGGAGGTTCCCCGGCTGAGGCAGGTGGCCACCGATGTTAGATCTTTTTTGGTGCCCGTCCCTGTCCTGTGGAATTTGCTCCTGGAGGAGGCTTGGCTGGCTCCCACTCTCCTGCTGTTTCAACGTATATGTAAGACCTGGCTGTTCTGTCAGGCTTTTGGCGAGGGGTAGGGGTGGGGGTGGGGTTTCCCCCCACATATTGTATTTTAAAATAGTTTTAAAACTTTATACTGTTTTAATTAATGTTGTTCGCTGCCCTGGACTGCCCTGTGGGCAGGAGGGGCGGGATATACATTTAAAATAAATAAAATAAATAAACAAAATTTTGTTTGTTTTTTCATTCTGTTTATGTGTTCTTTTTACCTTAAACTAGGTTATGTAATTTCATTTAAATTAAATAGAAGGCATAAACAAAATGCACACCCCTATAATCCAGGTACTACTTCCTTTCTCCCACCTTATTTGCATTTGGTCCATTTAGATTGTGAGCACTTCAGGGAAATTACTGTCCTATGACCTAACACCATAATGATATCAGCTAGAGGTCATTGCAGGAAGACAGCAAATTACAGAAGTACAAATCTATTGCATTCTATATTACACCAAATACTGTTCCCAAGAAACTGTTTGAAATCAGTTGTGTTTCAGAAAGTTTTCATATGAAAAAAAGAGATAACTTTAAATAAAGAAGTGCAGTATTATAACTTCTAAACTATTGGTCTTTGAATCTTAAATGTGCTTTTGTGAACCATGAAGTTCATGAACTAATAAATACATTTTAAGCACATCTTCTCTGGCTTTCCTAAAAATTCCTGTTAAGTCTCTTCACATTTCTGAGTAAGCCGTACGAAGAAGTACAGAAGGAGATGCTATTTCCTTGGCATGCCTTAACTATGCATTGTGTGTTTGAAGTAAAAGTGTGACAAACAGGGTTGAAAACTGGAGTTCCTCTGAATAGCAGCTTTTTTTGGTTTTGTTTTGTTCTTCTCTTTCTGAAGGCTTAGAAGGTCTCTAGTTCAAGCACATGCTCTCTTATCATAACAGTGGATGTTCATTTATATACTGTAAATGGCAACAGCTCTCTCATCCTATTACACTCATGAGTCTTAAACTGTGTCACTAGAAAGATTCTTGGAATCCAAGAATGTCAACTAAACAAAATAATTCAGGCGAAGGAAAAAAAATTGTGGTATTAAGCTTTTATGCTGTTTAGAGAGCAAAAGCAATTGTAATTGCCCACTAATAAAATAATATACAGGGAAAAGTTAGACAAACCTCCAGATGTTTTGCAGCTCAGTTGAGATAAATACCAAAATATTCAGATTCTTAACTGAAGTCGATCCAAGACCCTTTGACCTACACATTGGGGAAAAACAACAGGCAATCTCAAGAGACTTCTTGCATTTACTATTATCTGAGATACAAATATTCTGGGCCTGGTTTATTGAATATTAATTTAGATAATAATCTGGCTCTGTGAAATTATCCTCTCACCATAAAGAAAATGTGTGCAAATAACTATGCAAATAAAGCATAAAATGCACATATGGAATGAAACAAAAAGCAAAACTGAGGGGTGCATGATTCACCATTAAAGTCAATGGAAAAATTTCAATTGATTTTAATGGTGGAGAACTAACCTGCACTCATTACTCAAGCACCAGTAAAACAAAACAAACAAACAAACAAACAAAAATGTACGCTAATTTGGCTTTTTGAGCACAGATTCTGTTTGGTTCTTTCATTTCCAGGGTCGGTTAAAAGTTCATTTCACGTAACAGATTGTTATACTGGGATAGTTTAATACTTCAGACAAGATTGTCAGTAATTAGGGATGGGTTCGGTTCGGATGTTCAGAGTTTGGACCGAACTCAGTCTGTTCGGACATCCAAACCGAACATCCGAACCGAACTCTCGAACTACCGCATAGTTCGGACGAGTTCGAACGAGTTTGGATGAGTTCGGAGGCAGGAAAAAGTATTTCCAGGGCCGAAAATTATGTTTTGTTTTTGTTTCAGTTTCGGTTTCGGTTTCATTTCGGTTTTGGTTTTGCTATTTTTGACTATTCGGCCAAGTTCGGTCAGACCGAACTCGGCTGCACTGAACCATCGAACCCAAACTCGGGTTTCGAACCGAACGACCGAACATCCGAACATCCAAACCACGTTCTGTTTGCCCATCCCTACCAGTAATGTGTGCATTAAGATGTTTTTAAATGGAAGTGGTGGGGAGGGAGGTGTCTGTGGCCGCTACATGGGATGCGTGCAGGACACCTATGAAGTGGAAGTGTGTGAAGAGCACATGGAGTCACATGGGTGTCCTCCCACATGGATGCCCTGTCCACAGAGGCAGTCACAGTGGCCTGTACAGGGCACTCTAGATTTCTGGGGCGTGGTCCATGTGTGGCCATGGGTGACTGCAGTGTGGATCATGAGAGCGGAACTCACCCATGCACCAATTCAAATGAGCAGTTTGCCATGTGCATGGTGGGGAGCCATGCGTGGAGGCATCTCGTTTAGAAATGAGTGAATCCTGACTACAGGAATAGAGACCTGCTGACTTCTAGTCACCAAATCAGATTTATTCAGCTTCTGCTTGATCTGATTTCACCACTAAGGGTGATTTCATATGGACAGCACCCATGTGGCTGCCCTACCTTATCCAGGTGGGCCTTCTGTTTAAAGGTGGCCCACCAGATGTGCAGGCAGAGCAGAGGCATGGCAGGCTTTTGTTACTCTGGGGCAGCCCTGCTAGCATTGCTCTGGAATATCCAGGTGCATCACCAACAGAGTGGGCCGTTCAAAGCTGTACAAGGCGACAGCCCAGAGTGTCAAGTGTTCTGGCTGCAACTCTATGGTATGTGGAAGGGGGCTGAATGGGCAGACTGTTGGCCATGGCAGCTGCTGGGTATGTTTACATTCCACCCATGTGAGGATACACGTCGTCAGATGTGGAGGTGCACTTGGGAAGAAATCTGGATGTGAGTATCTCTGTGTCCATGTGAAAACCCTCTAAGTAACAGTGCAGAATATGCACATAGCATTTGTTATCTATTATTTGTTAGATGAGTCAGTATGGCTCAGTCATGAGAGTGCTGTCCTTGAAATCATGAGTTTAAATCATGGTCTCAAAGTATTATTATTATTATGAATGATTGATTAATAATAATAATAATAATAATAATAATAATAATAATAATAATAATAAATTAATTGCCCAGCCTAATCCTGCTTCAGGCAGCTCAAGGTGTCTAAAAATCAATCATAAAACATATATAAATATAATACAATATACAATATAAATATACAAAAATAAAAACAATAAGAACAATAAAATTTCTTTTATGTCTATTGCATATTGTAAGCTGCTCCAGGCTGCCTGTTGGCAGGAGGGGTGGGGGTATTATGTTTTTATATATAAAAAAATAAATTAAATAAAATACAATTCGATCTGGCGTGTGAAAACACAAATAAATAACAGCCATCCCTAGGCTTCCCTGAGCCCCTCCCCTTTACTGAAAGCTGAGTGGAAGAGACATGCATGACATTCATTGCTGCCAGAAGGTGAGAAGATTTGGGCTGAGACGGAAACCCACCGGGAGCAAGTTTCACAGCATTGATATAGCTGCCAAGAATGACCGCTTATCGGTCCCTACCAATCTATAGCGGGGACGCTCCAGAAGGGTGCCCCCCAATAACCACAAAGACTTTCCCAGGACACGGTAAGTGAGGCGGTCCTTTTGGTGCTGTTTCAAAAGTTTCAGAATTCAGATTCAGAACTGTGGACCTTAGAAATCATTGGAAAGCTGTTGTAAAGTTCTTGAACCCACAACCAAATCACTACCCAGAAAAGCAGACTAGTAAGAGTGGGACAATCGCTTCAGATAACAACCCCACAAAAGTGCAACTGCTTGTAGAAATCCCCCCAAAAACAACAGTAGTGTACCCACAGCAAAGCATGGCCCATCATCAGCAGTGAATGCACCCATTTTAATCATTATGCAATGCCAACTAAGCAGTGCACAAAAATGCAGGCTAGCAAGAGACATTCGCTCAAGAAGAATACAACAACCCCACAAAACAGTTTGCAACTGTATGGAGGAATAAATCCCACCAAAAGTCAGTAAGCCCAGGCTCCAGCAGTCCCCAAATTTAGAAACCGGACATTCACTGCCCTCCCCCGTCTCCAGGGGCACCCTCTTGGCATGGCATTGATACTGTGGCACTGGTAACTTGAACAGACCAGGCAAGGGGAAGTGGACCTAGACAAAGAGATCCCTCTGGCCACCTGGTGCCAAGTGCCAACCAAGAAACAGACAGAACTAGAAGCAATGTGGCACCGAATTATTTTTAAAAAACCCACTTTATAGCATGGTAAAGGTAACCCCCATTGCCCAGCATAAGTTCTATGGTAGGGATGGGTGAACAGATCGCGGTTCGGGTTCGGCCGTTCGGTTCGGCTGCGTTCGGTTCATCCGTTCGGTTCGTTCGTTCAGTTCGGATTTGTTCGGTTCGTTCGTCGAGTTCGGGTTCGGATGTTCGGTTCATTCGTCCAAATAGGCTGTTCGGTTAGGCCGTTCGGCTGTTCGGTTCGGCTGTTCGGCTGTTTGGTTCGTCCGTTCGGCTGTTCAGGAAGTGTTGTTATGGGGTTTTTGGGGGGTTTTATATGTTTTTTTGGTTTTTTATTGGGTTTTCTTTTGTTCTTTATTTGGTTTTTTGGTTTTTATATGGGGTTTTCTTATTTTTTAAAATCTAATATTATATATATCTGTCTACACTAAATCTAACTGCTATTAACTATTCTAAATGCTATGAAGTAAATGGATTATCTAATAAGTACACAGACCTACTCCTACAAACACTAAAACTAAATCA
>QEPC01012033.1:757064-778193 GCA_003113815.1 Sphenodon punctatus | reverse complement strand
GTCTCCATATCACGCACAATGTCCCGGTAGACATGTTCGTTCCTCTGGTTGATGGTGAGCTCCAGCTGGTACTCGAGGGTCCCCCTTATCCGGATGAAGTCCCGGGTCTTCTGTAGGCCCCACTGGCCCCCTCTGTGGTAGACCTTCCTCCGGATCTCCCCCTGCTGTTCCTCCTCCTGGTCCAGCTCCTCCCGTTGCTGCTCCTCCTCCACCTCGTCCTCCGGGTGCGCTTCCGGGTGCGCGGGCCCGGCCTCGTCCTGGGGCTCGGCCGCCCGGGCCGTTTTCCATGTCTGGGGGGAGCGGAGGGGGAGAGTGGTTGAGTGGGTGCCGGTGGGGCCCCCGTGTGGGGCAGCCCTGCCCCCCTCCTGGTCCCCCGGGGTCGCCCCGGCCCCCCCAAGGGGGGTCTCCCATGCCCCCTGTTCCCCTACCCTTGTTCCCCCTTACCCTTTTCCTGGGTGCCTCCTCTGGGCCCGTTCCAGCCACTGTCCCCGGGGCGTCACGACCCGGCAGCAGCTGTGGGTGTTGTGCCTGGGCCTCCTCCCTGGTCGGGTGCACCCGTGTGCCCCCCTCCTCTGCCTGTGCCCCCTCCACCTGCATCGCTGCCCCTGCCTCCACCTCCTCCTGCCCCATCAGTGTCACTTTCTCTGCCTCTGCTCTCTTCTGCCTCCCTCCTCGCTCCATCCCGCCACGCTTGCTTGCTGCTGATTTCGCTTTAAATCTCCCTCCGGTGTTTGTGTTTGTGTTGTTGCTGGTTGCCCAGCAGCGATGCTGCATGCCTTGTCCCTGGCTGGGGCTCATTTCCTTTGTTTCCGCGCGGGGATTGGCGTCCAGACGTTACTTTTCCTTGGTTCCCGGTGGGGGTCCGTTTGACCACGCTTCCCGGGACCTTCCCCCGGCTAGCCCGGGAAGCGTGGTTGAAATTGACCCCATGTGGGTATTGAGCGTGATTAACATCTGGCGCACGCCGTACAGACGTTCAGGGCCCTTTGGCCCCACCGTGGGGTTGAGCGTGGTTCACTGTGGTTGAGCGTGATCTCGTAATGTCTGAAAATACCCACACTTGACAAATAGCCATTTATGAACCTATCCTCCAAGACGTTATCCTGCTCTTAATTAAATCCAGCTACACTACTGGCTCTCACACCATCCTATGGCAAGATGTTCCACAAGTTAATTCAGCATTGAGTGAAAAAGTACTTCCCTTTGTTTGCTTTAAATCTGCTGCCAGTTAGTTTCATGGAGGACCTCCTAGTTCTCATATTATTTGAAAGTGTAAATAAAAGTCAAATGTTCAATTAATAGTGCTCCCCAAAATGCGTTAAAATGCTTATGAATGGGATGATGTCAAAATATTTTTTCTCACAAAGAAAGGCCAGGTTTACATTTGTATAAATATTTTTAGATTTTCCATTTTAAAAGATCAACCTGATTTTTAAAAAAATAAAGGAATACTAGGCAATTAACTAGATATTAGTCTTTGGGTGATTTCAGACGTTATGGGCGGCCGGTTCACCACAGTGAATCCCCAGTGGGGGCGAACAAAACAACCACGCCCTGGGGTGAATGAAAGCCCCAAACAGACGTGACCAGACCGGGACCACAGCCGGGAACTGGGCCAACCCATCACGGACCGGGGCAGCACAACAGACGTGACGCTGATCCCCAGCCGTGGTCAAAACTCCCAGAAGGCACCGGGCAGGGGCGGGACACACAAATGGCCGCCTAAGGGCAAGCGAAGCCAAAAGGCACACAAGGGAACACCCACACAAGGGAAATGGGAAGGGAGGGGGAAGAGGGAGAACAGGCTGGCAGGTACCACACACAGCACGCACGCACACAGCGGACCGGCAATGGGACACACTGCAAGACCACACACCCGAGCACACACACACATACACACACACAAGCACACACACAAGGGAACGGTCGGGAAGGGGGGCAGGGGCGCACGGGAAAAGACACAGGGAACAACGGGAGGGACGAAGGGGGGCACCGCTAAGGGGCAGGGCAGGGCACAGGTAGCAGCAACCCCCACCCCCACAGCACCCCAGTCCAGATAGGCACCCCCACAGCAACATTGTCAGTCTTAGAAAGGGGGGGCCAGGACCCCCGGAACAAGGCATGATGGGGGCCCGCAATGCACAACGAGCCCGGCGGAGAGGGTCCTGGAGGAGAAAGGTGGCCCCACAGTCACAGAGTGGCAGATGGAGGCCATCCAGGTCTGGAGGAGCCCTGATGCAGGTCCAGCGACACCCACACACCCCCCACCCGGGGAAGGAAAATGGTGCAGTCCGGGGGCGCCCGGAGCCCCAGGTCACACAAGCACCCAAGGGGGGGGGTGCATCAGGTGCCAGGCCAGGCAGGAGCGGACAGGCAGCTTCACACGGGTGTTCCGAGGGGCCACACAGAGCGCCGCACGCAGCCACTGGGATGGCCAACTGGGGTGGGGGGGCTGGAGGGGGCTCAGGGCCACAGGCAGGGGCAGCAGTGCCCCACAAAGCAGGCGGGAGCACACCATGGTGGAGACAGCAGGGCAGGAGCAGGCAGCGGGGACCAGCCCCCCCCGGACCAGGGTGCGAGTCCACACGGGGGCATGACACCGGGGGGGCCGGGAGGAGTTGTAGGTGTCACAGGCTGCTGCTGGGGGCCACCGCGGGCCCAGGGCCAGGGTGCCCCGCCCAGTGAACCAGGTGGGGCCAATGCAGCAAGCCCCGGCGGTACCCCTGCCAGGACATGTGGTGGGCAATCAGGTAGTAGGCCTCGAAAGGATCATGCATGGTGAGAGCCAGCTGGACGTCCACATGGGCCCACACCCCCAACAGGGCCGACATCTCCACTGCGGACGGCTCCGGCACACAGCAGGCAGCAGAAGGGGGCCAAGGAAGGTGTCCCAGCTCCAGCAGCCATTGGTACACCACCCCACGGGTGCGCTGGTACCCACACGCCCCGTGAACACAGGAAAAGTAGGACACGGCCAAGGCAGGGCCACCCTCAGCAAGGTACTCCATGTAGGTGCTCAGACCGCACACCACCAGCGCAGACACGGTCTCAGACCCAGTCCAGGGCACATGAGCGTACAGTGTGTCTGGGATGCGCCCCTCAGGGAAACGAACCAGCCCCAGGGCCTCTGTATGCAGCCAGCAATCACGAGCACTCGCCTCATAGCTGAAGTAATGGAGTCCGGAGCTCAGGCTCTCAAAGGCACCTGCACAGCTGCCCGGGCTGCCCAGGAGCAGCTGCACGGCCACGGTATGCCACATGTCGCAAAGCTACATGATCTCGTGGAAGGCCCAGATATGGGGGGCCCCTTGGGGGCCAGTGAGAGGGAGCCCCGTGGATGGGCAGCCAGCCATGGTCTGGCATGACAGGGAGAATAACACAGAGCCCTGGGGACACACACACCTTCCAGGGCTGGAACGGGCTCAGAGGGGCCCCCAGGATAGGGAATGCGGCCGCGAACCACAACATTGTAGCACAACAGAACAAGGCGTGTGGTGCAGACCCGGCACAGCTGCACAACACAACAGCGAGTGCAGTGTCTGCCTAATCGCACCTTCAAGGCCATCCTGTAGCAAACAGCACGGGGAGGGGGGCCGGGGTGGCGGTGGAGATAGCTGATGGAATGCAGCTATCCTGGGAGCGTGCAGACCCATGAGCCCGTGCAGGGGCAAGGCTATGGGCCCCGCCCACTGCTGCGCCCACCTGAAGGCCCACATTCCCCAGCCCTGGGGGGGGGCATGGCTGCCCAGGGGGCCACCCCCCAGACAGCCCCACAAGCATAGGCTCGGTATAAGGGCACCCGGTCCCCCTTGGGCCCCACCACCATGGAACGCGACAGGGCAGCTGGGTACTGGATGTTCCTAGCGCTCGCAGCCGAGTGGTTCCGTGATCACACCGAGCAGCTGCGCCTCCTGATAGCGGAGGTGCACCTGGCCACCCGCTTGCGGTTTGCCCTGGCCCAGACGGCCGCAGGGGGCCTCTGGGCCCACCACGCCCGCAGGAGATCCCGTGCGTGACTCAGGGTGCAGCACATCTCCTGGGGGGAATGGCAGGTGGCCAGCCGGAGCCTGACCCGGCCCACAGTGCTCCACCGGGCTGCGAGGCACCTCCTCTGGGCAAGGGAGACCCTCCGCTGGGCTGCCCTGCTCGCAATGCCCATAGCCAGAAGCCTATGGGTCTCAGAGCGCCCACAGGCATGGTGGGCTCGGGCCCTGGCCCACTGGGAGGAGCCCAAGTGGAGGGCCCACTTTCGGATGAGCAAGGGCACCCTGTTGCGCCTAGCAGAGCTCCTCACACCCTGGCTGGAGCGGCAGCACACCTCCATGCGGGACCCCATCCCCATGGTCCAGCAGGTGGCAATAGGGGTCTGGGCCCTCGCAACGCCCGACTCCTGTTGGTCAGTGTCCCAGCACTTTGGGGTGGGCTCAGCACAGTCGCCTGCATCCTGCGGGATGTGTGCAAGGCAGTGGAGGGCGTGCTCCTGGACAGAACCAACCAGCTCGTGGACCAGGGCGCCGTGATGGCGGGCTTCGTGGCTGGGGGCTTCCCCAACTGCATTGGAGACGTGGATGGCACCCACATCGAGATCCTCCACCTGGCTGCCGGGGAGGCCCTGGAGTATGTGAACTGGCACGGATACTACTCCCTGCACCTGCAGGGAGTGGTGGACCACCGTGGTCGGTTCATAGACATTTACAAGTGCAACTCCGGATGGAGTCACGACGCCAGGATAATGACCATCTCCCCCTTCTATGCCCGGATGTTCCGGGGGGACTTCATGGACATGGGCATGAGGTGGATCGAGGGGGTCCCCATGCTCCCCTGTATTCTCGGGGACCCTGCCTACCCCCTCACCCGCTGGCTGATGAAGGTCTACCCTGTCCCGAGCATCCCAGCAGAGGTGTTATACAATACCAGTCTGTGTCCCAGCTGGACCGTTGTGGAGCATTCCTTCGGGGCCCTCAAGCAGCACTGGAGAAGTGTGGCCGGGCGCCTGGATTACACCATCTTGACCTCTGCCCTGGTGATCGGTGCCTGCTGCGTGCTCCACAATGTCTGCGAAACTGAGGGGGTGGCCCTGGAGTACCCCGAGCCCAACTGACCCCTCGTTCCCGTTCCCCTGTACATGAATGCAGAGAATCCCCATGGGGTACCGTTACGCCAAGCGGATCCGCAATGCCCTGGGAAGCCATATCGCCCAGGGGAGCCCGTTGTGAGGGGATTCCCACCCCTGGGGGCCCCACCTCCGGTTCCTTGGGCATGCCCCTGCACAGTTGGGCCCCCAGGTCGGTCCCCCACAAACTGGAGCGCAAGCTGCACCACAGACCGCAGCCTTTATTTCCAACACAGTGCGCACAATCACCCGTTCCCGCCACCCCACCTCCATCTCCCTNGACGGCTCCGGCACACAGCAGGCAGCAGAAGGGGGCCAAGGAAGGTGTCCCAGCTCCAGCAGCCATTGGTACACCACCCCACGGGTGCGCTGGTACCCACACGCCCCGTGAACACAGGAAAAGTAGGACACGGCCAAGGCAGGGCCACCCTCAGCAAGGTACTCCATGTAGGTGCTCAGACCGCACACCACCAGCGCAGACACGGTCTCAGACCCAGTCCAGGGCACATGAGCGTACAGTGTGTCTGGGATGCGCCCCTCAGGGAAACGAACCAGCCCCAGGGCCTCTGTATGCAGCCAGCAATCACGAGCACTCGCCTCATAGCTGAAGTAATGGAGTCCGGAGCTCAGGCTCTCAAAGGCACCTGCACAGCTGCCCGGGCTGCCCAGGAGCAGCTGCACGGCCACGGTATGCCACATGTCGCAAAGCTACATGATCTCGTGGAAGGCCCAGATATGGGGGGCCCCTTGGGGGCCAGTGAGAGGGAGCCCCGTGGATGGGCAGCCAGCCATGGTCTGGCATGACAGGGAGAATAACACAGAGCCCTGGGGACACACACACCTTCCAGGGCTGGAACGGGCTCAGAGGGGCCCCCAGGATAGGGAATGCGGCCGCGAACCACAACATTGTAGCACAACAGAACAAGGCGTGTGGTGCAGACCCGGCACAGCTGCACAACACAACAGCGAGTGCAGTGTCTGCCTAATCGCACCTTCAAGGCCATCCTGTAGCAAACAGCACGGGGAGGGGGGCCGGGGTGGCGGTGGAGATAGCTGATGGAATGCAGCTATCCTGGGAGCGTGCAGACCCATGAGCCCGTGCAGGGGCAAGGCTATGGGCCCCGCCCACTGCTGCGCCCACCTGAAGGCCCACATTCCCCAGCCCTGGGGGGGGGCATGGCTGCCCAGGGGGCCACCCCCCAGACAGCCCCACAAGCATAGGCTCGGTATAAGGGCACCCGGTCCCCCTTGGGCCCCACCACCATGGAACGCGACAGGGCAGCTGGGTACTGGATGTTCCTAGCGCTCGCAGCCGAGTGGTTCCGTGATCACACCGAGCAGCTGCGCCTCCTGATAGCGGAGGTGCACCTGGCCACCCGCTTGCGGTTTGCCCTGGCCCAGACGGCCGCAGGGGGCCTCTGGGCCCACCACGCCCGCAGGAGATCCCGTGCGTGACTCAGGGTGCAGCACATCTCCTGGGGGGAATGGTAGGTGGCCAGCCGGAGCCTGACCCGGCCCACAGTGCTCCACCGGGCTGCGAGGCACCTCCTCTGGGCAAGGGAGACCCTCCGCTGGGCTGCCCTGCTCGCAATGCCCATAGCCAGAAGCCTATGGGTCTCAGAGCGCCCACAGGCATGGTGGGCTCGGGCCCTGGCCCACTGGGAGGAGCCCAAGTGGAGGGCCCACTTTCGGATGAGCAAGGGCACCCTGTTGCGCCTAGCAGAGCTCCTCACACCCTGGCTGGAGCGGCAGCACACCTCCATGCGGGACCCCATCCCCATGGTCCAGCAGGTGGCAATAGGGGTCTGGGCCCTCGCAACGCCCGACTCCTGTTGGTCAGTGTCCCAGCACTTTGGGGTGGGCTCAGCACAGTCGCCTGCATCCTGCGGGATGTGTGCAAGGCAGTGGAGGGCGTGCTCCTGGACAGAACCAACCAGCTCGTGGACCAGGGCGCCGTGATGGCGGGCTTCGTGGCTGGGGGCTTCCCCAACTGCATTGGAGACGTGGATGGCACCCACATCGAGATCCTCCACCTGGCTGCCGGGGAGGCCCTGGAGTATGTGAACTGGCACGGATACTACTCCCTGCACCTGCAGGGAGTGGTGGACCACCGTGGTCGGTTCATAGACATTTACAAGTGCAACTCCGGATGGAGTCACGACGCCAGGATAATGACCATCTCCCCCTTCTATGCCCGGATGTTCCGGGGGGACTTCATGGACATGGGCATGAGGTGGATCGAGGGGGTCCCCATGCTCCCCTGTATTCTCGGGGACCCTGCCTACCCCCTCACCCGCTGGCTGATGAAGGTCTACCCTGTCCCGAGCATCCCAGCAGAGGTGTTATACAATACCAGTCTGTGTCCCAGCTGGACCGTTGTGGAGCATTCCTTCGGGGCCCTCAAGCAGCACTGGAGAAGTGTGGCCGGGCGCCTGGATTACACCATCTTGACCTCTGCCCTGGTGATCGGTGCCTGCTGCGTGCTCCACAATGTCTGCGAAACTGAGGGGGTGGCCCTGGAGTACCCCGAGCCCAACTGACCCCTCGTTCCCGTTCCCCTGTACATGAATGCAGAGAATCCCCATGGGGTACCGTTACGCCAAGCGGATCCGCAATGCCCTGGGAAGCCATATCGCCCAGGGGAGCCCGTTGTGAGGGGATTCCCACCCCTGGGGGCCCCACCTCCGGTTCCTTGGGCATGCCCCTGCACAGTTGGGCCCCCAGGTCGGTCCCCCACAAACTGGAGCGCAAGCTGCACCACAGACCGCAGCCTTTATTTCCAACACAGTGCGCACAATCACCCGTTCCCGCCACCCCACCTCCATCTCCCTGTGCCCTTCCGTGACCCCCCATCATGTCACCATCCCCCTCCCCCACCTTCTCCCCATTCCCCCTTGCTTCCTTGGCCATCCCCGTGAGCGCCTGCTGGGGCCCATGGAGCTCTGGGAGCTCTCCTCCCCCCCGCTGTCCGTGTCCCCTGCAGTGTCCTGGGTGGGCTCCTGGCCCGGCAGGGGGTCAGGTGGTGGGGGGGAGAGGGTGCACGGGGCCCTGGACATTCCCTGGGGGAGCTGCACCCTCCTGAGCGCTGGGGGCACCGGGAGGCGCATGCGTGGCCCCTGAGGCCGTGGGGGCAGCTGGGGTGCCTGGGCGGGGGCCGGGGGCATGGAGGGGCCCGGCATTGGGACCTGGGCAGGCAGGGTGCCCGGGGGTGCACCTGCCAGCACATAGGCACACATCGTGCCGGCGTGCAGGAGCAGAGAGGTCCCGATGTCATGGGAGCGGTCCGTTTTGGCTGAGTGCTCCTGCACCATGGCCTGGATGTCCTGCCTGAAGCCCCCGAGCACCTCCTCCTGCCTGCTGTGCTCCCTGCACTCCCGCCTCTGCTCCAGGCACACCTCAGCCTGGAGCGTCTTGTCCCTCTCCTCTGCCCGCTCCAGGGACCTCTTGATGACTGCCTCCATGCGGGCCATGGCCTTGATCATCTGCTCTCCCTGTTCCTCCACTTTCTGGACGATGTCCTGTGCCTGTTCCTCCCTCCACCTATGGACCCGTGCCCGGTACTTCTGCATGCTCTGGGGCCATGGGCCGTTGAGATGCCGTATGCGGGGGTTGCCCTGTGGGAATGGGAGGGTGGGTCAGCGGCTGCCCCTGTCCCCTGCCCAGGATGGTCCCAGCCCCTCCCCACCCCATGACCCCAGCCCCTCCCCACCCCCTGACCCCAGCCCCTCCCATCCCCACTGCCCACGGACCCACACCCTGCACCCCGGGGTGCCTTGCCTCCCGGCCCGGCTGTCTCACCTGATTCCAGCACCTGCTGTCTGGGCTCTTCGGCAGCTGCCTGCTCCATCTCCTGGGTCCATTCCCAGGGTGTCCCATGTCCTGTGGGTGAGGGAGGGGGATGTCGGTGATGGGGTGGGTGTTTGTGGGCCCTTCCATTGGGCCCCCTCCTGCCTCAGCAGGGGGGATGAGGTATGGCCTGGGGCACCCTCTTCCCCCCCAACCCCCCTGGGCCATTCCCCCCTGGTCCTGATCCCTCCCCTCCCCTGGAGGGTCGCTTACCCTCGGTATCCGTCTCGGAGCCCTCGGAGGCCGGAGCCTCGATGTGGGAGCGCTCCCCCAGGGACCACTGGCTGAGGGTGGTGAGGGTGCTGGCCTCGGACTCCACTGGGCTGGCCCGGGGTTGGGTGCTCTCCGGGCTGCTGACAGGGGGGCCCTGCTGGTGCCTGCAGTCCCAGGGCCCTCCTCCTGGGGGTCCGGGGCCCCGGAGCTCATGTCTGGTGGGTGGGCGGTGAGGGGAAGGGGTACCTCAGCTCTTTCCCTACCCTGGATCACAGCACTCCCCACGTGTCGTGGGGTGACTATGGACCCCTTCATATGTAGGATGTGGTCCAGGGCATCATAGTAGGGGGCAGTCCGGGCCCCGTGTCCGGACCGCCTGTTGTTGTCCCGGATGGCCTTGTAACCCCTCTTGAGTTCCTTGGCCTTGCAGTGTCACTGTGCCACTGTGCACTGATGCCCTGCCACCTCCATGTCCCGCACTATGTCCCGGTACACATGCTCGTTTCGCTGGTTGAGGGCGAGCTCTAGCTGGTACTCCAGGGTCCCCCAGATGCGGATGAAGTCCCTGGTCTCCTGCAGGCCCCACTGGCCCCCTCAGTGGTACACCTTCTTCTGGCATCCCCACTGCTGTTCCTCCTCCTCCTCCGGGTGGGCCTCTGCCGGTATCCTCTGGGGGCTCATCTGCCTGGGCCATTTTCCATGTCTGTGGGGACAGTAGGAGGGGAGTGGTTGGTTGGGTGCCGGTTTGGCCCCCTCGCGGGGCTCCCCTGGCCCCCCTCTCGGTCCCCCGGGCCTGCCCCGCCCCCCCAGGGGGGTCCCTGTGGCCCCTGTCCCCCTTCCCTTGGTTCCCCTTACCCGTTTCCTGGGCAGTCCCTCCGGGCCCATTCCGGCTGCTGTCCCCGGGGCGTCGCGTCCCGCGTGCAGCTGTGGGTGTTGTCCCTGGGCCACCTCCCTGGTCAGCTGCGCCCGCGTGCCCCCCTCCTCCGCCTGTGCCCCCTCCACCTCCATCGCTGCCCCTGCCTCCACCTCATCCACCTCCTGCACCGCCACTGTCGCTTTCTCTCCCTCCGCTCTCTTCCGTCTCCCTCCTCGCTCCATCCCGCCACGCTAGCTTGCTGCTGATTTTGCTTTAAATCTTCCTCCGGTGGTTGTGTTGTTCCTGGTTGCCCGGCAGCGATGCTGCGTGCCTTGGCCCCGGCTGCGGCTCATTTCCTTTGCTTCCACCCGGGGGTTGGCGTCCAGACATTACTTTTTGTTGGTTCCTGGTGGGATTCTGTTTGACCACGCTTCCTGGGATATTCCCCTGGCTAGCCGGGGAAGCATGGTGGAAATTGACCCCATGTGGGTATTGAGCGTGATGAACATCTGGCGCGCGCCGAACAGACGTTCAGGGCTCTTTGGCACTGCCGCAGGATTGAGCGTGGTTCACTGTGGTTGAGCGTGATCTCGTAACGTCTGAAAATACCCTTAGTTTATGGAGACAGAAATAAGTAGAAACCTAAATTTTAGTGTCTCCTTTATTATCAGGTAAAATGCATACTCTTGCAAAAAGTCAGTGCTTTTTAAATCTAAAAGGTGCAATTGTAAAGAAAAAAAAAAAAAGAAACAGACTAGCTCACTAGCATTTATTTTGGTTAATATATGAATTACTCTAATGGCTGAAGTCAGAGAAAAATAATTGCATTGCTTCTAAAGCTTGCATCAATCAAGCATTTATTTATGCTGTTAACTCTGGTGTCTACTTAATGCTTCTGCTGTCATTTGCTGCAATTTAACATCCGAACATGAGCTAAATATTGATGGGGCTGGCTCATAGTTGTAAAACTGTTTTAAGTAGGATGATGGAATTAACATTAGGATTTGAATAAATTCAATTATGGAATAACATAATAGCTGTTATACTACAAGATGACAGGAAAGTGATATATATAACAAATCCTGTTAGTATCAGTCTTGCCTTGCATTGACTGAATGAAACATACTGTCATCTTCATACCAGAATTTCTGCATGAACATACTTTAGTGCTTACAGATCTCCTAAATAAAAATAAATAAATAAATAAAATTTTAAATAAATAACTATATTTATATAAGGCTTACACTGTAAAGTTAGGTTTATAATTTAAAAGATAGAATTTAATGTAGTAGCTTATCAAATATGGGATCATATATATCTTGTAGGCCTATGGGTTATTACTGGTATAAATCAATAAAGTCACATACATTTATAAATAGTTATTATTGGAAAAGTGGGTATTAAAATAGCTGACCCTCTTGCCACCATTCTCAGATAAGAATTTAGTATGTCTAGTTATGGGAATGCAATGTTTAGAAGTTCTTCCATTACTATTTAGTCTTGTCTACTGTCATACATAGATATTTAGATTTCTGCATCCACTTGATGTTTGTGGTAGCCATGAAATGCATTACTTTTTCAAGATGCCATGGGAATTTACCCTGTAAGGTGGTAGAGATTTGTGAACTTTGGATCCTTATCCCCAGATCAGGTGGTATGATCTGTAAATGGGGTACTTAATATACTTTGCATGTCTTTTCTGCTGCCCGGCGTAGCAAGATTATATTTAACAGTAAAAACAGACACGAGGAGGAGGGATCACTATGGCCTGCTTGGCCATAGACTCACCAGTTTGTCTGTTTGTGGGCCACCAGACGTGGTACCCCTGCTGTCTTGGTTCAGGTAGGAAGCTGGCCTGGATGTGGTCCCCCAGAATATTCTGGACCCACAGTCTGGAACACATGTCATAGCGGGCCAGCACATCTGTTCCTGCTGACATCCCCCACTAGGGATTGGGGCTGCCATGGCCAGCAGGCTGTCAGTGCTAATTGCCAGCCATGGTTGCCTGTCATGGTGGAGGGTAGGCCACTGGGTGGGGTGCACAGGGGGTTGAGCCGCCCAACTATGCATTTGTTCTTTTCTCCCAATGGGGGTGGGGCAGGGAAGGGCTTGTTGGCTGGCCCGGTCGGGCACATATCCGTTCAGTGCCCCAACCTGACCCAGCCGGGTGAGGCTTCTCGCCCTCGGGCTGTGTAGCTGATGCACAATCTGTATATTTGTTTTCATCCTAAGTGGGAGATATGAATAGGCATATGGGGTCAGAAAACACCCAACCTTTCCCTTATTGCCAAATGCTAAGTGAACTCCAGATGGATGGAAAAACCCAGTGAGGGGATGCCATGGAAAAAAATTGGAATCGCATTACCATATGGCAAACAAAAACCAGAATATTGAACAGTAAATCTTGGAAATGTGTCTCATTCGAATAAGTATAGAAAAAGGAAAACCTAACCATCCTTCTGCTGAGAAGCAGTGGCTGAGACATGAGACTTAAAGCTAGAGAAACCTTGCTACAGGCATATTTATATAGTTCTGAAATCAAAATTTGAAAAAAATATCAAATACTGGGATTCTTGGGTATTCTGAAATAAGGGAGATCCCTTATGCTTTATAGAGCTGAGGGATTTAAAATAGCTATGTTTTCTTAAAATAAGGGTTAGGCAGCAACTCTAATAGTATGTAAAGTGTTTAAAGATCTTCAGTTCATAGGTTTCATAAAAGATCAATAGAGACAAAGTAGCACAGTGATCCCCCACCCTTGGATGCGGGGGGATGCTCTTGGGACTGTCTGAGCCACTTATTGTGAATTAGATCCATGCCCGTCCTGGCTGGTTAAGGCTAGCTGGGAAATACTAGGGCCGTTGCTGGCTGGGATAGTCAGTGCCTCCAGGGGGCACCGAATTATGTGGGAGGATTCGAGATATAGATCAACAAGAAGACATGACCATTGTAAGATCATGGAAGGTAGCCCTGTGGCTAAGTCAAATCAAACAGACGCCTCATTTAGAACCCTATTTGGATCAGTTAGGAAACCCAAAATTATGGCGGGCATATATCTGCCTTCGTTTTCAGTTAGTACGGACGGCAGTCGTGGAAGGCAGGTGGCATCGTATTCCTCTGTCGCGGAGACTTTGTAATTCTTCTTTGGGAGAGTTGGGGACTATTGATCACTTGGTTCTGAGATGTCCTTTTTTTGATGATCTCTGGGCAGTATGGCTAGCTCCCCTGCTGACTAGTGACTCCAGCTTTGGAGCTGAGGGATCCTACCACTATCTACTTATCCAAACTCAGGAGGAGGCAGTAAAGGCTTTGGCCTCCTTTGCTCTCTTAGCATCAAAGAGGGGTCTACAGGCATCTTAGAGGCAACTCCTGGCTAACTGTAGACCGCTTAAGTGGTAACATATTATATCAATAGGTAGGCGCCGGGGGATAAGCCTTTCCATAGTAACCCCTGCAGAAGAGCAAGGGTTTTGGTCCAGGTTTTCCCTTGGCCTCCCTAATTGCTTAGTATTCAAGAGGGAGCCAATATTAATTCCAGGCGAGCTTTAGTTAGCTTTGGGATATATGTATGATGTATTTATTATTACTATTTAGTTGTCATCAGGCGACAAGCTCTGCCAAAGTAACCCCCATGGAAGAGCAAGTCATTTGGTGCAGATAGGGCTAGGGGGTAGAGGGTGCAATAATTCATGTAACCTATAAAAGTTGTATATTGTGTTACTTGGCTATGAGTACGTCTAATTAATTAGTGTTGATATCCTTTGGTGGGGGGGGAAGTTGTAAGTCAACTATATCCTATTAATATAGTCTAATATTGCTGGTCATAGAGACTAAGAAAAATCTAGTAAGAATATAAGTGGTGGTTATGGTTAACAGCAGACAATGGCCTTACTTCAAAGTATTATTATTATCAATAAAGATACATAAACCCGTATTTGTTACGGGCTTAACGGGATAAGGCTTGCATAGGGGACCGACATACCCTGTTAAAGACCTAAATAAGTATATGTGTATGCAGCGTATGTGCATGGTGAATATGAATATGTAGAAGTATATGAATATATTTATTGTTTGTGCTGTGTAACGTGATTTTGGGCCATGGCGAGAGCCAGTGCCAATAAAGCTTATGATGACGAATGCCCGTTATATGATAACCTGAGGCAGGACTGGTTGGTCCCATTGTGGAAGGAGAAAGGATATGTACCAGCTGCCTGTAAAATAGAGATATTATTGTCAACACTGGATGAGAAAGTTATGAAGGCAATTGCTACATTTTTCTTCTTAGGCACAAGGCTTTGTGACAAAGTGGTGCCTGACTTTGATTAGTCTGTTTCTGAATGCTGTTTTTAGTTTGTTCTATGGTATATCCCCGTTCTTTTAATCTACTACATTTGTATCCCCTTTAGGGTACAGGTTGCAATATTTATGTTTATGTTTTATTGTACACGTTTGTTTTCTGTTGACCATGGCGAAAGCTAGCATCTTAATAAATTGAATTGAATAGAATTGCCTCCCATGGGAAGGGCAGAGTACCGGACTGTCTCAAGGAGGCTGTGGTGCGGCCCCTGCTAAAGAAACCATGATTGGACATTGGCATCCTGGCCAGATATCTGCCGGTCTCTAACCTTCCCTTTTTAGGGAAGGTTATTGAGTGGGTGGTGGCTCAACAGCTTCAGGGGCATATGGACCAGATCCATTTTCTTGATCCCTCTCAGTCTGGCTGTTGTCCTGGTTATGGCACAGAGACTGCGCTTGTGACCTTGGCCAATGATCTCTCCTTTGAGTTGGACCAGGGTCGTTCGACCCTGTGGGTTCTGTTAGCTCTTTCGGCTGCATTTGATACCATTGATCATGATCTGTTGGTGGCTCAGCTGTGGGACCGGACAGGGATTAGTGGGACTGTTCTTGAATGGTTCTGCTCTTTCCTGGCTTGGAGAACCCAACATGTGGTGCTGGGTGATTTTTCATCTTCTCCCCAGGGCCTCATGTGTGGGGTCCCGCAGGGTTACATCTTATCCCCTCTCTTGTTCAATGTGTATATGCAGTCTTTGAGGGAGGTTGTCAGGTATGTATATATATACAATAATATACAGGAATTGCAAGACCTTAAAAAATCACATATAAATCAAGACAAAACACCAGAAACATAAAAAATAAACAGAATCTAAAATTTTGGTAAAGTATAAGCAACCAATAAAATAGCATATACATCCCAACCAACCAAAGCACATTGGGGAAAGAAAACCATAAATTGGTTGAACGGGCATCACCTGCAACTATCTCAGCATACCCAAATACACATACCAGTCCCAGGACAGCTAGTTGGAGCTTCCCAAAGCCCATAATCTGGAGTCAGAATTCCCTTGCCCCAACATAATAAATTAATCACATGTGAAAGCTTTCTAGAGTACCGTTATAGTACCATACACTAGCCAGCAGACTGTTTAAAATGGTAAAGTAGAAAAAATGGACTTCTTCCTATTAAGTTCAAGTCTGGTCGCATAAACAGCTACCTCCTTAGTGATTGTTTTAGCTGGGTTGACCAGTAGAAATATAATTCAAACAAGCTGATCCCAATGGTCTTTTCCTACAAACCACAGGCCTATAACCTCATCTCTCAAATGGGCGTACAGACGAGAGATTTTCTACAATCATCTTGCCACAAGGGCAGAATCGAAGTTCAGGCGACACCCCATGATATCGCCCTTCCTAGACCTGGGTATACACAGAGTCTGTGGCGAAGGGGGTATTTTGTCAGTTACATCTGATGTGTCGGCTTAGGCCATATGTCTTAGACTCAGATTTGGCCACAATCATCCATGCTTTTATTACCTCGAGACTGAACTACTGTAACACACTCTATGTGGGGCTACCCTTGGTACTGGTTTGGAGACTGCAGTTGGTGCAGAATTCGGTGACCCGTATCCTAAAGAGGACGGGCCAACGCAAGCACATTACACTGGTGCTTTGCTCTCTTGTACTGGCTGCCTATAGTCTTCTGATCCCAATTCAAGGTGTTGGTGTTGACCTTTAAAGCACTAAACGGCCTGGGCCCCACCTACCTGCAGGACCGCCTCACACTTCGGATTCTAGATTGGCCCCTGCGGTCAGCCGGGGGCGCCCTCCTCAAGGTCCCCTGGGTTTCCTGAGTGTCGACCATGAGGAGGGCGTTTTCTGTGGCTGCACCGCGGCTGTGGAACTCTCCCGTTGGAGGTCCACTTGACCACCGACTTCCCCTCTTTCCATAGACAGTGTAAGATCTGGCTGTTCCACCGAGCCTTTACCGAGGGAGATGGGGTGGGTGGGTTGGATTAGGGAGGGTTTGGGTATGGTTTATTTTAATCTGGGGATTTTATGTTGTTTTAATTGTATTTTAGTTATGTATTTTTAAATGTTGTTAGTCGCCCCAAGATGCTTATAGCAGGAGGGGGCGGCATATAAATTTTAATAAATAAATAAATAAATAAATCTTGTAACTAACCAACTACGGTTGGTGGAGGTATGCAAGCTTTTGGACCTCCTAGGGTCCTCCAAAGGGCCAGCCTCCATTAACTGTAGTTGGTTCAATAAAAGATACCACTGTACTACATAGTCTCTATTGTCTATATCTGGGACCAACACAACAACCTTATTTTATCTGCTATAAAAGATCAAAGCATTTATGTTACCTAGGCATTTGTTTTTAATTTCCCCAAGTATTAGGTCATGCCTTTGTAGGTAGCATGGCAGTTGCGGGTTCATATGGAGCACACCCTGGGGAGTGGCTCAGAGAAAGAACAGACTGCTAAGTAAACCATACAAGCTTTATTTACTTCCATCTGGAACAGCACTGGTTACACTCTGGAGCATCGAGTTTGGCCAGTAGCAAATTGGCACTCACAGCCATACAGATTATATACATTTGTTTCTTGATTACATAAACTTCATATACCCAATTACCAACATAACACTTATCAAATCTAAATTAATTGGTTCCTTATTATCTTTAACAATACATTGGTTCAGATGGCAAGTTTTGACTGGCTGGCCAAGCCAGATGGCAAACTTTTGATTAAATGGCAGGGCAAATAAAAGTGGCTGCAACCATTTTGTCCATTCTCTTTGGTGAATTTGGCTGTGTGCTACAGTGCTACTGGATCTGTAAGTAAACAGCTGGGGGGAGGGAGGGGTGCTTGGCCTGGCATGGCATGGGCTGGCATGGCATGGTGTGACCTGTCCTGTCTATAGGACCAATGCTGAGGGATGGGGGTTACATTTACTTTTACTTTGTCATGTAGTTTTAAAAAAATAATAATTGGGTGGCATGTTGGTTCTAGTTCTGCCTGCTGCGGTTGGCACCTGGTACCATGAGGCTAGAGGTTGCCTGGCTCCACCTCCCCTTGCCTGGTCTATTCAAGTTACCAGTGCCACAGGACCATGCCATGCCAAGAGGGTGCCCCTGGGTGGGGGATGAATGCCTGGGTTCTTAATTTTGTGACTGTTGGGGTCTGGGCTTGCTGGCTATTGGTGGGATTTATTTCTCCATTCAGTTGCAGACTGTTTTGCAGGGTTGTTATACTCTTCTTGAGTTAATGTCCCTTGCTAACCTGCATTTTTGTGCACTGCTTAGTTGGCATAATGATTAAAGTGAGTGCACTCACTACTGATGGTGGGCCATGCTGTGGATACACTACTGTTGGTTTTTTTTGTGGGAGCAGGGGTTGGAGTTTTGCAAGTGGTTGCACTTTTGTGGCGTTGTCTTCTGGAGCAATTGTCCCACTCTTGATAGCCTGCTTTTCTGGGTAGTGTTTTTCTGGGTAGTGCTTTGGATGTGAGTTCAAGAACTTTGCAACCATTTCCCGAGGTTTCTGAAGTTTTCCATGGTCTGGAATTCAGAGTCCGAATTCCAAAACTTCAGAAACAGTGCAGAAGGGCTGACGAGTACTTGGGCTGGTTATTAGGAATTTCAGTATTTGGCTTGAGTACTCGGAGGTACTATTCGGTACGACCCTACTTAATTCCAAAGTCCGCAGCCCAGCACTGCTAGACTCTCACTTCACCCTGCCAAGTAAACATGGACATGAAACTCAGACTAATTTCCTGCTTGACTATACTAAAAACTTAGGCTAATTCAAGCTAACTTTCTGATTAATCACATATGTTGTGTATTGGTGTAACATAAGCTTAACCATACTATACTGGTTATTGCAATTATGTAGTGTAACATACAAATGCCATATACTGTGTCCTGTGTCCCCCAAAAGTTCACCTCTGACAATCCCCACTGCAACTCAACTGAGAAAGTAGCTTCCCATTTGACATCTCAGTATCCATGGTGTGGAAGCATCTAAAATAAATATTGTTGAAGGAGCTCTGTGAATGAAGAAGCATCTTTATTTACTAGCAGAATAATACAAATATATTCATATTATATATGCACTGGGGCATAATTACACTCACTGAAGTAATGCAGGAATCTATGGAATGGTCAAGCCTTTATATGATTAAAATGCAGTAAAATTTCAAATGGTCTGCTTGCACTTCTTGTAGCGCATCTATCCACTCTTCCATATATTAATCAAAAGAGTGGAACACTGAAGTGAACACTGAGTCATCCCAAGTTTAGAGGGTAACACAATTAATTGTTGGTAAGAGCTGCTTTTAAATCACAATGAGCTATTAGCTAACTATACATCCATGCAAGGGTTGCAATAAACACTTTCCTCCATATTGTCAATAGTGGAGAGGTTGTCACAGCACTGTTGCCTCTGAATTGTATTTGTTATTTAATGAACAAGAATGAAAGTCCACTGGGGGTAGATAAGATAATGATATCAGACCTTATTACAAAGTTTGCACACATACCTCTGCTGGGCACACAAAAGGTATTTTTAAACATGATGCTACTATGGGTGGCTACAGTAACTCCTGCATGGCCACCCATTGTGGTGTCATGTCTGCTCTTGACTGCCAGGTGGGACCAGAGGTTACCCTGGACTGTGGCAGGACTAACTCTGGGTTGTGTGCTGGGCTCCCTGCCAGCACACATCCCAGAGTTAGTCCTGCCACCATCCAGGAAAGGCAACCCTGGACCATGGTAGAGCGGGTCATCATGGCTGATGATCCACTCTACCTAACTCTAGCCAGTGGCCAAAGTTGTTGCAGGCGGGTGCAGCAGCCTCATAGGCCACTGCACCTGCCTATCAGGGAGGGGGCCAGGCCGTGCTAGGCAGCTCAGGGGGCGGGGCTGTGGGGACCATGTCTATACATCCGCTGCCCTCTCCCCGCTCCAGCCACTGGTCTCATCCCTCCGCAGCACCCAAAGAAGGGCAGGATTTGCACGTGTCAGCCAGCGTCTCTCCATTTGCCATCCCATTCCCTAGTATCCCCTAGCACCCCAAGGAGGGCAGAATTTGAATGTGCCAGCCAGGGTCACATCTCCCGTTGCCATCCCTAGCACCCCAAGGAGGGAGGATGAGAGGCATCACTGTAAATGCATGTTATTACTTTGGTGTTCTTAATGTGTTTCCATTTCAGAGAGGAATCGGATGTTGGCCCCAGCACTGGTGCCAGGCCAAGGAGGACCCCTAGGCGGAGGTAGCCAGTGACACCCCCAGAAATTCGGCAGAGAAGGTCAGATGTCTGGAGGTTTTATGAGAAGGCCGACGGAATCGCCATATGCAAGGTAATGCATGGGGACTGGAACAACAGGAAATGGATTTCCCTATGACCTGTTAGGAATGGAAGTCCCCTGCAGAGAAAGATTGGCCACCAAGTTCAACGACTTGTGGAGACAAAATACAGGCAGGGCTTGACATACCATTGGTCTGACACAGTATGGCACTTCTTATGTTCCTATCTTTTAATGCTCTTTTTATTTATTTATTTATTTATTTATTTACTCACATTTATACCCCGCCTCTCCTGAAACAGCTCGGGGCGGCTTACAGTCTCAAAGGAATATAAAAATATAACTATAAAATATTTTAAAATATTCTTAATATAATAACCATTAAAACAGGACCTGGGAACAATAATAAATAACACAATAAATAAAGGGTGGAGGGGGATAAAGAACCTAGGGATGGGCGAACGCAGTTCGGAAGTTAGGTGTTCAGCCCGAACTCGGCCTGTTCAGACGACCGAACACGAACACGAATCTGAACACGAACATACCGAACCGAACACCCAACGGCGAAATGGCCGAACACTTCGGTCAGTTCGGATCGCGTTCGGTTAAGTTCGGGTGGCTAAAACGAACGTGGTCTACTGTCATTCTGTCAGGTGACCGCAAGGCCAAGCAGGAAGGGGGAACTGTCACTTTGTCAGGTCACTGGAAGGCCAAATGTAGCAGGGAGGAGGAAGTCATCTGACTCAGCTAGGAGCAGACTTCCAGGTATCAGGGGTGGAGGGTGGCGAGTGGCTTGGAGTAGCAGCCAGCCTGCCGAATCACCATCCCTTTTTGCCTCAGACCACTGGCTTGGCAGTCTGCGATTGGCCACGGGCTAGGCTGCACATAGCCAATGGGGCTTGCGGTGAGGCGGGTGCAGCAAGAAACAAAACTGTCTGCCTCCCCCCTTCCCAATACCTTCTGAGCTAGTCACTGTTCCTGAGCAGCAGGTGTTTCAGAAGGCTCCTTCACCCAGCATTTTCCAGCTTCCCAATCCATTGTCAACCTCTTCCTATTTCACCCATCCAACCCATCTATCTCCATATTCTCATTTATTTAACTTAGCTTAGATAGATTTAGTTGTTATTTTTGTTTTTATCCCTCCCTGTGTTCAATCTTCCTTCCTCCCTTCCCCATCCATTGAATCCTTTTCCTATATATTCCATCCCCAGTGATTTCCTTCCCTTCCCCTGTCTTTTATTCATTTAGAGTAGGATTATTATTAGATTTATTTAGGTTTCATTTCAGTTTTGTACCCCTCCTTGTGTTGTTTGTGATTACCCCCCAACCCCCATCCCATATATCGATCGATAGATAGGTAGATATATTTTTGGTTTGAGATAGTAGGAGTTAGTTTAAAGTTTTCTGATAGAGATAGCATTTAGTGATTCAGCTTTAGGGTTTGTTGGAGCTACTTAATCCATTCATAGCATTTAGAATAGTTATTAGTTA
>QEPC01012033.1:691152-741743 GCA_003113815.1 Sphenodon punctatus | reverse complement strand
GGTTATTTACCCTCTCAACTAGTACTAAAACTAGGGGACACTCCATGAAACTCACAGGTGGCAGAGTAAAAACAGACAAAATAAAGTATTTTTTCACTCAGCGTACAATTAGGTTGTGGAATTTACTGCCAGGGGAGGTGGTCAAGGTCAACAGTATAGCTGAGTTTAAAAGAGGTTTGGACAAGTTTCTGGAAGATAGTTCCATTAGCAGCTATTAGTCAGATAGGATTGGGAAACAAAACCCTTTACTGTCGGGAACCTGGGGATGACCCACAGGGACCGTATAGCATGGTGACATGTTGGGTGCTTCTCCCAGGCCCCCATGATTGGCCACTGTCTGAGACAGGATGCTGGGTTCGATGGACCATTGTTCTGACCCAGTATGGCAGTTCTTATGTTCTTATATACACGTTGAACTGTTAGGAAATAAATGAGTTTGCTGTATCTCAGTTTACCCCAAATGGGATGAAAGATCGCCAGTTAACAAGCCAAAGTATGTGGGTGCAACTCAATTTTATTGGATAGACACTTAACATCTGGACATGGCAACATCTGGACATGGCAGTGTTAACAGTTAAGAACTCCCTAACCCAATCTAGGATATCTTACGCATCAGAGGCCACGGTCTGAGATGCAAGCTTGTTCAGAAGAGAAAATGAGGGGGCCCAGCAGATAGCTGGACAGGAGTCTCTGGATCTTTGAGAGCGATGGTAAGAGTCAGAAGCCTACACAGGCTCACTACAATGCTAGTGGCTGCAAGCGCCTGTGACAAGAGATAAGGCCCTGGGCATTTCCTTTTATAGCTTTATTTATTATGAATACATGTTGCAGGGTCCCCTCTTTGAATATACCAGGTGCAGAAATGAGATGCCCATTCATTGGAGCATAGCCACCAAAGCAATTTTTGCTTTTGGGAAGTTTTTCTCTACTGCCTAGTTGCCAGTCTGATCTGCTGAGGTTACCACCCTTTTCTTTCAGGCCTTCTTTGTTTTCTCAGAGATAGTGGCTGTCTGGGTTTGTTATTGTGGCCTTAGAGATACAATTTCTGCTAGAGTGTGAATGCCTGAAATCTGTTTATTTACAGCTTTATTCTCATCGACCTTCTTGATTTGTGCCAGCCTGAGGCTTATGAATCAAATTAGCTGAACTGAATTTGTTCAGGCTTCATCGTTCTTATGTCTCTGACCATGGCCAAACTTCCTAATCAATTAATAATAGTACCCCATTTGCTGCTGGCTTACATGGTAGCACATATAACACATATGACAGTGAAGGTGTAGCAGGGAGTAGGTTGTACCCAAGTTTGTTGCATATAATTGTAAATCTTAATACTAATTCAAATCACATTACAAATTACATTTCCAATAAACTAATTATAATACTGAGTGTTACAATTATTAGTATTACCATTTTATTTAAATATTACCATTCTGTAAGTATATTTGGTTATACATCCATATATGTGTCCTGTAAATATATTTTATGAAGCTATATATGTGTACAGTAAAGATAAATGTTATTACGTGTGAGCCTCTTTGTATGCTGGCTGTGTGACCTCCATGACAGATCAATATTTTTGCCAAGTCACACATCCTGCCTTGTGTGACCTCCAACACAACATCTTTTTTTAAATAAAGGAGTATGTCCTAGGGGGCCAGGCCATTTACACTTCAGATGTTGTTGGGCATAAAGATGACCAGTGTTACCCCAGCTCGAGTCACCTTCATGGGTCCAATTAACCAGGGTTGTGTGGGAGTTAAAGCAATCCGGGGTATTAGGCTTTCCCCACTACAACCTTGTTTATACCAATACGGTGTAAATGGGAGCATGAGCCCATCAAGGTGATCTGTAACACAAAGAATAGAATAAGACACAACACAGCAGCAACGCAATGAGAGCAATATAACAATAAAACTATCAGGCCCAGTTCAGGTGTCCTGCCTTAAAACCCTATTCAGAACACACAAAATTCCAGGTGCATGACTGCATATGTATAGTCTGGTTTGTGAGTAACCTCACACTGTTTTCCTGCAGTCACTGCACCAAACCTCTCATGTAACACTTCAGATTCACATAAGACTGTTGTTCACTTAACTGTTGAATTCCTGCTAGCTCGAATTCATTTAGAACCCCACGTGAGGTCCCAACACCTCCCAACCATTATTCGCAAGTCCTTTTCTTAAATTGGACCACCATATGTACATCTCCCACTTGTATTATTCAAATTGCCCACCCATGCAGTGTCATAATGGGATTTCCTTTATGTTCCAAGTGTATGGTGGTGTGTTTTATTGCTACTCCTTAGTCTTTAATATATTGTTTCCTGGGATTCTTTGCATCTTTGCATCCCTTTGCCCCACTCCATACCTGATTTCCACCATAATCAGGTGCCTCAACAGGCTGAAGTATATATAATATATAATATTTTAATAAGTATATAGAAAAACCATCACACAAAATAGCATAGACAAAACACAAAATATACAACCATACTTACACAAAATTTAGGCTGAAAAATGACCAACAAGTAAATGAAACAACCATAGAGATCAAGGGTCATGATTTCCCAACGTCTCCTTCTCCTTCTCCTCCTCAATAGATGTAAGGGCCTTCCTGGCCTTCCGCAAAGCAAGTGCCTTGAGGAGAAATCGAGCCACTCCCTTTGTCATAATTTTGTCTTGCCCCAACAAGAACATTATCAATAACTGATGGTCAGTTTTAGAGGTTGCAGAATTTATAGAAGGAGAAACCCATTTGTTGCGGGGGCTAACATAAAATTCACAGTAAAAAAGAATATGTTCTAGGGTATCTACCGCCCACAAGGAGCAATCACATAGACAGGGAGATGACTGATTTCCATAGAAACGGCCTTCCGTATCTCCTGAGGGAAAGATACTCATCCTCGCCATAGAAAAACAGGCTGAAGTAGTAGATTCAGTTGAAAAACCACAATTATAAATCCTTTTTCCATTTCCAACAACATGCAAACAGCCCTTGAGTATGTCCCCATTTAAATGCACACCCCATCAAGCTGAATTCAATTGTTTGTTCCTGTTCATCAAGTCAGGAATGGAAGTGTCATTATCTTTATTATGCTGTAAGGGAGTCCATGTCCATGAAACCTTTACTCAAGCTAGGGCAGGTCGAGGTGAGAAGGCAACATTTAAAAAAAATTATTATTTATTTTTTGAAACCCAGACTTGACATTTCAATGTCCTTTCAGTCTCCCTCTGTTATTACTGTATTTCGTCTAGGGCTGGGGTCTTGTTTCCTTTTATTTAAATCCACACTGATCTTGCAAGGCCAAAGGTATAATTTATCCAATATTTATAGTCAACATTCCATAGGCTTCTGTAACAACCATGCATCCAGTGATCCAAACAACCAGTGATCCAAATCACTGGCAGGATGATGGCACTAGATTAAAACAAAATCTGCAACAGGTTAGATTATATCTCCCCCTTTTTCTTGTTTTCTTTTTTTCCTTTTTCACTCTATCAATCAGGCTAACAGCAGGGGAGGCCATTCTGCTAACAGTACCTGTAATTGTTATGCTTAGGAGAAAAAGAACTCTTTAAACAAAAACAAACAAACAAAACAAACGTATCTGGACACAAGAAGTGATGAAGAGGTTAACTGAGAACCTGCCTTCCAAGGATTATGGGAAAAACCCATATGGCTGCATGCATTATTTTGCCCTTACCGTGCATTGAAAGTACCAAATAAATGTGTTAGGTTTTGTTGTTGTTGTTTCACATTCTGCCACTTATGTGCCTTATTTCACATTACACAAACAGGCACACAACACTGAATGACGAACAGCCATGGCATAAACACACATACACAACTAAAAACTGCTGTTGGTTCTGCAGATAGGGGCAGCTTTGGCCCATTGTTAGTATTTGTTTCACTTGCATTTGCTATTTTTGTCCATGGAAGGCACCAGTCCACAGAAAAATCAATGCAATGTGAGCTTCTCCTGCTTTTACTTAGAACTTTGTTCAATATACAGCTTTTGGTTCGTCAAGACTTCCTTGATGAAGGCCTCTTGCTCCTGTAAGAGGCTCCCAGCTCTGAGGGGTGGGGTCCTATGCTATTTTTCAGGGGAATTGAGTGGTGTTTGGTGTGGGGTACATGGCCTCCCTCTGGTGGCAGGAGAGGGAGGTTGGGGGGTGGTGTGGAGGGGTTGCCTACTTGTGGCAAAAGCGGGTAGGGGGGTTGGGGTGGTGGTGTCCCTCTCACTGGCCTGTCAGGGCAAACTATGGAGGATGGGTGTCTTACAGGGCTCTCTGAGGAGGGGAAGGTTCTACAGCTATCAGGGTTGTTATGGGTTGGGGGAGATATGGTCCAAAGGGGAGGGGTATTCCATCAGTGAGGAAGGAGCGGTGCTTTGTGCCCATTCCCATCTCAACCCCCCACACGGGTAGGTTGTGGGTCGAGGCCCAGGAGACCCTGGGCCTTGGTTTGGTGCTGCTGAATGCAAGGTCGGTTGTCAATAAATAATCTACCATCCGGGAGTTAATCCCGGAGTGGGACGCCGACCTCGTGTGTATTACAGAGACTTGGCTGGCCAATGAATCGGGTCCTATCTTGGCCGATCTTGTTCCAGCTGGGCTCTCTGTGCAGCATCAGCCTCGGCTGGAGGGACGGGGGTGGGTGGGGTGTGTGTGTAGCCATTGTTATCAAGGATGTATTGTCTTCTAGGAGGGATCCAGAGCAGGTTCCACAAGGTGTTAAGTGCCTCCATCTTGTGTTGGATTTGGCCGGAGACAGATTAGGGGTGCTGCTGGTGTACCATGCACCCAATTGCCCGGTGGCATCCCTACATGCTCTTGCTGATCTGGTGTCAGATGTGATCCTCCAGACCCCTAGATTAGTGGTCCTGGGGGACTTTAACATCCACACTGACACCGATGTTGGAGGAGTGAGGCATGAGTTCACGGCCTCCATGACAACCATGGGCCTGTCCCAAATCATCTGTGGCCCCACACATGAGGAGGGACATACACTGGATTTGGTTTTCTGCACCGGCCTTGAGGTAGGGGGTCAGTTAGTAGAAGTTAAGGGGGTAGAGCCTTTGTCATGGTCTGACCATTACCTCCTTAAGGTGTGCATCCTGGTGCATGTCAGCCCCCAACAGGGTGCAGGACCTATTAGATCAGTCTGCCCCTGGAGACTTATGGAACCGGATCAGTTCCAGAATGCTCTGGGGGAGTTTCCCCTGGACCTTGACACCCACTCTGTCGATGATCTCATAGCCTTCTGGAACACTTTGTTGACCGAGACCATTGATAGAGTGGCTCCCAGGCGTCCGTTGCCCTCCCAAGTCTCCTTGGTTTACTGAGGGCCTGCGGTGTTTGAAGCGGGGGATCAGGCGGTTAGAGTGATGGTGGCACCGGACTCATGACCAGTATGATCGATCGCAGCATAAGAGCAGTTTAAAGGCCTATGCTGTGGCGGTGCAGGCAGCAAAGAAGCAGTTCTTTGCTGCCCTTATTGCATCTGCAAAGTCACGTCCAGCAGAGCTTTTCGGGGTGGTGAAAGGCTTGGTCAGCCTCCAACTGAACCTGGAGCAATCCAATGACTGGTGTGACTGGTTTATCGAGTACTTTGTAGATAAGATCACTTTCATCCGCCACAATTTTGGTACCACAGTTATTGCAGAGGATCATCTTGGGGGCTATGGATGCCCCGTCCTGTCCTGTTTTGGTGGATTGGTTTCAGATGGTGTCGCCTGCTGATGTGGAGTCCTTGTTGGGATCTGTTCGTATCACTACTTGTGAGCAAGATTCATGCCCGTCCTGGCTGGTAAGTAAGTAAGTAAGTAAGTAAGTAAGTAAGTAAGTAAGTAATTTATTATTAGCAGCCGGCTTTCGCCATAGCCACAACCAGAACAAGACAAAAGTCCTGGCTGGTGAAAGCCAGCCAGGAGATGGTACATCCATTGCTGGCTGGGGTGGTTAGTGCCTCCCTTCAGGAGGGCAGGGTGTCTGACTGTGTGATGGAGGCTGTGGTTAGGCCCCTGCTCAAGAAACCATCTCTTGACATTGATGCTCCTGCCAGGTATTGGCTCGTCTCTGACCTTCCCTTTTTAGGGAAGGTTATTGAACGGGCCATGGCACGGCAGCTCCAGGAACATCTGGACCACACCGGTTTTCTTGATCCCTCCCAGTCTGGGTTTCAGCCTGGGTATGGTATGGAGATGACATTGGTGGCCATGGCTTTGGACCAGGGTCATCTGGCTTTGGCTTTGGACCAGGGTCCAAAGGGTCATTAGACCTTACTGGTCCTTCTAGACCTTTTGGCTGCATTCTACACAGTCGATCATGAGGTTTTGGTGACTCGCCTGCAGGACTGTGCTGGGATTGGTGGAACCGTCTTGGACTGGTTTCGTTCATTCCTGGCTGGGAGAACTCACTGGGTGGTCTTGGAGGAGTGTACATCTTCCCCCTCCGGGACCTCACATGTGGAGTTCCGCAGGTTGTGACTGTGGCGGGGAGTGCATTTCGGCAGTTACATCTTGTCCAGCGACTTCAGTCGTATCTCTCAGACTCCAACCTCGCCACTGTCATCCATGCCTTCATCACCTTGAGGCTGGATTATTGCAACATGCTTTACGTGGGGCTGCCCGAGAAGCTGGTCTGGAGGCTGCAGCTGGTGCACAATGCCACGGCCCATCTCCTTATGGGGGCGGGTCTCAGGGAGCATATGACACCAGTGCTCCGGGCTCTGCACTGGCTGCCTATGAAGCACCGAGCCAGGTTCAAGGTGCTGGTTTTAACCTTTAAAGTCCTTCACAGTCTGGGCCCTACTTATCTGAGGGACTGTCTCACTCCCCATGTGACCGTGTGACCCTTTCGATCATCTGTGGGAGCCTTTTTGGAGGTTCCCCAGGCGAGGCGGGTGGCCACCAATGTTAGATCTTTTTCAGTGGCCGCCCCTCTGCTGTGGAATTCACTCCCAGAGGAGGCTCGGCTAGCTCCCACTCTCCTGTCTTTTGGTGTTTATGTAAGACCTGGCTCTTCCGTCAGGCTTTTGGCAAGGGGGAGAGGAAGGGAGGACGGTCTTTTTTCCTAGGTATTGTGTATTTTTTAATGGTTTAAAATTGTTTTATTGTTTTACTTTTTTATACTGTTGTTCATCACCCCGGGCTGCACTGTGGGCAGGAGGGGTGGGATATAAATTTTAAATATATATATATATATATATATATATATAAAGTTTATTTTGAAATTTCAGTTTCCGTATACATACATTTATACAACCGTAACGTAACAAAAAGAATAACATCACTTTAGGGTCAACTGCCCACAATGTTCCATCTGGCTTTGCTCTCTTTAAAATCTTGGCCTTGGAAAGGCCATTCTTCACCTCCTCTTGGCAGTCGTCCAACTCTTTCTTATGCCTGTTTATAAGAAAATCTGTCCTGGATATACACAGCTCATTTACTACATTAGGAATCAACTAGAGTCCTGTATTCTTCTTTTTTCAACTCCTCTCCTTCTAACACCTTAATGATTGGGGCCCACGTTTTCTCAAAATCCTGGGCTTTATCATGCAGACTATGGTGTAGCTTCTCCATTGTAAGCATGTACCGCAGCCTATTAGCCCATTCTGCCATAGAGATCTCTTCAACTCCTTTCCAGTGCCTGGCAATTATATTTAACATGGCTAAAAACATTATCTTACAGTGAGACCCCCTGATATAACACCCTGTTCCTATGATGAATCGTCTTCATAGCTACCTTGTTGTTGTTAGTTGGTGTGATTATGGCATAGGCATTAAATTGTATTTTATATTGCTGTAACAGGGCAGAAACCCTGCACATGGGTGTCCCTTTAAGAGTAGCAAGAGCCAGCTGAGGATGGGGCATACTGGACGCCGGATATTATTGGGACATAAGGGCTTGGTAAGATCAGCCCTTCTGGAGCTAGCAATTCAGCAAAGGCATTGTGAAGACTGGGAGGCTTCTGGCCCTTTAAGATCCAGAGAATGGAGGAATAACCATGACCACTCCTGGCTATAACAAGAAGAGAGCCAGACATAGAGAGTCAGCTTGTGTCTAACTCTGGTACGAGAAGCATTTATTTATTTATTTATTTATTTATTTATTATTTATTTATAAATATTTTTTAGCTGCCCCCTCATGCCTACGGCATCTCAGGGCGGCTTACAACATAAAAACACACAATAATAAAATTCATTGAAACAATATTTTAAAATACAAACCCCCTCAACATAAAAACTTTTCAAAGCATCTGCCTTGTGTGCTATGGCTTCAGCAGGACGGCTGATCTGGGTCCTGAAATCCTGCTATGTAATTGCTGACAGCTGCCTGAGGAACACTACAGACCAGGTACCTGAGGAAGTAACAGTATGTCTATGAACTGGGAAACTGTGTACTGATGATAAACTATGTGTGAGCTATTCCCATGAAGACTATGACTTCTTGGGTCCTAATCACCAGATGTAACTGGTGAACCTGGGGGCCTAATCTCCAGATGTAACTAGTGACCCCTGTCATTGATGGGGTTTGTCCCCCCCCCCCCACTGGTCCCCCAAGGTTGATAGTCTGGGAGTCCTTGATTCCCAGATCTGCAAGGATGTCCAGGTGGAGGTTGTGGTGAGGAGCACATTTCTCCAGTGCAGTTGCATCTAATGCGGCAGCTTTGTCTGTATGTTTCTGACTCTGACCTGGCCAATATCATCCATGTTTTCATCACCTCAGGACTGGACTATTGTAACACCCTCTGCCTGGGGCTACCCATGGTGACTGTTTGGAGGCTGCAGCTGGTGGAGAATGTGGTGGCCCATCCCTTGACAGGGACGGGTCGTCGTGAGCACATTACACCAATGATCTATGCTCTGCACTGGTTGCCTATAGTCATTTGGGCAAGATTCAAGGTGTTGGGGCTTATGTATAAACATGGCCCGTTCTCCCATGGAATTAAAAAAAACAAAATTCACAGGAGTTGGGACAGCCCAGGACCCAATTCTGCACCTAACTGCACTGGATTTTCCAGGCTGTGGAGGGGGTGGGCAGCGCAGGCTTGCTTCCTCCTCCCCCCCCGCCGGTAAATCCAACTCAGGGACTTCCCCCTTCCACTCCCACAGGCTGCATTGAGTGGGAGGGACTGCCTGGGCTTGCCTCCACCTCCTCCTTCCCAGCCTGGTAAATTAAATGGCCCTGCATTGTCAGCCACTCCTTTCAGCATGCTCATCCCCATCTGGCTCCTGGCCTCTTCCTGGCCTCTCAAAATTGGGCCTCTCAGGGCAACGCAGCTAGATGATGTCATCTGGCTGTGACGCTCTCAGAGACCCCAAAGGGAGGGGTCTGGAAAAGGCCAGAAGTCAGATGGGGACGAATGTGCTGAAAGGAGCATCTACTGCCACCACAGCTGCTGCTGGGTCAGTTAATTTACCAGTCTGTGAACAGTGGGGGCAGGAGAGAAGCCCTAGCAGTCCCTCCCACTTGATGCAGTCGGGGGGGGCAGGGGAGAGGAAGCTCTGTTCATCCCCCTACCCCCCATGGAATCTCCTGCCCCACATCTCCCCAGTGCAGGCTGGAAATTCTGCACTGCGGAAGCCGGGCAGAAGATTCTGCAGGGGAAAGGGGGATTCTCTGGGAAATCTGTGAATTGTGAACCCTCAATTGTCTCCAGGCCCTTCCTATAAAGCCATATACGGCCTACGCCCTACCTACCTGAAGGACCTCCTCACTCCCTGGGCTCTGGATCAGCCCCTCTGGTCCACCAGGAGTGTCCTTGGCCCTCTCCTCTTCTCTATCTACACACAGTCCCTAGACAAACTCCTTCCTTCCCATGGATTCCAATACCACCTATACGCTGATGACACTCAGCTCTATCTCTCCACTCCTTACCTCTCCCCCTCTGTCCAAGCTCGTCTCACCAACTGTCTTTCCGATATCTCCACCTGAATGTCTAAAAGCCAGCTTAAACTGAACATGGCCAAAACTGAACTCCTTATCTTCCCTCCCAATCTTTCCTCTCCCTCTTTCCTGTCAATTGCCATTGAAAGAGTCTCCATCTTCCCTGTACCCCAAGCCTGTAGCTTGGGCTTCATCTTCAACTTGCACCTCACCTTCAAACCTTACATTGACTCCGTGGCCAAATCCTGCTGCTTCTCCCTCCACAACGTTACTAAGATCCGCCCTTTTCTGTCTGTCGCCTCTGTCAAAACTCTCATCCACGCCCTAGTCATCTCATGCCTTGACTATTGTAACCTCCTCCTCACTGGCCTTGCCTGTTCTCACCTTGCTTCCCTCATCTCTGTTCAACACTCTGCTGCCAGGATCATCCACCTAGCCTGTCGCTTTGTCCATGTGCAGCCTCTCCTCTCCTCCCTCCACTGGCTTCCCCTTCCTGAGCGTATTCTGCACAAGCTCCTCATCTTCACCTACAAAGCCCTTCACAACCTTGATTCCCCCCTACATCTCTGCTCTGATCTCCCTCCAAACCCCTGTTCGAGCACTCTGCTCCTCTTCCATCCCCTCCCTCACCCTCCTACGCCTTCCCTACTCCTCCAACAGCCTTCATTCCTTTTTCCTGGCTTCCCCGCACACCTGGAACTCCCTCCCTGCCCTCGTCTGCCTTGCCCCCACCCTCCATACCTTCAAGTCCCTCCTCAAAACCCACCTCTTCCATTCCTAACTCCTGCCAATCACCCCCACCGAGGATTATCCCCTACTTGTTATCTGCAAACTCCTATTTACTGTAACCAAGCCATGAATGTGTACCTGAGTTCTCGCATCCTCGTGAATGTTGCATCCCTTGTCTCTCCTCTGTTACCCCTTCCCTGTCTCCCCTCCCTCTGTCTTTAGATTGTAAGCTCTCGGGCAGGGACCGTATCTATTTTATTCTCTGTAAACCACCAGGTGCATTTCTGGTACTATATATAAATGCTAATAATAATAATAATAATAATAATAATAATTATTATTATTATTATTAATATTATTAATAAATGATGATGTCCCCCAGGTATCCTGGCAGGTGACTATGGGTAGGGTGTTCTTGGTGGCTGCACCTAGGCTGCGGAACTCCCTTCTGGCAGAGGCTTGGGTGGCCCCGGATCTCTCCTCCTTTAATTGATAATGCAAGACCTGGCTGTTTCTCCAGGCTTTTGGTGATGGAGATGAGTGAAGGGTGAGTGGTTGTGGGTTGGGGGGGAGTTGTGTATATTTTATTTTTTGGTGTCTTCCATTGGATTTAAGGTTTTGTTGTGTTTTATTTTTTTACATATTGATATAATAAGAGCATGGGTATTCTGCTGCACTGTCATAAAAATGAAAAGACATATTTGTTTGTCCCACATAAAGGGTGGGATTCATCTATACATTTAACACTAAAGCCATTTTTAAATGGGATGCACCCAAAGAGGTCCATCCACCCCCACCCACCAAAGCACATCCACCTGAGCACCCGACTGAAGGTGGCGTGGTTGTACAATCACATGACCCACGCACCGACCATGCATGCCCATGCGTGGAGCATCAAGGAAAAATCCGGGATGCTCTGTGCAGGGGCAGGAGTGGGCAGTGTGTTGGTTGGGGTGCACACCCATCCCAGCCCATTTAAATCTCCTCCAACTCACTGGACATCCCTTGATGCTCCACACAGTGCACAGAGACCTATCCTCCAGCTGTGTCCTTTTAAAAAAAGCTTAAGACATCACAAAATAAGGATAGTTCTTAGCTGACAGTGAAGAAATAGGTTTCCTTGCAGTTTGATTTAGCTACTAGATTAATTTCCTGTCATAAACTGTTATGCAGCATTACTATTAACTGTAAACAGTTGGCACTTTTCCGATGTGGAGTGGCTACATTTCAATGATGGGTCATGTGACTACTGGGTTGTTTACGTTGCCTGTAAAACAGTACACTTTAGCATGGTTCAAGGAAAAAGGAGCTGTAAGTACATTTTTTTGTTATAAATACATTACTCAAGGATGTTTTAGCAAGGGGCTGCATGTGCAGGCTCTTAAGAGATGATGGGAAAGATGATCTGGAAAAGGCAAAGTACCAGATCTTCAATCATTTTAAATTGGTGTAGTTTCATGCAAACAGGCCAGTTTACACCAGATGAGAATCTAGACCAAGATGATAAAAAAGAATCAGAGATTCCCACTTTAGTCATTAATAAAGGGGGGGGGGGGACACCACCCTGAAATAAATATGCAAATATCTGTAATGATATTCAAGGTTGTGATTTTGCATGTGTATGTGGCAGCATAGCCCCAATGACTCTAGTGTTACAGTAATGAAAACAGGAAATAAGTGTTTCATCTTCAGTACTTACGATAACGCTGTGCTTGAAATCTCTCTACTTTAAATATTTCTAAAGCTCATTGCCACTGCAAGTATTCTAAGTGCTTCATGGCACTTCTGAAACACATGTGAAGTATATTCTTCTTCTTTTTTTTTTTTTACAGTAGTTTACAGTCTAAAGACACTGCCTTTTTTTTTTTTACAAGACCACTCTGTCAGTAGACACAAGAAGAATATAACTCCAACAAGTAGTTCTGTGCTCATGACAATAAAAGTCACCTAAATCAGCCACCATGAGTTCATGGCCACCATGGCAACCATGGGTCTGCCCCAAATGGTCAGTGGCCCGACACATCAGGGAGGACATACTCTCAGTCTCATGTTTTGCACCAGCCTTGAGGCGGGTGCTCTGCTATTGGGGGAGATTTCAACGGTGTCCTTGTTATGGTCAGATCATTATCTCCTACAGACCTCTCTCCTAGCACACGTCTGCCCCCAGAAGGGTGTGGAGCCAATACAAATGGTTCTCCCACTGGAGGCTAATGGAACTGGAATGGTTCTGGTTGGCCCTTGGGTAGTTACCCTCTGACCTCGACGACCGCCTCATCGATGACCTCATCGCACTTCAGAACACTCTGTTGACTGAGGCCATTGATTGGATGGCTCCTATATGTCCGCTGCCCAGGTGACAGCACCACAGGCCCCCATGGTTTTTGGGGGAGCTGCGAATGCTGAAGTGAGAAGGGTGGTGGTTGGAGCGATGGTGGCATCGATCTCATACTGAAGCCAGCAGATTGTGGCATAGAGCCAGCTTACAAGCATATTCCGAGACTATGAGGGCAGGGAAAAAAGCTCTTCAAAATCTCGCCCAGCAGAGCTTTTCTTGGTGGTGCAGGGGTTGGTCAGTCCGGCCTCCCTCCACCTTGGAGTGATGTCATCTATAGAATGCTGTGATAAGTTTGTGAATAATTTTGTGGATAAAATCACTTGGATTCAGTATGATTTCGATGCTGCACTTATTACATAGGAGAACCAAAGGTTGAGGAAGTCATGCCTTGTCCGGTTTTAAGGGATCAATTTCAGTTGGTGACACCTGCTGATGCGGTCGAGACCCTTAGGGCTGTTAGGGCTACCTCTTGTGAATTAGATCCGTGCCTGTCTTGGCTAATTAAATCTTGAAAGTAGACAATGGGGCCACTGCTGGCGGGGGTGGTCAATGCCTCCCTCTAGGAGGGCAGAGTGCTGGGCTGTCTCAAGGAGGCAGTGGTGTGGCCTCTGCTCAAGAAACCATTGCTTGATGTTGACTCCCTTGCCAGCTATCAACCTGTCTCTAACCTTTCCTTTTTAGGGAAGGTTATTGAGCAGGTGGTGGCTCAGCAGTTGCAGGGGCATCTCGACCGCGTTGGGTTTTTTGATCCCTCGCAGTCGTAATTTCGTCCGGGTTATGGCATGGAGACTGCACTTGTGGCCTTGGTGGATGATCTGCGCCGCTCGACCCTGTTGGTCCTATTTGATCTGTCAAATGCCTTTAATATGGTTGACCATGTGATGTTAGTGGCACGCCTGCAGGAATGTGAAGGGGTGGGTGGGACTGTTCTTGAATGATTCCACTCGTTCCTGACTGGGAGAACCCAACGAGTGGTACTCGGGGACTGTTTTTCATCATACCAAGACCTCACATGTGGTGTTCCGCAGGGTTAGTTGTTGCCCCCCCTCTTGTTCAACATATATATGAAGCCTCTTGGTGAGGTGATCAGGAGGTTTGGTGTATAGTGTCACCAATACGCTGATGACACTCAGTTATACCTCTCCTTTTCAACCGACCCAGAGCCCGCAATCTCAGTGCTTACTTGATGTCTGATGACTGTGGGGGATTGGATGAAGGCTAATTGACTGAAGATGAATCCCGACAAGACAGAGGTGATGCTGGTGGGGAAGGCAATGGAGTTAACGTCCCCCATTATTGATGGGGTCTGTTCTCCAATGGTTCCCCAGGTATGGAGTCTGGGGCTACTCCTCGATGCGTGGCTCCACCTGGAAGCTCAGGTAGAGGCTGTGGTGAGGGGTGCCTTTTGCCAATTACATCTGGTACATTAACTTAGGCCGTACGTTTTGGACTCCAACCTGGCCACCATCATCCATGATTTCATCACCGCTAGACTAGACTATGGTAATGCACTCTACATGGGGCTACCCATGGTGATGGTCCAGAATCTGTAGCTGGTGCAGAATGCGGCAGTCCATCTCTTGGTTGGACTCAGCCGCTGGGAGCACATTACACCAGTGCTCCATTCTCTGCACTGGCTGCCGATAGCCTTCCGAGCCCAATTAAAAGTGTTGGTTTTAACCTTTAAAGCCCTAAATGGTATGAGCCCTGCCTATCTGCGAGACAGCCTCACCCCCCGAGTATTGGATCGGCCCCTGCAGTCATCGGGGGATGCCCTCATTTATTTATTTATTTTTATTTATTTATATAAAATTTATATCCTGCCCACAGGGCAGCCTGGGGCGGCGAACAACAGTATAAAAAAGTAAAACAATAAAACAATTAAAAAACATTAAAAATAAACAATACAGGGGTCCCCCCGACTCTTCCTGGTGAGCCACACAGAGGAGGGCATTCTCGGTGGCCACCCCAAGGCTGTGGAACTCCCTTCTGGTGGAGGGGCATCTGGCCCCAGACCTTCCCTCCTTTTGTAAAAGTTGTAAGTTCTGGCTGTTTCACTAGGCATTTGGTGGGGGAGATGGGGGGGGAGGAGAGGGATGGGAGTGTAATAATATATTTTATAGTTTTATGATTTTAACTGGGAATTGATATTGTTGTGAGGCACCCCGAGCTGCCTGTGGCAGGAGGGGCGGGATATTAAATGTTTTTATAAATAAAAATAATAACTGAGGAAACTGTGGGCCAAAAAATAAGGAAGAGATTGTGATTCTGATCATTAGAATCTGTTTTTTGCTCTGCTCATGGTGTAAATAAAGCACAGGGATAGAGGGGAGCCTCCCCCTTTAACTTTCCTAAGGAGGGCAGTTGCCACTCATTAGATTTAGATCTACTGTTGCTTCCCAACTGTAACCATAAATGAGTTAAAAGGGGCGGAACCACTTCTCTTCCCACTTTTTTCAAAGGGTTGCCTGCTACCAGAGCAAAAAATGTAACTGGTGGAAAACTCTACCTGGAGGTAGCTGGGGACTCCCTGGTTCAGTAGCAGCCCCAGTTTACTGACTCCAGCAGGATTCTGCATAATAAACATGGCAGCTGTGGTGTCAGGAAGCAACTCTGACAGGAAGCAACTCTGGATTTGCCTGCAAGTGCCCCCGCCATCGCCAGGTTTACCAGTCTGTGTGAAGGTGCCCACCATTGTGTTCCACAAGATCCAGGAACATGCCATGTGGCACAGGATGGGAAAACTCAGTGCTACAGCTAAACATGGCACTGCTGCCCATATGCTGGGGTTGTAGGGACCCACAGAGCAACTCCATGCCAGTCCATCTGTTGCCGCATTCAGCACCATAGAGTTTCAGACAGCAGCCTAGAACACTGCGAGAATGACCAGAAGCTCTATGGTGGGGAAGGAGCCACCGCTAAGGATGGGCGAACAGATCGCGGTTCGGGTTCGGCCATTTGGTTTGGCTGCGTTCGGTTCGTCCATTTGGTTTGGCAGTTTGGTTAGTTCGCCGGGTTCAGGTTCGGCTGTTCGGTTTGGGTTTGGTCGTTCGGGAAATGTTTTGTTATGGGTGTTTTTGTTGTTTTTTATATGGTTTTTTGGTTTTTTATTTGGTTTTATTAAACTTTTATATGGTTTATTTATTTATTTATTTATTTATTTTGTTTGTTTTTATATGTTTTTTTTAATTTAATTTTTTAATCTAATATTATATCTGTCTATCTACACTAAATCTAACTGCTATTAACTATTCTAAATGCTATGAACTAAATGGATTATCTAATAAGTACACAGGCCTGCTCCTACAAACACTAAAACTAAATCACTAACGCTATCTCTATCACTAAGCTAACTCCTACAACTGTCTACTGTCCCTAACCTTATCTATCTATCTATCTATCTATCTATCTATCTATCTGGGATGGGGGGAATCACAAACAACACAAGGTTTCAGTTTAAGGTTTAAGTTTCATTTCAGTACAAAACAGAAATGAAACTTAAAGCAATCTAATAATCCTACTCAATGCCTGATATTCAGGAACAGTGACTAGCTCAGAAGGTGTTGGGAAGGGGGGAGGCAGATAGTTTCATTTCTTGCAAGCCTCTCCACCCCTGGTGCCTGGAAGTCTGCTCCTCAGTGACTAGTACTACCCCTCCCTGTCACGTTCGACCTTCCAGTGAACCTTTTTTTGCCACCCAAACTCACCCGAACGTGATCCAAACTGACTGAACTGTTCGGTCATTTTGATGTTCGGAATTGAGTTCGGTTCGGCCAGTTCGTGTTCAGATTCGTGTTCGGATTCAGTTGTCCGAACAGGCTGAGTTCGGGCCGAACTCCGAACTTCCGAACCATGTTAGCCCATCTTTAGCCACCACACAGGCAGACCATAGTGAGGGGACACCGCTGTCCATATGATGTGGCCCTGGGAGAAGCTGGTAAGTGGCAATTGTGGGGGTGAGTCCACAGTGCAGCCCCAGGCTGCAGTAGACTCCCTTTCTCTTTGAAAACACTCACTGAAACACAATTTAGGTTATGCAATGACCCAGGAAATAAAAGGACCTCTGTTATATGAGACTGTCAACAGAGGAAGCTCTGAAACTCTTGCCTGTAGGTGAGGGAAGGAGGAGAGAACAGAAAGAGGCAGCCAATGGTTGTGAGTAGATCCTTGTACAACATGGAAAAGGAGAAAATAAAACAATGGGTAGTAACAGAAGTTATGGTGGAGCATCACTGTCACAACCTGACCTGGGTCAGGAACCCACTGCCAACATGGTCCCAACCGGGTCCGGCTGGCCAACAGCCGTGCTGGTGGCTAGGTGATTGGGGAGAGCAGGGTGTCGAATGAACATGTAGCCCACCGATGTCACACACACACCCCCCCATGCTGCACCCAACGCTTCACCTACCACCATGATGGGCAGCCATGATGGCCAGCCATGGTAGACCCAATCTGGGCCAGGTTGGAGGGATGACAGCCCAGGCTGTAATCCACGAGGAGTCTGGGATCTCAGCCTGAGTTTTCTGCTGACACACTCAGGGGCAGTTTTGGATGAACATCTGGTGGGACACTAACAAACATGCAGGTGGCTCACGTGCCAAAACAGTCCTCAGTGGACCAAAGTGGGCCACCATCACATTTGCTAACACCCAATGGACACAATTCCAAACCCTCTCACATGGAATCTGCACGGGATATGTGCAGATCCCATGCGGCAAAATGTGCATGTGCACAGGTTGTGTGCAGCACACACAGGGCATGGGATCAGCGCCAATGTTTCTGCATTCCTAGGTTCTTGACTATGCCAGATTGCAATGAGGGAGAGAGCCAATGTACAAGGGAGATGTTGTCTGCATAGGTTGTGTGGGGAAATGGTCAACTGCACCAGCTATGCTGGTTACCTCTATGTGTCCCTGGAAGGTACTTACATTTATTGGAACTTAATGGTTTGGGAGGGTTCTAGCTCCTTTGTGATTTTGAAAATTTCCTTCTAGGTCATTTTTCTTCGGCCTTTTTGTTGTTTTTACTTCTAAAACAGGATTCTCAAGAAACTTGAGCCTGAAGTTTCTGCTTTTGCTATTTTAATGTTAATTAGGAATAAACGTTTCAGTTAGAACTTATGGTACATCACAGTTGTGGAGTCTATGCTAGAATTCAGAGAGTTGATAGAAAATGTATACTTTTAAAATGTTCTTTCTAGGGCTGAAACAAGGCTCCCGTGCATTATAATGAGAATGCATTTTCGCAGCCCAGACTGTAATTCAGGAAGTGTAATTCAGGATAGTGTCGAGATTTTTGAGAATCTTGTGAGATTTTCAAAAATCTCAGATGTGCTCTATACATTCACAAAATTGCTGCTGTGGCCATTCTGTACATGCGCAGCCCACTGGCAGCCAGTTTGTGAATGCAGAGAGCATTTTTTCAGGGTTCTCAAAAATCTTGCGAGTTTCTCGAAAGCTTAAAAACACTGCACATGTGCAAAATGGCTGTGTGGGGTTGCATATGTGCAAAATGACCTTGGTGGTCATTCTGTTTGTTTTCGCCCTCATGAGTTTTGCGCGAGAACAGGTTGAAAATGGGCTCATTTTCGACCCCTGCTCATTCTCGCAAATGTCAGCAAGAAGGCTATTCTCGCTGAGATGTGCGAGAATTGCAAGGGCGAGTTTGTTCCCTAGTTTTTTTCATGTTCTTTGTTCAGTACTTTAAAAATTGTGTCTGAGAGAAAAATCTCAATGCAAAATTTCATCCCAATAAATAATGAAAGTTGAAACTTGACCTATCTGATCACTGTCAATACTTAGTATTACAATTCTTTTAATGTGATTGTAGGGAAATGGTTTGCCAAGGATGTAAACCTGCATAGTAGTAAAAGATGATTTATAAACTGTAGTAAAACTTGATTCTGTCAGTAAATCAAAATAAACCAGCAGGTTGTATATGTGAGACTTAAGAAGCATAATGAAAATCAATGAGGACCCATTCAGTTTCAGCATCCCTACTTGGTGCAGCCTTTGATTATATGGATGATTCACAACCTCTAATGCTTTCCCAATCATCCCATGACAGTACTACATAACTATGTGTTTAAAACACAGTTTTTCTAGAAAACATATTTTGAAGCAGCCTAGTAAACATAAAACTTCAGCATCAATGAATGAAGTCTTTTGCTGCCTCTTTGAACATCCACAGCTTATCTTCATCTGCAAAGATAGATCAATGTGAAGAGGATTTAATGCAATAGTGTCCAGCTCTAGCAAATATACTGGTGAATCAGGAAGATTCAAACACTGTGCAGCAGAACTGAGCTAATGGAATACATGAGAGTATATCATATATATTTGTGCTCTAAGATCTCCATCATTCAGAGATTCTACAGATACAGTGTATATGGTGAAAATGCATCCTATTGCCTCTACGGTAAATCAGAGTAATTTGTACTCCAGTATACTGCCCTGTGAAATTATGTTACAGAAGCAGAAAATGAATGAGCAGTTTTCACTGCAGCCCAGACTTTCAAACATGTTGACAAATAAAGCACTGGGTTACAGTGATAGTCTCACAATTCAGTCTGTGCCCACACAGTGCTCCATCAGAGTAAAATGGGATCTAATTTTAATTTTATTTTATTATAAATTATGAAAAAATTGTAATAATAAATTGAGTATACGACTCTGCTTGCAACCACTCATTGCAGGTTCGAGGCCTTGACTACTACTTGAAAAAATGGGCTTTAGTATTGTTATGTTGATATGCCGTACCCATTTAAAGGTAAAAATAAGGCAAGTTCTTGCAATGAAGTATGGACATAAAAATGAAAGAATGGAATCCATCTAATACTGTAGGGCAGGCATGGTCAAAGTTCACACCCTTGAGAGCTGAGTTCCAAAATCTTCATATGGCCAAGAGCCACAAGACATGCGCACACAAAGGCACTAAGACATAAACTCATCTGCTTTGTGACTGGTTGGTAGAGGTGAATCTCTGCTGTTCTGGCTACTGAGATTCTGAGGAGCAGCTGTGATTAGTTGCTGAGACACAGGCCAATCTAGCAGATTGAAAAAGCTGCTTTTAGAAAAGTTGGGGGGTGGGTGGGAGCATTTAGACTCACTGGAAGTTGCCGGCTGCCATTGGAAACAGCGGTGCCTGGTGGCTCGTGCATTCTTTTAAAATCCAGATTGATCAAACTCCAATACTGAGGTTTGACAAATCTAGTTTTAAAAACAATGCATGCTGGGCGACCTCCAGTACATCTAAATGCCCCCCAGCATGACTTTTCCAAAAGCAGATTTTTCAATCTGATAAATCGGTGGCTCTTCTAAAAACAGGCTCAGAAGTAACGAAGATACAGGGCCATTAAGACAGGTGGCTGACGACCAGCCCTGGCTGAAATCTGCACATGAATTCCCCTATAGCTGAATATAGCTCCTCAATCATTGTTTAGCCATGAGTATTTCTCCCACAGTTTAATAATCCTGTTAAAAGAATAACCCCCTGTTATAGGTGATGTTTGGTAAATTATTAGTAAGTCATCATGTTAGTTAATTTGTGTTTCTCATTATGTGTGAGTGAATGTAGTACTGATGAAAAGGTGTGTCTAGTCATCAATGCTCTGCGCATAGTTTCCCAAAGAACTCTGGCTGTGCACCTTATTGCTATTCAAGGAGTCTATCTTTCTATTTTAGTGTTTGGAACTCTGCATGTTCTAAAACAATTGGACAGTGACAATATGTTGAGAATTGAAAGCACTGTAGTATAATTAGTGTGTGATTCATCATACCTTCTTCTTTGTGATATACAGGTTCGATTTTGATTAAATAAGCTATTGTATTGTGTGTGTGTTTGCGTTCCATTGTGAATTATGAGAGGTCCATCTGTGCAAGTTTGCTTTGCCTTAGTGTCACTGTAATTCATATTTAGGACTGTCTTCAGAAGAACCGATGACAGCGACAGAACAAAAGATATGCAAACATTCAGACATTCTGAAGCAGATTGGGAACCTGATTCTGATTTATGCTTAGGCTGGCACTGGGCAGAAGTTACTTTTCTGATATGATGCTGTTCTGCTGGTGTAAGTGAGTTCAGAGCCTGGCCCATCATTCTTGCTTACACAAACCCAGCTCTGTATCTCTTTTTAAATATTAACCCAGAATATTTCCAACTTCCTACATACCAAATAGATGTGTGTGCTCCTAGGGCTTGATCCATTGTTTCTCACCTGTTTAGTATGCAGATAGCACAAGGAAACTGATGTAGTGTATACATCAACAAATAAATAATAGCAAACAAACAAATAAATAATAGCAGTCCACAAAATCTACCTTTGTAGTATGGAAAAATCTGTAGTATGAAAAACAAACAAACATATATCCTTCAGTAAAGTTACTTGGATGAAATGGAATCTGATCAAATTAAAATAATCATTCCAGCAACCAAAAAGTGCACATGAAACAAAAAATGTGATAGTTTATATTCAGAGCTCAAAACTTCAAACAGTGACAGGTAAATTCACACCTGGTGGTCCATTGAAAATCTATCTAGTTGGATCTGCTTTTCATAGGTCTCAATCTGTGCTCAGCAGAATTGCTGCAGCATGATTGGTTAAACTCAGGAATCCAAAGTGATCTCTAAAGCTTGCAAATGATATTAGTGACCATGAAAGGAGCACAGCCATATCTGAGAAAGGGATGGATTTTGCTTGATAGGTATAACTTACATAGTAGACATCTTACATGTACTGCACTCCAACGTTAGATTCAAGAGGGTGTGAGGATACTTTTGTGTTTTACTCCTCCTGACTATAGCAAGGGTATGAAGTAGCAAATATGTGAAACAATATATCTGGGTGCATCACAGTGCATGGCATGGCACTGTCTGCAGCACGGCCAACTCCACCATGACTGGGCAAGATAGAGCTGAAATGAAAAATCTCAGCAATGCTGCTTCTATCAGAAGCAGGGCATTCACTGATAATTGCCCCTCACGCCGAAAGAAGGTGTCCACATGTTTGTTAGAGTTCAAAGGCTGCAAACTTTATTCAAATTTAATTGAAAGAAAGAAGGCTAAGTCCTTCCGGGTCCAATCCTAACTATTTATCCTAACTTAAACTTTGTGGGGGTGGCCTGATGTTCCCTCAGTGCCATCTTACACTACTGAACTGTTCTAGGACACTCTCGCTCCAGTCAGATGGCTGGTTGTGAAGGCGTCATAGCCTTGTAGTGACCAGAAGCAGGAGAGAAGGCAATGGCCCACTCGGGACCACCCCTGCCCTTGAGTATATGGCTCCCTCCTCCCTCCTGGACCTTGAAAGGAACCCGGCCTCCCCTCCTCTTGCTTCCTTCTCCAGCCTCATCTCTTAAGGAGATGTCTTTGTTTAATTATTCTAATTACCTTAAATTAAAAAGCCTTACCCGGACCCCTGCCTAAGAGCGTGACAATACCACCCAATTGTTTACCTGAATCAAACTAATTGTAACAACTGTTTGCTGAAAAGCACTCTGAGGAAGGTGAAAACCCTCCAAATCTATGGACAATTTGATCTGGCAGCAAAAATTCCTTCTGGGCCCCCATGAAGGGCAACCACTAGTTTGTGCCCACAGTTACATGTTTGTAGGGCGGGTGGATGGGTGCGTTCTCTCTGAGACACTGCTCGAGCTGACTGAGGCTTGGGATGAGGACACAGGATGGTGCCCGGAAGTTCTCGTGACATGAGACTGCCTTCGCACCCCCTGTGACGGGTTGCTCCTGGCAATGCTCCTGCCTGCAGCTTTGATGTGACCTAAGCTGCCTGCTGAAAACACTTTTTTCTTTGATGGGGGCAGGAAAAAAAATCCCCCAGGCCCCCTAAGGCGCTGCCTAATTAGGCAAGCCGTAGGGGTGTGCATGTGGTTTTTGTTATTACAATAACTATAACAAAAGTTTTCATTTTCGTTGTTGCAAGAATGAAAATGGCAATGATAATGAAAACAACAACCAAGAATACCGATAATGGTAATGATACCGATACTGAAATTGATACCAAATACAATAACGAGAAACTAAAATGACAATGTTGTTATCATTGTTATTATTAGTACTGTGGCAGTTTGGTTTTGGAGGGGAAATGTGGAGAAGGGAGGAGGGAGCATACATCTCAGTCTTAACAGGGTTAAACTCTTGAACTTTGCCTGTGTTGGATGAGGCAAGCAGCTCAGCAGTGTCTGTTGGATTTATCACTGGCCAATGAGCAGCGCAAGCAGGCTCCAGCAGTCTCATGGCACTCTGTAATTGCTCAATGCCTGCTGCCAAAACCAATCACGGGGCTCTGGGGGAGGGCACTGCAACCCTTTATAATGGGAGGGCCAGGTTTTTTTCTCTCTGTTCTGTGAGAGCTCTATTTGTCGGGTTATGTTTACAGAACTGTGCACATAAAAAAATCCTCCCTAACCTGCATTGAATTATTTATTTATTTATTTATTTGGTATTGCCCCCCCCATACCTTTCCTTCCTCATACCCTACATTTTACCTTCATATATATATATATATATATATATATATATATATATATACGTATTAGAATAGTTATATAGGTAATTGCTTAGATAAAAGAAAGTTTTCCTTTTCCCTTCCCCTGTTTCCCTTAGATTTAGATAAATATTAGTTGTGCATGTGAATCAATAACGGTACTGATACCAAAAATAAAATCTTCATTTGAAACGGTACCGAAATCAATGATAGCGAATATTGATACCGATAACAAAAATGATAACCAATAATGAAAACAATATTGAAAACAATACCAAAAAATTATAATGATAACAAAAATGATATTGTCATTAATAACAATAACAAAAATTAAATTTTTAAATAACAAAAATGAAAAATGGAAACGACATGGAGGCCTAGTGCACACCCCTAGTTTTTACCATTTTTGCAATATTTTTGCCATGTTGAACAGGGCTGCCACAGGCTGGTCCCAAACCCTATGTGTGTACCAGTCCCCAACCCCACCAATGGGGCTGTGGAAAACTTGCCAGCTAAGCACTGGGGAAGTGGTGAAATTTTCCATAAGTGGTTTGTAAAATGTAGTAAAACTGTTGTAAAATTCACAGAAAGTGACAAAAACGTCCCAGAAAGTGACAGAAAGAATGAGGGAAGCACGGAATCACCGGAAACTGACGAAGTACCGATGGACAGGACATTCACAAATTAGGTATTTCCCTTTGGCATGGGAACAGTTGCCCTCATCTCAGTCCTAGCAAAGACCAGGGCTGAGCCTGAGGCTTGAGCTGGATCTGGCAATGTTAGTTTATTTTATTTATTTTATTTATTTATTTATTTATATTTGTATCCTGCCCTTCCCTGAAGGCTCAAAAAATTATAAAATACTACATATAAACATTTAAAATACAACCCAAGACCCAACCTACTTCCACCCTCCAACAACTTCCCGCCTTATCACTCAACCCATGCTCCCCCTTAAATCAACTCCCAATTCAGTCCCCGCTGCCAAAAGCCCGACAGTACAAAATGGTCTTACATTGCCTCCAGAAGGCCACCAGTACTGAACACAGGTGGACTTCCTGGGGGAGAGAGTTCCATAAAAAAGGTGCAATTGCCGAGAATGCCCTCCTCATAGTCGAGACCTGGTGAAAAACCAGAGTCTCTAGGAAGGTGTCCCAGCCGATCACAGAGGACGCGACAAGTCAGGAATGGGTGGATGTTGTGGGTGGACCAAGAGGGTGCTGTTGCTACAGATCAGCTGTTCACTGACAAACACCCTAACAGTCCTCATGCAGCAGCCATTATCTCTCCTAAGCTAGGACTGCTGCACACAGCCCAGGAGAGGGTTCTACTTATAGCCTGGTTGACCAGGATTCAATCCTGTATCGACTGTTGTTGATTATAAGCACATTACACCTGTGCTTGATGTCTACACTGGCTTCTTATAACTTTCCAAACACAATTCAAGGTGCTGGTTTTGACTTTTAAAGCCCTAAAAGGCCCAGACCCCACACATTTGAAAGACTGCCTTTCCTTCCATGCTCCACTGAAAGCCCTGTGGTAGGCCTGGAGTGCACTCTTATGGGTACCACTTGCCAATCTTGTCTGCAGAGAGGCATTCTCAGTTTTCAGGGCCTACAGAGAAGCATTCTTGGTTGCTGCCCCAATATTATGGAACTCCCTTCCCCTGGAGGTCCATCAGAGCCTGAAACTGAGCATATCTCAGAGGTAGTATAAACCTCTCTTTTTGGCAAAGCATTTGTCAGGCGAGGATAGCGGTTGGGGTGTATGGATTTCAGGCGTGATGGTGTGGGTTTTTAAAGGGATTTTACTGGTGTTTTTTATTATTATTTTCTGTGTTTTTATTACTGTAAGATGCCCTGAGCCTTTGAGGAAGGGTAAGGTATTAATTTAAATAAATTAAATTAAATTAACTATGAAGCAATGGTCAAAAAAGCAAACAATGTTAGGAATTATTTAGGAGGGGGTAGGGAATAAAAAAGAAAATAGCATGTCTGTATATAAATCTATGGTGTGACTGAACCTTGAAGATTGTGTGCAGTTCCTGGTCACCCCATCTCAAAAAAGATATAGTAGAACTAGAGAAAGTCCAAGAGAAGGACAACCAAATTGATAAAGTTTATGGAATGGTCCATACGAGGAGAGGCTTGATAGGTTAGGGCTCTTGAGCTTGAAAAAAAGATGACAGAGAGGGGATATGATAGACGTTTATAAAATCATGAGTGGTGTGGAATGAGTAAATGGGGTGCGGTTATTTACCCTCTCAAATAGTACTAGAATTATGGGACGCTCCATGAAACTAATGGGCAGCCAATTTCAAACAAATAAAAGAAAGTATTTTTTCACTCAACACACAATTAACGTGTGGACTTTGTTGGCAGAGGATGTAGTCAAGGATAGTAGTATAGCTAGGTTTTTTAAAAGGATAAGTGCTTGGAGGATAGGTCCATTAGCAGCTATTAGCCAAGTAGGTTGGAGGACATAACCTCTGACTATTGGGAGCTGGGGGTGAACAACAGGGAATGTATCACCCCATTATGTCCTTTTGAGTATCTCCTACGCAAATGAGATTGCCCAATGTTGGAGACAGGATGCTGGGCTCAATGGACCATTGGTCTGATCCAGTATGGCACTTCTTATGCTATGTTTAGACCTAAATGAAAACATCTTGGTGAGTGAGTGCTGCTTCCAATGGAAATGGGGTATTTACCAAGATTTGCACAATGTGGAAACTTACTGACTTTTCCACTATGTTTTCCATTTTCTGTATTTATTTATTTATTTAAAATTACAAGTTGAATGGAGCTGCCATGGGTCATTCCCAAACTCTGTGTGCTCCCCATGAACCACCAGCACCACAAGATTTTGGCCAACTTCTGCCCTGGGTAGGTGGGCAGTTATCCCAGGATGTGTCCTCAGAAAATCTCCGAGGTCATAGCCCAGACTAAGGGTTGCCCATGCATGTCAATGCACTCCACAGTGGGCCAGCATGTCTGTCCTGGCCAACCTTACCTGCCGTAGCTTGGGACCACCATGGCTGCCTGTCATTGGTAGTCATGGTTGTTTGTCATGGTGGGGGGCGGGCTCTGGGACCAGGGCAGGGGTGGGGCTGGGGCCAGCCGCTGGCATGTTTATTGTGCTCCTGGCCATACCCAGGCTGTGCAGGCAGGAGAATAGTGATCCAGCCACAGATGTGTGTCCAGTGCCCCAACACGGCCCGGGCTTTGGTGGCTGTGGTTTCTTGTCCAAGGCCAGGCCAGGGAGCTGCCATGTAGGCCACATGTCTGTTTTTGCCCATTGTGCAAGAAGTTTATTGTAAGATAAGAGGGTGTTGATCTGAGTTAAAACAGTGATACAAGTTAATTTCCATAAAATTGTAAAATATCTGAAATATAGTGTATGTAAACATATCTGTAACATTTATTTCAAGATGATAATGCATAGAAACTGAGACAGCTTTTCCATCAAAAATCTCAAAACTATCAGGCATTCCTCAGCCATTACATATTCTGGTTGTAACTTGGGGGAAGAAAAGCCAGAATCTCCAAGATGCACAGTAATCGACTCAGTCTAAAATAAACAATCCTAGCATGATCATTTATTACTAAACATTAAACAATACTTCTCTAATGTCTGTGTCAGATATTAGAGGTTAATTAGAAATTAATACACACCACACTGAAAAATAGCGCAACACTAGTTGAAAAATTGTTACCTTTTTGGCATAAAGTGACAAAACAGCACCTGAGCTACTGTTACTACTGCTACTACTGCTACTATTACTACTATTTATCATTTCTATAGCACTATTAGTCATACACAGTACTGTACAGATACACACAGCATAAAGACAGTCTCTGCTCCATGGAGCTTACAATCTAATCAAGACACAAAGACACAGGCCCTATTTACACAGACCTCTCCTGCTCATGCAGAAATCTACTTGTTCATGAGTGAGTGCGATCTGTGTAAAGGACACAGCATGGGTGCGCACAGAGAGTGGGGGTACATGTGTGCTTCTGCCTAACACACATCCCCATACACAGAGCAACCGGCGAAAACAGAGGTTGCTCTGTGTGTGCGTTTGAGTGGGTGTGAACACCCCGCCCACGCGCGCCTACGCACCTCCCACCTGGAAGCACCGTGTAAAACCATCCATAGACAACTACTAGGGAACAAATAGCTGGGGTACAAATAGGAAATGGCAGAGGAAATTGGTCAACGGTGGTCATTTATTGTCATTTTCTGATATTTTTCTTTTACAATTAAAAAATGGATTTAATTAGTCAGTTCTCAATACAGTGAAAAATAGCAATAAATTTAAGCTGGATTTTATTATTTCAGTCAACCATACTTAATTTGTAAAGAAACATTTCTGCAGGTTAGGCACTAGGCTGAGATTCTGGAGATCTATGGTCATCTCTTGGTTCTGGAATAAGCTTCTACTGTGGCCTTGAATGGATCACTCAAGCTTGAAGCTTCTTTCTTTCTTTTATGTTATTTATTTATTGATTTTATTGATTTATATCCCACCCCTCCTGAAAATAGCTCGGGGCAGCTAACAATTTTAAAATGTAAAAATTCAATTATATAAAATTTTAAACAATCATAATCATATTAAAGCAGGGTTAGGCACACAATAAAACAATAAATAAGGGTAGGGGTTGATTAACACCTTCACCTGCCCTACAAAGGCTGAGTGCAGGGACTGGAGGTGTGTGAGCCTCAGGGGCTTTTTCATCTGCCCACTTGCCTGCCTGTCCCCCCCCCGACACTTTTGCCATCCCAAGTTTCCATCTGTCCCTGCCTGCTATGAGCCTGATTGCAGCGGAGCCCAGCTGAGTTCCATCAGACAGCCGGGAGACCTGCGCCTGCGCCAACACCTTCACCTGCCCTACAAAGGCACCGCTGGGGCTATGGTGGCACCATAGGCACGCGCCAGTGCATCGCGCCTAAGGGTGTTGCGCACAAGGGCGCACCCTTGTGTGCGGGCTTAGGTGGGGGCTGTGCTCCAGCTTGGTGTACCTGCTGCAATTTATTCTAGGATGGGCAAAAGTGGGAAGAAGTTGGGAATGGAAACCCACTCCCAAGCTAGAATTAAGCAGACAACTTTGGAAAATTACCTACAGAACTCAAAGGTAAGCTCAGCCCTCGCAGGGGAGTCAATGAGTCTTTCACCAGCAGCAGGAGAAAAGGCATCTCAGCTGGATGGGGCCCTATTACACCGATACCTTCTGTTGATTCTGGGACAGAGGCACCAGGGCGTTTATTTTCTGTAACCGAGGACAGTGCGGTTTTCTTTTGGGAGAACATGAGCAAGCAGTGTCTTGCTATGGGAGAACTAGTTACAGGATTATACTCTCAGTTGGAGAATGTCAATATGCAACTTGAGTTGCAAAGACTTCAACTGACAATAATTTCTGATAAGCTCAACATACAGGAGCTAGAGCGATTACAGCATAGCAAGGACTCTCTTCACACTGTGAATACAATAGGAACACAAACTATTCTGGATGAAATAGCTCCCCAGGAACTGAGCTCGCAGAGGGACTTCGTTGTAGGGGATTTTACTAACAAAAGTCCTTGTAGATCCTTGCAACTGGACTTGCAGGCTTTAGTTTTCAAAATTGTCCCCCCATCTTTTGGGCACTTGCCTCCTCGGACCTCAAAGATCTTAATCCAAAGGCATTTGTCATTAATTGTGGGTATACAAATTCACTCTAGATTAATTGCCCGATATGTAATTTTACCATCATATGTGTACTCCTATCGTGTTTTGATATATTTCTCAGCTAGCTCAATTGTAGATAATCTTTGGGCCAGAGCCCATTTGTTTGCTGCTAGAGGGATCTATTTAGAGAGAGCCTTTAGGAATCCTCAGGTTCTCCCCTTGCTATCACCAATAACTAAGGGGCTACCCACTATGGGCTCTGACATAAGTAATCCTAAGTTTATTCCTGTATTTAAAAATGAAACTTTGCCAGGTAGTCAGGAGTGGGTTACCATGCCGCAAGATCCCCAGGAGGCCCCTTGGGAGGTCCCTGGACCACAGGAGGCTCAATTGCAAAGTCCAGCTATAGCAATCATTACCCATGATGGGGATGGACAAAATTATGGCCAATTACAGGGACAGAGTTCGGGGGCTTGGCCCCAGGGGAACTCTCGGCAACCAGGGCCCCAGAATTATTCCAGAATAGTGTGGGGGCAGTCGCCTTCTCCTGAGGGTGGTATTTCACAGGGGGTTGTGAAGGGGTGTACCTCCAACTACACCAGGGGAGCTCAGTTTGAGCCAGTGGACAGTGGGCAGGAGACTTCCTTACAGGCCTCGCCCTTGGTAGTTACTGATGTTGGCTCTGCCGTGGTAGGGGGAAGCAATAGACAGGAGTTTTCTCAAATCGCGTAACTGTCTCGGCCAATCTCCGCGGGCCAAATCACAATATGCTTGTGGAATGTTGCAGGTTGGGTCAGGAACAGCAGTGACCCAGATTTTATTCAATATTTACAAAGGTTTTCTATCATTTTGGTCCAGGAAACTTGGTCTAGCGATCCATTGGATCTGGAGGGCTATACCTCCAATTTCCTTCCAGCAAAGCATAGGAAGCTTAAGGGGAGGGCTTGTGGGGGATTGGGTTGCTTTGTTTCTAGTGAAGTGCCATTCCAGATGGTGGAAAATGTAATACTTTCTGAACTACTACAAGGGTTTGTGGCCAGGCTTGCCTCAATGGTTCTTATTATTGTGAACATATATATCCCTTCCTGCAATGCAGGTTCCTTTCAAATCACCATGTGGGATACTTTGGATGGCCTATTGCATCAATTGTTACTCAAGTATCGAGGGGGCCAAGTTATTCTAATGGGCGATTTCAACACCCGTATAGGAGCAGATAACCAAGCCCTGGCCCCATATTTTGATGGACTACCTTTTGCTCCTTGAAATTTTCTGGGGTCCAGGAGGTCCAAAGACAAAGGTATAAATTCATCAGGGATCAGAATGGCCCAGCTTTTAGTGGCTCGAGAGCTATATGTGTAAAATGGCTTGGGCTTTAATGATATGGAGGGGGAATACACCTTTGTTGGGCACCAGGGTCCCAGTACAGTGGACTATGCTTTAGTTACTGCAGGGGTTCTCCCCTATATCACAAATGTTGAGTTGGGTCCCCCTTTGGTGGGGGACCATCTTTCCATGGAACTTACTCTTTCTCTACCGGTACCAGAAGTAGCACCCAGGGTCCCACATAAGCAAAATCATATATTAAATTATAGTAGGGCAATGTATGAAATGGTACGGGTCCCCCATTGGGACAAGGGATTATCTTCTGCCTTAGGGGCGTGTGTCGTGCAATCCCAGGCGGTTTCTTTACGCAAAAGATTGATTGATTCTGAAAGACCTTTTGAGGTTTTGGAATTGTTCGATCAATTAACATCAGAAATACAGATATGTGTTTTAGGTTTGGACAGACCCCCTGCCACAGGGATTGTCAAAATTAATCAACCATGGTTTGATAAAGAGTGCCGGCACACCAGAATAGAACTCAAGAAAATGCACTATATATATAGGAACTCCAGGGCTGCCATTTTACCACCACAATATGTTGCCCTTAGGGCAAAATACAGGAATTTAATAAATGTGAAAAAGAGGGATTTTTGGGAGGTCCAGTGGGGGTTGCTCCTGCAAGCTGCCAATTCAGGGGATACCAGGTGATTTTGGCACTTTTTTAATATCTCAACTGGGGGAGGGAAGGGTACAACAGTCTCACAAATATCAGCAGCGAGATGGATGGATCACTATAGCGAATTATATAATCGCTTGGGCATAGACAATGTTGGAGGTCAACCAATGGAAGAGCTGAAAGAAGGGCTTGAGGAGTTACCTCCCTGGGCGCCAGTCCGGGTTGAGGAAGTAGAGGCATTGGTTGACTCTTTGCGGAGCGGACAAGCGCCTGGACTGGATCTGATAAGGGCAGAATTTCTTAAAGCAAACAAGACCTGGTGGCTATCAGTGTTAGCTGCTTTATCTACAGCTATAAACAGCACAGGATGGATGCCACGGGTCTGGGCTATGGAGTTGGTCATCCCTATTTATAAAAAGGGTCCTAGAACAGACCCGGCCAACTATAGGCCAATTAGTCTCCTGCCAGTAATCTCAAAGGTCTACGCCAAGCTCCTTCTGAGGAAATTGACCTCTTGGATGGGCCAGGCGAAATCAATCTCCCCAGAGCAGGCAGGATTCCAGCAGGGACATTCTACCATCGAACATTGCTGTATTTTACAATATCTTGCTGCCAAATATAGGGCACGTAGTCTTCGATTCCATTGATCGGGCTGCCCTGTGGGAAAAGCTGCAGGAGTCTTCTATTGAGAGACGGTTGCTGGCCTTGATCCGTACTCTGCATACTAATTCATCCCTGGTGATTATAAAGGATAGGTCCGGCCATATTACACCCCCAATTTCAACTTCAATGGGGGTGTGACAGGGATGCGTCTTGGCCCCGGCACTTTTTAATTACTTTAAAGATAACATCATACCATTAACGGCAGATCCTCGATTCTTTCCGCCAAAGTTGGCTGCCTATGCCATAGACTGCCTTTGCTATGCTGATGACGTGGCCTTATTATTGCAGACACGAGTGGGGCTCACGCGACAGCTACAGGCTTTTGCTACTTTTTGTCAGTCTAATAACCTGACACTCAATCATGATAAATCAAAGATTGTGGTCTTTTTGTCCTGCACTAAAATCCAGGGCTGGTCTGCTGGGGGTATCCCTATCCAACAGATAAAAGCTTTTACAAATCTAGGAATCCTTTTTCATAGATGAGGGCAATGGCAGGAACATATTAATAGGGCCATTCGTGTGGCCCAAGCTGCAGTGCAATCAATAAGCAGGCTTTGCTAGACAAGGAAAGATGGCAGTCTGTTCAGCATTACAGGTATACAATAGCAAAGTTAGGTCCCAATTATTGTATGGGGCCGAGATATGGGCTCCGTCTCACTGCAGTATGATGGATAAGGTTCAATCAAGATTTCAGCAGAGACTATTGGGAGCTCCAAGAGGTACCCCTATGACTGCCATTCGGGTTGAACTGGGCCAGAAATCGTGGGTGCAGACAGCCAAAGAATCTACCCTGACATTGTGGCTCAAATTGCATACAGGGCAGGGAAGTATTCTATCAAGGGCCATGCTTGAGGACCCCTTCATGGACCAGTGGTCTTTGAAAGTGGATGCCCAATTGAAGGAGATGGGTCTCTCCCCGGAATATCTACAACACAAACTCCCTCATACGTGCAAAAGAGAGGTTCTTTCGTGGGTGAGGGACATGGGGCGACAAACAGAGCTCACCAGAATCAGGCAATTTCCCCACACCTGAGAATACTTGTCGTATGTGCCCCCGGCTGTGGGGCAGGTAGCCTCCTATTTGATTGCTTCAATTTCTGGTAGGGCCAAACAGCTTTTTGCCAGTGCTCGCTTTAAAGCTTTCCCCTCTCGAGTGCTTGAGGGTAGGATTCAGGGTATCCCTCTTTCAGATAGGCCATGCCCTTTTGATAACATAATAACGGAGACAATTGGGCACATAATATTACACTGCCATCTGTATGATGACCCTCGTCAGAAATTTCTTGCTCCTATTATGGGCGGATTTCCTGGCAGAAATGACCAGGTATTACTAGCAGTGCTTCTGGACAGCACTGACTCAGATGTCACTCGCAATGTTGCGGCCTTCTTGTTAAGAGCTGTACACCTCAGAACACTGTTCATAAAAAATACTTCCTTATCAATGTAAATGTAAGTGAACATCATTATCTGCCTATAATGGAGGTGCATGCTGGGTGAAAGTAGGTTATTTTAATTTGTAATGATGCTTTATGTGTTTGTTGTTTGCTTTTAGTTGTATAATAATTTGCAATGATCTAGGATCACGCAATAAAGTGCATTTGATTTGTTCCTTTGTCTTTTTAGACTACCAATTCTTCAGGTCAGACACTGTCCCTTGCTATATACCATCTAATATCTCAGTTGAGTCTTCCAAGTACTAATGAAATGCAAGGTATTAAATAATGAGAATAACAATCCACCATTAAAGACTGGATCCATTACACACAGACTGGATCTTGTTTAATAATATTGCTTTCACTCCACTGCATATTGGATTTGAATTTATGCAACTATTTACTCAAGTAGTTTTGCATACTCAAGTAGTAGTACTACATTTCTGAACCTTCATATTATATGGGAAGTGTGTTTAGCTAGCAAGACTCTTCCTTTTATTGTAGCTGGCTGTAAACAGCTCCTCTTGTAAAGTAAGCATTTCTAAGACACCTGTAAGCTTGAAAGGTGTTTGTCAGAATTAATTGTGAAACCCAATATCGTCTTTAAAGCTCTTACATTATGATGTAATACTTTGAAAAAGAGTGAGCAACATAAGTAATTCCCTTTTTTAAAAGAGGGCAATAAAGAAAGGTGGCATTATTCAAAAATATATTACATTGGAGAATATCTGAGAACACATTTTTATGTGAAAAATACTTTCTTTTTAAAATTCTAGTAGCTGAGGCATTAAACTGACAGGAATAAATACCTTATTTGTCTCAAGTGTCAAAATGAACTATGCAGAAAATCTATTTTGGCTAAACAAAGAACAGATGGTAAATAATGTGATTGCACTAAAATGACTATGATAGTAGTAACCTCATAAAAATGAGCAGAGAGTTGCATTTTACAAAGTCTTGATGTTATAGTCAGCGTAAAAGAAATATCACAGGAGGGTGAGAATAAGTCCCATATCATTTCTTTTTATATTACCTTTCTGGAAACCAGCTTCATTGTAAGAAGATGAGTAAAAGAGAGTCTGTAATAAGTCATAACAAGGAACAACCATTTAGAGAAAACATTACCATTGTCATTTTCTTTTAAATCCTTGAATGCAAATGAACACAAAAGGATGCTTAATAAATATTTTATATGAAAATGTTATTGAGTTACATGAACAAAAAAGGTCTATTATTCAATGGCTTAATTAACTGAATTTTTAAAAAACAATTTTGCACACTACTGCTAGCATTCATTCCAGTGTAAATTGTGTTCACAGTATTGTCTGTTGAATTAATTCTAACCCTTTTCTACTCTAAACAAGGATATTAGCATAATTTCTCAGAGGGGTTTCATTGAACAAAGGACAAAAGATTTTGACATTATCTATAAAACCATCTACTTTCATATCCTTTCCCCCTAATTTCCCCTTGGGGTGACTTGCAGAACAAGATGGATTTTTCTTTTTGTCCCACCCAACACTTGATTTGATTGGTCTCTAGGGGAAGAGAAAGCAGTTACCACTTCCAAGATCTTTAAAAAGAGAGAGAGAGAGAGAAAGAGAGAGAGAGAGAGAGTATTTCCAGAAGTGACGGGGCCTGTATTGGCCCCGTCATGGAATCAACCTTTGATCTCCCACCAGGATCAAACTGGCACGTCCAACAGACATGCCGGCGGATCCCGGCAAGGAATCAGGGAGGGGGCGGGGCTGCGGGGCACAACATGCAGCCGCACGACCCTGTCCCCCCACGCTCTGTCGCCACCCGCCCTCTTGGGAGATGGGTGGGAACAGCGGCCAATGCGGCCACAGCGCCCACCCACAACGACCACAGCCCGGAATCCCGCCACCGATTCTGGGCCATGGTAGGTGGCCAGATGATACGATCCCCTTGGTCACAGGGGAGAATCGCAATCACCATGCGATCAGAGCCGGTTCCGCCGGGACCTCAGATCGCATGGTGAATGTGATTCCCCACCCCCGTGATTCACGGCGGTGAACATCGGGGGGGGGGACTTCCGTTCCCCCCATCAGATGTTACGGTCCCTTGCTCACCATGTGGGTATTCGGTGTGGTTGAGCGTGGGATCGTAATGTCTGAAAATACCCAGAGAGAGAGAGAGAGAGAGGTATATATGTCTGGAACTGTTTCAGTATGGTATTTTTAAACAACTGAGGAGTCCCTTATTGACTGTAGAGTAATTTGGTCGTGTGCTTATGTACTTTGCTGAATTAAGACCTCTAATAATGTATTGAGGTTCTTAACTCAGTTTTTAGTCAACACTGTTTCCATTTAGTTCAAGTAATAATTTTGCCAGAATTTTATTTATTTATTATTTATTTAATAGATTTATAACCCGCCCCGCCTGCAAAGCAACCCGGGGAGGCTTCCAGCATATAAAATACAAACCCTAAAACCTCAGAATAAGGAAAAACCCTAAAACCTCAGAATTTAGACCTGTGCTCATCCTGTGACTGGCACTGGAACTACTCGAGAGGGCTCTGTAGTAACACTGAGCACAGTGATGGGATCCCCTCCCTAAAAAGACTTCCACTTGATCACTGAGTGCATCTGGGCCACCTGTACAGGATCCACAACTTTGTGCAAACAGTGAAAGAAATGTGGCACTAAGACATGTTCTCCCCCATGCCCCATGAGACCCATAAACACAGCACATACATGCAGGACTCTCCTCTCTGTTTTTCCCAAGTACTGTGTGTAAATGCCAGTGGAAAGCAGGTTAGACAGCAGAGATCAGTGTACAGTGGGATCTGGACTAACCACTGCTGTTTCAGGACCACAGGGTTCCAGATGCATAGAAGGAAGTCTTTATTAGATCCTTATCAATCTTTACCTATCAGGTTTTTCTGTTCTTATCATCAATGTAGTCCTGAGACATAAGATCAGCTGAAACTCTTTTTTGAGACAATGACTCATTACATTACTGTAGCAATGTCAAGAATCAGGCCTTGAACTAGCATCTCTGGTGCTCGAGGTGGTTGGTTCCATAGTTTCTAGGGATGGGCGAACACGGTTCAGAAGTTTGGAGTTTGGACTGAACATGAATAGTTTCTTTGACTGAACCAAATGTGAGAACCAAACTCAAATTTGAACATTCAGTTCGGATTCGTTTGGTGAGTTCGGAATTGAATTTCTATTGGTTTAAATGGAAAACACATTATTGTCTGTAAAGTGTTTGTTTTTTAGGATATGTGGCTGAACATTGGAGTGCCTATATCTCCAGTGGAAAGCATTATGTGTACCAAATTGCAAAACGATTGGATAAAGGAATCCTATTTTAGAAGCAGTTGAATTATTGTATTTTGCAATATTCTACATATATATTCTTAGCTGTAACCTCTTTACCTCACATGTAATGTAGGTGAAACTTATCTGATTTATACACCTTTCCATATTCACTGTCTTTGCCAAATTTCAGAGGGATTGGAAAAAGGATCTTGGTGGTATAAGCAATTAACATATTAATGTATGTCTGACTATAACATCTATGTAGTCCAACCAGTGTACATGAAATTTGGCAGGACTATATACTATACTTTAATGATCATCTCTGCCAAATATTAGAAAGATTTTATAAAGGGTTCCAATTTTATATGCCTGTACAACATATGTAGAGAAGGGGCCTATGTCTGGGATTCTCTTATGTCACTGTGGTATAAGAGAGGTTTGTGATGCGAATTGGCCAACAGAAATGTCAACCAAATATCCTCATTCTGTGCTGTGACCATCCCAACATATCTCCCCCACTTGTTACTGGGAAGTCAAAAGCATCTGTTTAGGAAAAAGTCAATAGAAATTCTCTTATGACCTCTGTCTCAGTGCTGCAGGATGTGATTGTGATGATAATTGGCCAGCCTGGATGTGTTTAAACTATGTCTCCTGACTGATGGGATACTATCTCAGAAGTCTCAGTTATGTTGCTTATGCCCACCATAGGACCGCCCCCTATGCCCACCTCGAAGCCACTACCAATTGGTCCTGTAAAGCCAGAAGGTTGCAGTAATGTGTTTGGACATTGAATGTGTCTGTCAGTCTTTGGGGTTGCTCCACATCCTTCCTCCTACAGTCTCTCCCCCCCTGCCATGCAGGGTGCCTGCCTCTGACTGGCACTGAATATGCTGATATTCATCTGAATAATGATCTTCACAGGGACAATATCAATTTCTTATATAATTGGGTCCCTTTATCAAAATCTCCTTTACATTTGCTGAAATGGCAGGAAAGGTATTTGATACATTCTTGCCAAATATTCTGTAAACAGAATGGAATATCAAAATGTTTCTGCTGGAAATGTATTTTCAGTTTAATGTCTTATACCATTGGGACCCCTTATCCACTCTTTCTGAAAATTGGCAGAAAAATTAAGCATATGGAGAGAAATAATATGCACAAGTTTCATGAAAATTGAATGCAAGATAAAGAAGTTGTAGCCATGAATGTGTATGGAGCTTTTCTTAAAATCACAACATTCAATTGCTTCTAAAATCGGTTTCCTTTATCTAATCATTCCAAAGTTTGGTACACATAGTGCCCTCAATCCGAAGTATAATATCACCAAATTTCATCAAAGGTGAATAAGAAACAAAAATGTTAAATCTGGAAATATGTTTTTCACTTCTTTCCCTTTTTTTCAAAAACCAAATGTCATTTTCAGTTCCTGATTCCAACAAACTAATGACAAAACCAAGCCTGACTGAACTGAATACTGAATCCAAACTCAACATTTGACATGAACCACCGAATGGCCAAACATCTGAACCTGGTTCTGTTAACACATTCCTAATGTCAGTTTCAGCACCACACCTTGGGTGAGGCCACACAAGACAGAGTGGAGAAGCTACTATGACTTGGATAGCCTTACCCTACTCTGAGAAGCTGGACCATGCAATTAAATGCATTGTGTGGCTGGCAGCTGCCAGGTATTCTCCCTGCCCTGGGGCAGGGCAGACAGTTTGGTGCTACAGGATGCATCCTCAGAAAAATTCAGAGGATGCATTGTGAGAAGCCTTAACCCAACTGGGGTAAGACTTCCCAAGGCAGGGCTTCCCATGTGGAGGGACCCCACCAAGCAGGGAGCACCACTGCGGGACCACGAGTGGAGGGTGTTGTTGCCCATTACACGTGACCATGTCACAGCCAGGGGCGGGATCTTGGTCAGAACAGGGCCAGGTGCTCTCTTGTGTGGCCTATGTCATGGCCTGCCACAGCTGTGGCAAGAGCTGCAAGAGTGGCCTGGCTACCTGGCTACCTTGCAGGAGGTGGGGTTGCTCCTGTGCCCTGGTGGCCATGTTTGAATGCCATGGGGCAGCACAGGGAGTGGGCCCTTGCTGCTCGTGTGTCCTCACACCTTGGCTTTGGCCATGGATCTGCCCTAGAGACCCTTGATTCCAGTCTCCTGCTACGCTCCCAGTTCCCTGATTGGCTGCCTGCCCAGATAAAGTTTACCTAGCAGTCACAGAAAGCTAGGTAGATCGACATGCTATTTCCCTGAGTCTGTTTATGTCTTCTGAATCTGCCCTAGACCCTGTTCCTGTCCTAAGTCTGCTTGACCTGGCTCTGCTCCCACATGGACCATCTGTCCTGGACACAGTGGATAGGCATGGGGCTTAGCCATTTTTATACCTAGTGGCTAATTTGACAGGTATTGTATAGCCTGTGGTTAGCTGTATGGCTATCCAATACCTGTTGGATTACCTTCCAGTTAGCAAATTGATTAACTGTTTCAGCTCTAGAGCAGGGAACAGAAGTGCTCCATCTGCCTGCACTGCAAGCCCCCACCAAGCTCCAAACTTGCAATGCAATTCACAGCACTCTGTAATTGGCAAAATGCTCCTTACGCCACAGCCATCACCTGGGCATCCAGGTGAAGCTGCAGGTTCAGGAGCACCCCCAGACTGCGGACTTGATCCCCAAGGGGGGATAGACCCCATCAATTATGGGGGCCCGGGGCCCTCCCACACTCTCCTTTACCCACAACCATCACCTCCATCTTGTCGGGATTCAGTTTCAGTTGGCTCGCCCGCATCCAATCCCCCACAGCTGACAAGCACCAAATAAACAACGAGACTGCCGGGTCTGAGTCTGATGAAATAGAGAGGTATAGTTGGGTGTCATCAGCATATTGATGACACCTCACACCATACCCCCTAACGACCTCTCCCAAGTTAAAAAGGAGCGGGGACAATATCGATCCCTGTGGGACCCTGTACATGAGATCCTGAGGAGATGATGAAAAATCACCCAAGACCACATGCTGAGTTCTTCCAGCCAAGAAAGATTGGCACCACTCAAGAACACTACTGCCCATCCTGGCCTCAGGTGAGCCACCAACAGCTCATGATCAACAGTATCAAATGCAGCCAATAGATCTAATAATACCAACAGGGTCAAATGATCCTGGTCTAATGCTCAGGAGAGGTCATTGACCAAGGCCACAAGCGTAGTCTCGGTGCCATAACCCAAATGAAAGCAAGACTGCAAGGGATCTAAGAAACTGATCCTATCCAAATGCTCCTGGAGTTGCCTCATCACCACATGCTCAATAACCTTCCCTAAAAAGGGACTGTTTCCCAAAAAAGAGACTGGCCAATAACTGGCTAGGGTGTCAGTGTCAATAGATGATTTATTGAGTAGGGGTCGAACCACCACCTCCTTCAAACATCTCAGCACCCTGTCCTCCCAAAGGGAGTCACTGACCACCCCCGCCAGCAATGGCGCCAGTGTCTCCTGACTGGCCTTAACCAGTCAGGATGGGCATGGGTCCAGTTCACAATGGGTGGCATGGACAGATCCAAGAGAATCACATGCATCAGCAGGCAAGACACATTGAAACTGATCCCACAAAACAGGACAGGACAGGACAGGGCTTCCATTACCTCTGGCTCTTGTACTGCCATAACTGCAGCATCAAACCTATTATTAATCTGGGTGATTTTATCCGCAAAAAAGTCAACAAACAAATTAATTATTTATTAATTATTATTATTATTATTATTAGCATTAGCATTAGCATTAGCATTAGCATTTGTATAGCACCAGCTATGTACCTGGTGCTTTACAAAACAATAAGATAGACATAGTTCGTGCCTATGGCTTACAATCTAATAGACATGAAGGTGGGAGGCAAGGAGAGGGGACAAAGGGAGAGACACGAGAAAAGTAAAATTCAGTGGATGCGAAGTCTCAGGTGCACGTCCTTGGCTTGGTTGCAGTTAGACAGGAGTCTGTGGGGAGGGCAGACAGTAAATTTTGAAGGAAAGTTCTGTCAGGTGTCTGGAAAGGCAGTGAGAAAGAGGTGGGTTTTGAGGAGGAATTTGAAGGTGCAGAGGGAGGGATCAAGTCGGATGTGGGGAGGGAGTGAGTTCCAGCCATGGGGGGCAGCAAGGGAGAAGGGATGAAGGTGGTTAGGGGAGCAGGGGAGATGAGGGAGAGCGACGGAGGGATGGGGCAGAGGAGGAGTGAAGAGTGCGTTCAGGCATATGTAAGAGTGAGCCAACATTGTGAAGGGATTTGTACGTGAACACCAGGAGTTTGTGAAGGATGCGTTCTGGAAGGGGGAGTCAGTGAAGCGAGGAGAGGAGAGGCTGCACATAGTCAAAGCGACGGGCTGAGTGGATGACCCTAGCAGCGGACGTTTGGATGGAGATAAGGGGGGACAGGTGAGAGTGGGGGAGGCCAGTAAGAAGGTTGCAGTAGTCAAAGCGAGATATGACCATGGCATGAACAAGGGTTTTGGCAGAGGAGATAGAGAGAAAGGGGCAAATCTGAGCAATGTTGTCGAGGGCAAAGTGACAGGACTTGGCAACAGAATTGAGTAAAGGAAAGGTGAGTATCGAAGATAAAGCCCAAGCTATGGGCTTGGGGAATGGAATGGATGGTGAACCCATCAATAAGGATGGACAGGGGAGAGGAAGGGTAGGGAGGAAAGATAAGGAGTTCAGTCTTAGCCATGTTGAGCTTGAGCTGACATTGGGACAAAGAGGTGGAGATGTCAGAGAGACAGTTGATGAAACGAGCTTGGAGAGATGTGGAGAGAGAGGGGGTGGAGATATAGAGTTGAGTGTCCTCAGCATAAAGGTGGTATTGGAAGCCATGGGAGGCAATGAGTTTGTCAAGGGACAGGGTGTAGATAGAGAAGAGGAGTGGGCCCAAGACAGAGCCTTGGGGAACCCCTACCTAGAGGGGGAGGGAGGAGGATTTGAAATTGGGAAGAGACACATTAAAGGGGGAGAACCAGTCAAGGACAGAGCCGCAGAAGCCTAGGGAGTGGAGAGAGTCCCGTAGGAGTGAGTGGTCGACAGTGTCAAAGGCAGCAGAGAGGTCAAGGAGGACAAGAATGGTGTAAAGGTGCTTAGATTTGGTGACAAGTAGATCATTGGTGATCTTGGCAAGGGCAGTTTCAGTGGAGTGAAGTGGGCAGAAGCTAGATTGGAGAGGGTCCAGGGAGGAGTTGGCAGAAAGGAGATCCAGGCAGTGGGAGTAGACAACACATTACAGAAGCTTAGAGGCGAAGGGAGACTGGCCGGTAAATAGAAGGATCAGAAGGGTCGAGGGTGGACTTTTTGAAGATGGGAGAGACAGTGACATGCTTGAAGGCAGAGGGGAAGGAGCCAGTGTAGAGGGAGAGATTAATGACATGTAAAAGTGGGGGTGACAGTGGGAGCAATGGAGGTCAGGAGGCGGGAGAGGATTGGGTCAAGAGGGCAGGTGGAGGGGTTGGAGGAAGAGAGCAAAGAGGAGATTTCATCAAGGGAGGGAGGAGGGAAGGAGGCGAGAAGGGGGAGGGGGAGGAGCGGTGATGGAGCGGGGAGAGGAGATGGGTGGGAAGCAATGCCTTGGCGGATCTTGTCAATCTTTCAGGTGAAGAATGATGCAAGATCCTGAGCAGAAAGATAAGAGGGTGGAGAGGGGCAGGGGGGTTTGAGAAGGAAGTCAAAGGTGGAGAAGAGGCAGTGGGAGTCACGAGAGTAGGATTCAACCTGGGAGGCATAGTAGTGTTGTCTCACCAGGGAGATAGCATAAGAAAGGGAGGAGAGGGAGAATTTATAGTGGAGGAAGTCAGGGTAGGAGCGGGATTTGCACCAGAGGCGTTCATCAGCCTGGGTGCAGGAGTGGAGGTGGCGGATAGTAGGAGTGAGCCAAGGATGGGGGTTTCGGGGTCGAACGGGGCAGGAGGAGAGAGGGGCAAGAGAGTTGAGGGTCATGGCGAGAGAGGCATTGAGAGAAAAGAGATGGCAGTGTCAGGGGAAGAGGAGGACAAGACAGGAGGAAGGAGAGGGGAGAGGGAGCAAGCAAAATCTAAAGGGTTAATAGCCTGCAAATCACGGAAGGGGCATGGAGCCGGGGACGAAGATGGGGGTTGATGGGCAAGGTTGAAGGAAGTGAGGTAATGGTCGGATATGGGACAAAGGTCAAAGGAGAGGTCAGCAACAGGACAGTTTCTGGAGAAGATGAGATCAAGAGAGTGGCCACCAGTGTGGGTGGGGGAATCAGTCCAGAGACGGAGATTAAAGGAGGAGGCTAGGGAGAGAAAGTGGGAGATAGAGGGCTGGGAAGGTGTGTCAACATGAATGTTAAAGTCACCAAGAATGAGAGCGGGGGTATCATCAGAAAGGAAAAAGGTAAGCCAAGATTTGAAGTTCAGGAGAAAAGAGGAAAGGGGGCCGGGGGGGCAGTAGATGACAGAGACACGAAGGCAAAGGGGGGAGAAGAGACGTACAGAGTGAGCCTCGAAGGAGGGGAAGAAGAGGGAGGGGCTGAAATTGATAGGGGTTGGCAAGGAGAAGGCCCATGCCACCACCCTGGTCTTCTGGGCGGGACCGGTGAGAGAAGGAAAGGCATCCAAAGGAGAGGGTGCAGGGGTGACAGAGTAAGAGAGATATATCCAGGTTTCAGTAAGTGCAAGGAGTTGGTAGCAGTGAGAGAGGAAGAGGTTGTGAATGAAGGGGGTTTTGTTAATGGAAGAGTGGCAGTTCCAGAGGGAGCAGGAGAAGGGGAGTTCATCGGGGGGAAGACAGGGAATGTGGATGAGGTCAGGGGAAGTGGAGCGATGGGGTTTTCGGGGACTGTGATGTGGAGGAGGGGCTTTCAGGGAATGGTTAAGGGGGGTGAAGGGAAGGAGGGGAAAATAAGCAGTGGGAAGGTTGGAGAAAAGAGTGTTGGAGGGAGAGGGAGAAGCAGGGGAGACAGCAGCAGTGGGAGAAGGAAAGGAAAGATGGAGGGCGAGAGAGTGGGGTAGAGAAGGGGAGGCATTCCAGTGGTTGGTAATTGCAGCAGCAGAGGGGATAACTGGGCCTGTGGATGGTGCAGGAGAGTCTGAGCGAGGGCCAGTGGTGGTGTGAGCGATGACTGGACGAGGCTGCATTGCACTGCTGTCGTTACTGGTGCTGGGTCCTCGCGGGCCTCTCTCCAGTCTCACAATGGCCACAAAACAGCCAGCGCCCTTTTGTCGGGGTGGGGGGGCAGCTGCCTTCTATGCTGGCTGTAGGCGAGGTGACCCGGGTGTGAGCACTTGCCTGCAGGGAATGAAGATGACTCCAGAACCAGGCGGTGGGAGGTCGGATTGACCAGCCCCCATACCACCCAGAAAAGCTCAGCGGGTGCGACTTCACAGATGCAATGATGGCAGCAAAAAAAACCTTTTTTTGCTGCCCGCACTGCCACGGCATAGGAACGTACCAACTTCTCTGTCGCAACTGGTTAGCTTCAGTGAGTGAATGGTGCCACCGCCACTCTAACTGCTGCCCTTCCAGCTTCATTCGCTGCAGCTCCTCCATATGCTATGGGGACCTGCATTGTCAGCAGCAGGGAAGTGGATGCCTCAGTGCTGTACAGTCAATGGCCTCGGTCAACAGAGTATTCCAGTAAGTCACAAGGTCATCGAACAACATATCCGCCAGGGCAATCCAGAACTGATCCGGTTCCATAAGCTGGGCAGAGTACCCAACTGGAACAAGACCAGCTAAAATAGGACAGTTGTTGACTCAGGCCAGAGTTCCTCTGACCCTCGACCCCCACATTCCCCTCATGGGGGCCTGCCAGTGGAACCGATGATAAGCACCTGCCAGTTCTTAAAGCCCTCACTGGCCTCCCGCGCGGACCTTATAGCCCCCATCCCATAATGACCCCTATGGCTGTGAGTGCCCCCCTGGCCCAGCCTGCCGACCTTCCCCATAGCTGTCCCACCCGGCCCCCAAGGGGGATTCCCACCCCTCCCTCCTCCTCCCATTTCACTGAAATTCCCCCTCCCTCCTCCAGGGCAACAACCCTTCCTCTATGTGCCCCCACCTCACACCTGGCTGCACAGATTGGGTCCTCCTCCGAAACCCTCCAACCCCCACAACATCCCACTCCATTATCATCCTCTAACCCAGTTACTGCATAAAAACATCTCCTTTCCTAACATAACACACCCCCAGCCTCACAAAGGCTGTGCCTTAGGCTCACAGGAGTCCTAGGGCTTTTTAGGGCCTCCAGCCCAACCTTCTGGCCACACCTGCATCGCTGGTCCCGCCCCTTCCTCAGCTGATTCCCATACACCTGCTGCTCCAGGGGTAACTGTCAGGGTGTCTGCTGCTGCCAAAAGGGGTGTGAGAACCTGATGCAGGGTTCTTGGCCACAGTCGCTTCAACCTTCTAATGGCCCCTCCAACAGCCAACACCCTTTAGGTGTTGCCCTTCAGGCTGGCGCCCCCAAAGGCCAGGCCTTGCAGATGATATACCTGTAAAGGGAGGAGGAGCCAGCTGTCAGCAATCCTGATGGGATTCAGGGCCTTGCATCCCTCAGGAGGAGGGGGAAAGGCCAGCAGCCACCACAAACCCCCAAACAGCCATAACCCCCAGGGGCCAGGCCTTGCAGATTATATACCTGTAAAGGAAGAAGAGGCCAGCTGTCAGCAATCCTGATGGGATTCAGGCCCTTGAATCCCTCGGAAGGAGGGGGGGAGACCAACAGACACCACAAACCCCCAACAGCCAACAAAAACTTGTTTTTGTTTCTATTTTTGTTATTATTATTTGTCATTTTTGATATTGCAATAACAATAATGAAATTGAAACATGCACACCGGCGATGCAGGTGCACTGCTACATTTCACTGAAAGCTTGGATGTATCTATCTACTATAGTATTTTAGCCACTGATAGTTTTAGCTTCATAGATATACTCTATGCCACGGGTGGTCAAAGTTTCCTAATCCTGAGAGCTGCATCCATTTACCACAATGGTGCCAAAAAGCCGCATGTGGCCCTAGAGCCACAGTTTGCCCAATTCTGCTCTATACATCTTAAACATTTTTGTTATCAAGGTATATAATTTTCTTACCCAATTCAAGAAGCCAGTACACTTGTTAGATCTGGACTGAGGTAAACATATTATTTTGAATATATTCAAACATATTTTACAAATACAACTTAAATGGATCACACTGCAGTGCTTTCTGTTAATAAAACCTAAAATGGAATTTGCCTCATTTGTAGCAGCATTATATCATTAGCACAATTTAATTTTTGATCCACTAATACTCCCAGATTTCCCTCATTAGTGGTACTGCTTTTTTATTTGTACCTTTGTTTTTTCTTATATTTGTCTTGCCTGCATTTCATCTTATTGTTTTCAAATAAATTCTCCAATGTATCAAGAACCATTTGGAATTCTAATCTCATCTCAGAGTGTTTTCTGTCCCTCCCATTTTAGCATTATCTGCATTTGATAAATATACTGGCTACTAACTCTTCAAAGTCATTGATGAAAATACTGATCAGTCCCATATCCAAAACATACCTATTGTATTTCACTTGTTATCTCTTCTCCGTTTAATAGTGAACAGTTAATAGCTATTGTATGAGTATATAACAGGGGGAAACCTTGCCTACCATGAGTCTTGTCAGGATCAGGTCACGAACAGCAGTTTCAATCAAGAATTAGCTCATGCAAGTCTCTTTATTGGAAAGACCTCCACCATGTGTCTCTGTCTGTGGTCAAGCAGTGGCTATCTGCTTGGCACACCCCCAACAGGCTCCCAGCTTTCCCCACTCGTTACTACACTCAGTAAAGAGTGAGATTACACAAACTAATATGGACAATGGAAACACACAGGGAAAGACAGACAAATTTATATTCCCATTTTACAGATGGGGAACTGAGGCTGAGACTTGTCCAAGACCACCCAGTAAGTTCATTGGCTAGGGTGAGATTCAAACCCTGGTCTCAGCCCAGCACCTTATCCACTATACCACATTAGCTCTCAAAGGCCAGTATCAATTAGAATAGAAATTTACTAAATTTAGTACCCATGCGTAACACCTGTCAGGGCTATGGGAAGGGGAACAGGAGGTCTATTAGCAGGGTCTTAGTCCTCAAGCTCAGAGAAGAAGTGCTTACTATCCCTTAGTATCTTACTTGAGTAGTCCCCAGAGGGAAACAAAGCCATTGATCATGCTGGGACTCTGAGCTGTGCTCCTGAATGCACTAGTAGGCACAGTAGCTTGAGGTGTGCACTAGGGACCCATGTCATTTTTCATTTTTCATTATTGTTTTCATTATTAAAATGTGTCGTTTTCATTTTTGTTAATAACAAAATGTTGTTTTCTGTTATCATTGTCATTATCGGTATCGGTACTGATTTCAAATGAAGATTTCGTTGTTGGTATTGGTATTGGCATTGGTATACACACAATATGTAATTTTCTTTAAAATATATATATACACAGAATCTAAAATAAACATAACCTATGTATAATACAAAATATTCCTATCCTATAATCCTAATATATTGGGGTGGGAATTCCGGTTCTCCCGAGATCTGATATTGCGGGTATTGGGGTGTATCAGCATAATTCGATAAATCTGATATTTACCTGTACCGGCATACCGGATTTTTAACATTGGCCACGGTACCGGATTTTTTACATTGCGGCCATTGAAGTCAATAGCTGCAATGTAACAAATCTGGTACCACGGCCAGTGTAAAAAAATCCGGTATGCCAATACTGGTAAATCCGGTACCAGGGAGATCTGATACCGGTACATTTGGTATCCGGTATTCTACCCGGTGTCCCACCCCTACTAATATATATAATAAAACAGCCTAGTATCATATATATTCTATATATACAATTATATCTATATCTATATAATATATGGACGTGGGAGACAAACAGGGAAGGGAAAAGAGGTATATCCACTGACCGGCGAGCCGGTGGACGGAGCCAGGGCAACGGTGGGCAGAGCCAGGGCAACGGTAGGTGGAGTCAGGGTAATGGTAGGCAGAGCCAGGGCAACGGTAGGCGGAGCCAGGACAACGGTGGCATTGCATAACCCAGCAGCAAGGAGTTCCCAGGGTTAACACTGGATAGTCATTACATTACTTAATGTTGGGATGCTGGTGTGTGATGCACTGCCACTGGGGAATAGAGAACCCTCTTACTGGGGTCCTATATGCTCTCTTTCCCACCGGGTCGAAATTAACCATAGTAGGTTAAAAAACATAGATCACGTTGACATTGCCTACCTTTATCCTGAACCCTCAAATCCTCAATTTTCATGGCATCCTTTGCCACCTGCAGTCTTCTGAAGGTGTAGGCTTTGGGACAAGCCTTCCTTCTGTCTTGGAGAACTTGGGAGGACTGAGTTAGCTCCCTGTTCTGCGACAAGCCGAATCAGAAGAGAATGAAAGGGAAGAGAAAGACAGGACAGGGGAGAAATAGGAGGGTACGGGTTTGGAGCATGAGAAGAGGCAGGGGGAAGAGATGGGTTCAGTGGGGGGACAGGGGGAAAGGGTTTCCTTATCTGCAGCCTTCTCTTCTGCCGTGCTCCTACCTACTTTCTCCTCTGTTCACAAAGAAAGCAAGGCGAGGTGTGGAATCATGCCAGATCTCAGAAAAACTGGATAGAGAAAAAAAGAAAATTAATTTGTAATTTAGCTTCTTTGTGGACCTCTCCCCCAAAGAAGAGGTCCAGGACCCTCACAATCCCTATGCTGTCATTACCATTATCCTGAACGCTCTTCATTTCATGCTGTCTTTGGCTGCCGATAGTTTTCTAGGGTAGGGTCCCAGTCCATTCACTGTTCAGGTTCCACAGCTGGTCTTGTTGGGGCCTCTAGACACAGTGTGACTTCAGGCTTCATTGGACCTATAGAAGCCCTATAACTCCTAAAGTCAAACACTGCATCTGGAAGCACTAGTGGTGGTGGGCCCAGTTGTAGAGGCCCCTATGGCTGTGGTTCTGGACCTCACATGATTTGTTAGGGGTGCCCTAAGACTTTAGGGTGTCCCCCGGCTGCGGGCATGCCCCTGCCCCCAAGGAGAGGTTCCACTCTCTCCAAGTGGGTGAAAGCAGGCATGACGCTAACCACTCTTTAAACAGCCTTGGTGGTTATCTATGCATGTTGCAGGGTTGCATAGGGCACCAATACAGCCCAGTGACATGCATAAATAACCACCATGGGTGGTTAAAGGGTGGTGAGCATCATGTCTGCTTTCACCCAATGAATGCCCACTGTACCTCTCCTTGAGGGCAGGGGCAGGACCCAAGCCACCTACTCTTAATAACTAACTGCTTCTACACTACATCTGCACTAACAATTTTGAAGAAGAGAACCCTAACAAGTGCTTAACTATTTATCCTTTTTGTCCTATGGACTTTGTGGCTCTGTGTCCCTGCCCCAACGGTGGGCATGCCCCTGCCCCCAAGGAGAGGTTCCACCCTCTCCCAATGAATGCTCACTATATCTTTCCTTGGGGGCAGGGCCAGGGTGGTGGCACAGAGCTAGCAACAAAGTGCTAGTGCAGACCTCTAAACTAAATCTACTTCCAAACTACATTAGGACCCAAAGTTTTCTAATACGTTTCTATACTACTTCTAAACTAAATTAGGACCAACAATTCTAAATACCTCTCACTAGTGTTAAACTGTTAAAACTGTTTACAGTTTAACTGTAACTTAAGACCTAATGTTGTTACTCGATGTTTTAAGCTTAAGAAGGAATCATACTTATCTTTACTGTGGGATGTCCTCTGCTGGCTCTCATCATTGCACTCTCAGCTGCCAGAAATGCCTCCCTCTGCCTTGTGTGCCATCGCTGTCACGTGGTGCTGTTTGGGTGCTGGGTTAATTCATGCTGGTGCTTCTGCAGCACAATTGGTCTTCCTCTCTGTGCTCTGTCCTCGAAGAAGCCCGGGAAGCATTACTTGTGTGCAGCGTCCACGTTGTCATGGGTCTCCCTAATCAGGACAAAAACCATGCAGGCAGGAGCTGGATGGAATGTAGCACTGGTCTTCTCATTGTGCGGGTCTCCCCTCTTTCTAGTCTGCATGCAATGGAGAGTCCAGATCATCACCTCTTTACTTGGGTGCAGCATCCACGTTGGCATGGGTCTCCCTAATCAGGACAAAGTCCATGCAGGCTGGAGCATGATGGATGCAGCACAGGTCTTCTGATTGTGCAGGACACTGTCCAGATTCAATCATCATCAGGTCTGTTCAGCACCTGTACTGGAAATTTGCTCGCCGTTCCTTGCGTTGTGAAAACAGATCTATTGTTTTGTTATTGAAGTCTGGAATGTCCCTCACCATGGCTTGCTCAATAGATAGCATTGCTAGAGCATTAAGACAGTCTCTGTTATGGTACTTCTCAAAAAGGTTTTAATTCTTTTTAAAGCCGAGAAGCTTCGTTCCGCTTCAACAGTTGTGAGAGACGTTGTCATGACAATCTTCAGCAGTTTAACCACCTCTGAGAAAGATTTGCCCAAGTTGTCCTCGGTCAACACCGCAAGTAGAGCAGAGGCATCTTTGGCAGAATGGAATTCTGACCTGTCATACAAAGTCCCAAGCTCACTACTCAGTCAGTCTCACTCCAGCGTTGGGTAGGCTTGCGTTGCCGCATTAAAGGCTTGGATTGGAAACCGTTCACTGTGCCTTTGAAACAAAGTGCCCTGCACCAAAGTTGCACTCTCTAGATGCTTTGTGAATTGAAATCTTTCACGTGCATGTGAGATTATAATATCACACACTTCCACAGCGATCTGCTCTAGTGTGTCCATGCTAGGTGCACTTCTGTGCATCCGAGCGTTCTCCGGCAGCTCTGAGCGCAGAGTTCCAATGGAGTCCCTCACTTTATCGATGGCTCTTACGAAGTCTGTAGTATATCTTTGAATACTGACAGAGTCAATGTTTTGTTTTTGGAGCTCCTTGTAAAGTATGTCCACATGCGGCATGATTCTGTGGAACAAGGACAAGAAGTAGAGGAACTCCCCGTCAGATTCCAACATGGTCATGTGTGACCTGGCCTCGATACCAGTCTTGGCATCACGA
>QEPC01012033.1:661891-675184 GCA_003113815.1 Sphenodon punctatus | reverse complement strand
TTCGGTGTTCGGTCCGTTCGGTGCGTTCGTGTTCGTGTTCGTGTTCGGTTGTCCGAACAGGCCGAGTTCGGGCCGAACACCGAACTACCGAACCGCGTTCGCCCATCCCTAGTATCACATACCTTCCCTGTTCTCTCTGCCAAAGTACAGGGCAATTTAATAAACGGACAACATTTTATAAGCAATTGAAGTTGTCCCCTTGAAGACCATTATTCAGATAAATAGCAGCACATGCAGTGCCAGTCAGAGGCAGCCACCTGGCATGGCATGGGGAGGAAGGCTGTGGGAGGGAGGATGTGGAGCAACCCAAGAGACTGACAGACACATTCACTGGCCAATTACTGCATGCGTCCAGATTTACTGGACCAATCAGTAGTGGCTTTGAGGCGGGCATACGGGGCAGCCCTGAGGTATAGAAGGGAGATAACTGGGACTTTGGGGATAGCATCCCAGCAATCAGGAGACATAGACTGATGACCATCAGTTACTACTTCAATTTCCCTGTTGAATAATGGGTTTATGTTTTTCCTCTGTCTTACTCTTACTTGAAATGTATTCACAGAACCCTTCAGTGGTTTCACCTCCTTTAATAGCTCTAACCACTAATTGCTTCTGAATATATGAGCTCAAAAGCTTAGCAGAAGGAGAAGAAAGTTTGTTAGGCACTCTGTCCACTTTGTCCATTCTCCCAACCTATTCATAAACAAACTAATGTATTAAAACAATTATACTTTTGGGGTGGGGAAAAAAACACAAAAAAACCCAAGCCACTTTAATTGCCAGATTAGTTGAAAAGTATTTAAATACTTCTTACTGGAAGACAATGCACTGCGAAGAAGCAGGCTACTGCAGTCATTATGCATTATGTTTGCTCCATTAAACATCTTTATTCTTTTATCTTGCCTGTGGTCACAATGATGCCAGAAAATCTGCTAAAGGAAATTTTAATCACTGGATTTAGGTTATAAAAAAGAGACATTTCAGTGCCCTATAGCAGATTTTCCTTTCTCGTTTGTTACTTGTAAATGAAAAAAATAGTACAAGTTCTACATAATTTTCTCAAAGGGAATGTAGGTTACATCAAAAAAGGATGTCACTTTTCATGAAATATAGGGTGAAGGAAATACTCCTTTACAGAATCCTTCACTTTTCAGCCACATTTGAAGGATGGCTTGATGTTACAAAATGGAAGAGTAAGCTCAGCTGTAGAGGTGAAACAAATATTTAAACTGAACTTTGAATTTGTCAAATTCAATCTATTTGAATTTGGAAGTACAGAGTCAATATGGAGTTTGGATTTAAAACTCTTCATTTCTAAAATTCACAGTGTTCTTAATTAATTATTATAATTGTTAGTTTGCTTGCTTGCTTGTTTGCATGCTTGTGTGCTTATAAAACACCACCATTGTGCCTGAATTGTGAACTAGAGGCCGGTTCCTGCCCCAAGGGGAGAAGAGCAAAGAGGAGAGTAGATAAGAGAGAAGGGAACATGTGGAAAGACAGAGCTAGATCTGCAAAGTTGAGAAGTTGTAGGTGCATGCTCTTAGTTTAGTTACAGAAAGAGAAGGGAGCCCTGAAGGATAGGATGGCAGACAGAACATCACTAAGCAGTCTGTGGGAACAAAGAGCTAGGGGACGCCTGATGGAAGAAGTGGGTTTTTAGGACAGGATTTGAGAGGAGGGAGATGCACTTGGCAGGGAGGGAGTTCCAGTCATAGGAAGCAATATGGACAATGGGGACAAGAGCATTTAGAGAGCAGGGGAATCTGAGGTAGGGTAGGGTAGTGGTAGAGGAGCAGGAGCAATATAATTCTTGGTTGGAAACATAGGCTGCTTTGGGACGTTACAGGAGAGGGGTAGAAATTTTTGCAATCACCACAGTGGCTACCCAGTTGTAACGATTGGTGCCTGTCAGAATGCAGTAATCCTGTTTTAGGGGACTAGAAGAACACCTGCACATGACCGGGTCCCCAAATGTAGCCTTTATAAGGGCAGGTGTTCTAGTGCACTTAAAGGGGATAAGTGCATTCTGAAAGGTGCTAATCCTCGCAATGAGGGAACCACTGTGTTGATTGAAAAAGTTCCCTCCCCTCCCCTGTAGAGACTGAAAACAGCCATAGCTGGAAACTAGGGCACAAATATTTGGAGGAGCAAGGCCAAGAAGAGCACTAAAGATAAGGACAAGGATTTTTCATTTCATTTCATCCGCTGTTCAATTCATCTACTGTGCACCTACATGTGCGACAGCATCTCTGCATGCTCTAGCCAAGCTGGTGTCAGAGGTGGTCTTCTGGTCCCCGAGAACGTTGGTCCTGGGGGACTTCAACATCCACGCCAACACTAGCTTTGGAGAGGGGGGCAGAGCGTGAGTTCATGGTCACCATGGGAACCATGGGACTGTCTCAGAAAGTAGATAGCCCAACACATGATGGGGGCATACCATTGACCTGATAATCTGCACAAGCCTTGAGCCGGGGACCCACTGTTGGGGATGGTGTCAGCTGTGACCTTGTCATGGACAGCTCATTACTTCCTCAGGCCAGTCTCCTGGTGCACATCTGCCCTCGGAAAGGTACGGAACCAGTTCAGTTTTTTCGCCCCTGGAGACTTATGGAACCAGAAAGGTTCCAGAATGCTCTCGGGGAGTTACTCTCTGTGATGATCCAGCTGGTCCTCCTGCTTATTTATCTCTCCCAATAAGCCTTCGTTAGGATGGTTGGACTCGCCTTTTTTTAAAAACCTGCTGCCACCATTCTGGTCTTTTCTGCCAGGAAACATATAACGATCACCACTTATCCCGTCTGACCTCTATAGTCCTGTGATTTCAGTTATTTGGCATAAGGCCAAGCTAGGCGTGGGACATAAAGGATCACCACCTTCAGTTATAACAAATGGAATTTTATTATATTCTAACAGTATGTGGTATAGGTACATAACTGGTGGACATTAACTCACAGGTCTCATATATTCCGCATAGCCCAAATCATAAAGGTACATTCTTTGAGGTCAGAAAGAAAATAGAGGAGATAAAATGCATCCAAGCTTATCTAACTCACTTAGCCATCCTCAAACTAACTAATCCTACTGTTAACCAACTCTTCTTTTTCCTTGTTTCGTTTTCCTTCATTTAATAACTGAGCAGTTTATTTTTCTTTTGTCTTCCTGGTCTCTGTCTGTTTTCCAGCCCCCCTCCTTTCTCTCAATGGCCCTAACTGCTGCCTTAGAATTTTCACTCCCCCACCTCCCTCCTGGTAAAGTGAGCTTAATTAACCCTTTTTACCCTGGTTCAGATTTAAAGTGACCTTTAACAAGACTTAACAATCTTTTCTAGAAGTCTTCTTCAAGCAATTTTTCACACCCTCCAATCTTGTTGACCGCTCAGTCAATGACCTTATGACTCTTTGGAACACCTTGATGACCAAAGCCATTGACCGAACTTTATCCTGCAGTGGATAAAGCAGGAAGGGCGGCGGTTGGAGTGATGGTGGCACCGTTCTCATACTGAAGCAAACCAATTGCAGCATAGAGTTATTTTACGAACCTATACTGTGGCTGTGCAGGAAGCAAAGAATAGGTTCTTTGCTGCTCTCATAGCATCCTCAAAGTTGCATCCAGCTGAGATTTTCCTGGGGGTGAGGGGGCTGGTCAGTCCGGCCTCCCTCCGCCTGGAACTGGAATTTTCCAGTGCTTGCGGCGACATGTTTGTTGACTTTTTTTGTGGATACAATCATCCGGATTCACCACGACTTCGACACCATACTTACTGGATTGGAATAACCAGAGGTAATGGAAGTCCTGCCTTGTCCTATTTTGTGAGATCGGTTCCTGTGGGTGTCACCCACTGATCAGTGGATGTTCTTGGGGCTGTTAAAGCCACTTGTTGTGAACTCGACGCAGACCCATCCTGGCTGGTTAAGGCCAGCCAGCTGATGTTGGGACTATTGCTGGCGGGGGTGGTCAATGCCTCCCTTAGGAAGGGCAGAGCGTTGAGCTGCCTCAAAGAGGTGGTTGTGTGGCTCTACTCAAGAAACTATCTTTGGATATTGACTCCCTGGCCAGGTATTGGCCCGTCTCTAGCCTTCCCTTTTTAGGGAAGGTTATTAAATAAGTAGTGGTTCAGTAGCTTCAGGGGCATCTGGACTGTGCCAGTTTTCTGGATCTGTTGCAGTCTGGCTTTTGGCAGGGTTTTGGACCTGTGACTGCACTTATACCCAAGGTCTATGACCTCTTCCATAAGTTATACTGGGGTTTGTAAGCCCTGTTGATCCTGTTAAATCTTTCAGCTGCATTTGATACTGTTGACCATGAGATGTTGGTTAGATTTTTCTTATTTAGTAATTTTTGGCCAGGGTGATAACCAATGCCTAATAATATCATTATGATTATGGTGGCCTGCTTCTGGGACCAAGCCAGGGTGGGCAGGACTGTTCTTTAATGGTTCCGTTCCTTCCTTGCCAGGAGAACTAAACATATGGTCCTTGGTCTCTTCAGGATGTCAAGTGTGGAGTCCCACAAGGTTCTATTTTGTCCCCTCTCCTGTTCAACATGTATATGCAGCCTTTTTGTGAGGTAGTCAGAGGGCTTGGGGTGGCGACATCATCAATATGTTTATGGCACCCAATTTTACCTCTCCTTTTCAACTGACACAGGCCTGGCAATCTCGGTGCTTACCCGGTGTCTGTTGGCTGTTGGGGATTGGATATGGGTGAAAATGAATGGAGGTAATGCTGGTGGGAGGGGATGATGGAGTGGTGGCACCAATCATTGATGGGGTCCACCCTCCATTGGTCCCTCAAGTTCAGAATCCGGGGGTCCTCCTCAATTTGCAGCTCCACCTGGATTTCCAGATGGTGGTCGCGGCAAGGGGCACATTTTGCCAATTACATCTGGTATGACAGCTTTGTCGATACGTCTCAGACTCTGACGTAGCCTCTATAATCCATGCATTCATAACCTCAAGTCTGGCTTACCGTAACGGGCTTTACGTGGGGCTACCCTTGGTGACAGTCTGGAGACTGCAGCTGCTGCAGAATGCAATGGCATGCCTCCTTACGGGGAGAGGCTGCTGCAAGCACATTACAACAATGCTCCTGTATCTCCACTGTCTGCCTATAGTCTTCCCGACCCAATTCGAGGTGTTGGTTCTGATATTTAAGCCCTATACATCCTGGGCCCCACTTACCTGCGGGATCTCCTCACCCCCCAGGTCCTGGATCAGCCCCTGCAGTTGTCTTGGGATGCCCTCCTCAGGGATCCCTGGATATCTTGGCGATAAGGAAGGCATTCTTGGTGGTTGCACCGAGACTCTGCAGCTCCCTCCTGTTGGAGGTTCGCCTGGCCCCAGACCTTACCTGTTTCTGTAGACAGTGGAAGACCTGGCTGGAACAGTCAGGATTTTGGTGTGGGAGATGGCTGATGGGTGGGGAGTTGAGAAGGAGGAGGGAGGGTTTTTAGCTCCACCATGTTTTTTTTTTTTTATTTTAGTGTAATTTTTATATTATTTGTATGTTCTTTTTATTGATGCTGTTTTATTTTGATGTTTTATAATATACTGTGAACAACCACGAACTTCAGTAGCAGAAGGGGCCTAGAAATCTAAAAAAATAAACAATTTTTTACATTTTATTCTTTCATCGGAATTCATGAATATGAATGAATTCATCAGAATTCATCATGAATTCATTCATTAACGAAGAGAATATAATTTATCAGAACTATATTCTATTCTTTCATAAGAATTCATCAGAATTTATTCAGGATTAATTACATTCTATTCATTCATCAGAATTCAGTAATGAATTCAATTAATCAGTTGACTTATTCATTACTTTGTTGGTTAGTACTTTGGTCAAATTGTTTACTTATTCATGTTATTATTCAATACTTTGCATCTTAAGTGGTCTTATTGGGTGCATTCTTTTGAATTTCATTCAGTTGCCTGTAGGGGTGCACATTTAATTTGTTTTTTGTTTAACTCAAACAAAATTTTGTAATTTTGTTTAAGGTAAACAGAAAACATAAACTAAATTAAAAATATAATAATTTTTTTTTTGATATTTAATTTATGTTTTACCTGACAGTGCCTAAAGCGAGGCTGTCAGACAAAACAAACAGTGAGTGTATCAATTCAAGACAGGGCTGAGGAAAAAGGCACAGGGAGTGAATGATGAGAGATTGATTGGTATCTCTGCTGCGCATTTGGGATCACGAAGACATCACACAACACTTGACATTTTGCTAGCAGTCAGACAAAGCAGCTAGATAGTGTCTGGTACATCTAGTCCTTAGGGATGGGCAAACACGGTTCAGAAGTTCGGAGTTCAGCCCGAACTCGGCCTGTTCGGACGACCGAACCCAAATCCCAATCCGAACACGAACTGACCGAACTGAACTCAATTCCGAACGTTGAAATGACCAAATAGTTCGGTCAGTTCGGATCACATTTGGGTGAGTTTGGGTGGCTAAAACAACAAAAACATGGTGTCACTAGAAGGCCAAACGTGGCAGCGATGGGGAGTCAGCTGAGGAGCAGACTTCCAGGCACCAGGGGTGGAGATGCTTGGAGTAGCAGCCAGCCTGCCCAATAACCATCCCTTTTTGCCTCAGACCACTGGCTTCGCAGTCTGTGATTGGCCACGGGCTAGGCTGCATGGAGCCAATGGGGCTTGCAGTGAGGCGGGCGCAGCAAGAAACAAAACTGATTGCCTCCCCCCTTCCCAACACCTTTTGAGCTAGTCACTGTTCCTGAACATCAGGCATTTCAGAAGGCTCCATCTCGCCCAGCAGTTTTTTGTTCCTACCTGTTCCTAATCAATTACCACCCTCCTATTTCACCCATCCAACCCATTTACTTCCATATTATCATTTATTTAGAGTATATTAGATAGATTTAGGTGTAATTTTTTGTTTTTACCCCTCCTTGTGTTTCCTGTGTTCCATCTTCCTTCCTCTATCCCCCAATTGAATCCTTTTCCCTCTCCCTTTTATTCCATCCCTGATTCCCTTCACCTGTTTTAAGTTTTGGATTTATTTAGAGTAGGAATATTATTAGATTGATTTTCATTTCAGCTTTGTACCCCTCCCTGTGTTCTTTGGGTTTTCCCCTTGTAATATTCTATAGATAGATAGATAGTTATTAGATAGACAGTTATTAGATAGATATACATAGTAGTTATCTTAGTTATGGAAACAGATAGAGATACAGTGTGTTTGTAGGACAAGGCCTTTGTAGTTAATTATTAGGATATTTAATTTAATTCAATAGGTTTTAGAATAGTTAATAGCAGTTAGATTTAGTGTAGAGATAGTTATATATAAAAAAAAGAAACAGCCACTCAAGCTCCAGGACCCACCATCAGGGTTCTGGGGCCTACATTACTGGCAGGGAGGGCTGTGGCCAATATGTATCTAGAAGCTGCCACTCCAGCCCCAGAACCCGCCATCAGGGTTCTGGGGCCAAGTTACAGGCAGGGCGGGCTGTGGTCAATACCTAGGAGCTGTCACCTTAGCCCCAGGACCCACCATCATGGGTCTGGGGCCATCATTCCTCGCACAGAGAGCCAATTTTCCAAAGCATCAAGAAACAACCACTCCAGTCCCAGGACTCACCGCCAGGGTTCTAGGACAAAGTTACTGGCAGGGAGGGCTGGGTCAATACCTAGAAGCTTCTACTCTAGCCCCAGGAACCACCGTCATGGGTCTGGGGCCATCATTCCTCACACAGAGACGTTGTCATTCCACCGCATCAGGAAATAGCCACTCCAGGCAGAGGACCCGCTGTCAGGGTTCTGGGGCCAAATTACAGGAAGAGAGGGCTGTGGCCAATATGTATCTAGAAGATGCCACTCTAGCCCCAGGACCCACCATCATGGGTCTGGTACTATCGTTCCTCGTACAGAGACGATTTCATTCCACCGCATCAATTAATAGCCACTCTAGCCCCAGGACCCACCATCAGGGTTCTGGGGTTAAGTTACAGGCAGGGAGGGATGTGGCCAATATGTATCTAGAAGCTGCCACTCTAGCCCCAGGACCCACCATCATGGGTCTGGGGCCATCATTCCTCACTCGGACACGATTTATTTCCACCGCATCAAGAAAGAGACACTCCAGTCCCAGGTCCCGCCATCAGGGTTCTTGGGCAAAGTTACAGGCATGGAGGGCTGTGGTCAATACCTAGAAGTTGCCACTATAGCCCCAGGACTCACCATCATGGATCTGGGGCCATCATTCCATGCATGGAGATGATGTTATTCCACCACATCAAGAGACAGCCACTCCATCCCCAGGACCCGCCGTTAGGGTTTGGGGGCCAAGTTACTGGCAGGAAGGTCTTTGGTCAATACCTAGAAGCTTCCACTCTATCCCCAGGACTAGAATGGAATGATGGCCCCAGACCCATGATGGTGGATCCTGGGGCTAGAGTGGCAGCTTCTAGGTATTGGCCACAGTACCCTGTGCCAGTAGCTTTGCCTTAAAACCCTGACAGCAGTTCCTGGGTCTGGAGTGGCTGTTTCTTGATGTAGTGGAGTGTAATCACCTCTGTGCGAGGAATGATGGCCCCAGACCCATGACCCGCCATCAGGGTTCTGGGACCAAGTTACAGGCATGGAGGGCTGTGGCCAATATGTATCTAGAAGCTGCCACTCTAGCCCCAGGACCCACCGTCATGGGTCTGGGACCATCATATCTCACAAGGAGGCGATGTCTTTCCACCGCAACAAGAAACAGCCACCCCAGCCCCAGGACCCTCTGCCAGGGTTTGGGGGCCAAGTTAAAGGCAGGGAGGTTTGTGGCCAATACCTAGAAGCTGCCACCTTAGCCCCAGGACCCAGCATCATGGGTACGGTGGAATGATCGCAAAGAGAGCCAATTTTCAAAAGCATCATGTTTGTATTGTATTGTACTTTATTGGCACAAGCTTTCTCCGTGGCCGAAAGAAGAAGGAATTCATGATACATATAGACAGACATAATAAGCATAATATAACATAAATAACATAAAACAATAACCCTGGTTAATAGCATCATCATTACATAGTACATGAATAATTCGCCCTTGATTGGACATTTAAACCTATTATTTGAATTAAACACTGGGGAGAAGAAAAAAAAAAGACTCTGCTCAATTCTCTTCCTCAGATACACTGGGGAGTTGTTTAGCATAACTCCAGTAAGCAAAGATAATTTTACTTAATTCCAGTTCCCAGCATAGCTTGAAGCACAGGACAACGTGGGGTAATGACAGAGCAGTAATCCTACATAATAGCATTGCGTCATTAAATATCAATGTTCAAAAGAAATAATATCACGTAACCAGGACCCTCTACCAATAAAACAATAAATCATCTAACACTAAAACCAGAGTCCCATTTCCCCCCAACTATGCTGAAGGGCTGTGTGGTATACTCAGTAAGGCCCAGGTAAAGATCAAATACCAGCTGAACACGTTAGGAAAGACAGAACTAAGGTTAATGGAAAGCAGAACCTTGTAAGACGTCTAGCATCACGCAAGTTGAGCACGATTACATGACAATAACATTATAAATAGAGCAACTGTCTTGTCTATTTCTTCTGATTGGAGATTCAGCATGTAGTCGAGCTTCTGCTCCCATGTCCAATGTTCCTTCCCTTCCAAGAGGGGGGATATCCAAACAGTTCTTACATGGTCGCATGATGAGCAGCCCAAAAGCATGTGGGTAGTATTCTCTAATGACTGGCCATCACAGTGGCATATGCTGGCCTCCATGGGCCTGTTGGCATAATGGCCCTCCAGAGTCGCTGAATGGACCAATTGAAAGCGCACCAACGTAAAGTTCCTATGCAAGTCGGGGCATCTTATAGTATCTAGATACCTCTCCACGTTATGGACGCTTTTGATTTTGGCATAGTGCGGAGCAGCCTTCCAGACTGGGAGACGGGCAAGATCTTCCTGCATTGCCACGTCCCTACTTCTGGAGGTAATTATATGTTTAAACTTTTGCCAACAAATCCATAAGGCGCTGACTTCTAAGACTCTCAATAGATTGAAGGGCTTGAGTAAAGGTCCAATGGACATGGAGTTTTCTTGCCTCCTGAATTCCAGCATCACACCGCGTCTCCTGCTTCTTACTGGTATTTTCCCATTGAAAAAACACATTGAAAACTATGTGGTCACTTTCAGGGTGTGTAATCATTTTTAAATCCAGGCAAAATTCCCAAAAATTGCAGGAAATGGCAATGTAGTCCACAACACTGTGCCCAAGGGGCCAATGAATGTAAAGTCACCAGTTTGGTCAGTCCTCCTCCCGTTTAATATCAGGAGGCTGTTGCTATCCATCAATGCCACCATGTGACGCCCAGCATAATTTGTTGCTCTATCCCTACATACCCGGGGCAACATACCAGGAAGACTCGAAACACCAGGGGGATCGGATATATCATCCTGACCCACCCTAGCATTCCATTCAGCCGCTATGAGCCACTTGGCCCTAGGATATTGACTGTCACATTGGAGCATAAGATCTTCCAGAGCTTCCCAGACTGTATCTGAGTAATACTTAGACTGAGAGGGAGGGACATACAAATTGAATAATAAAATCTACAAATCACCCGGAGCCTCCCAGAGTTCTGCCTGGATCTCCTGCCTGGACAAAGGGATATGGATACAAAGTTTAGGAAGTTTACTAGCAACCAGTATCACTAAGCCTCCAGAAACCCATCCCCTGGTGCTCATAGTCGATGCAGGTAACAAATATGTGCAGAAACCTGGGACTTCCCATAATTTTCCCTGACCTAACCAGGGGTGATTTCAGACGTGACGAGATCACGCTGAACCACACTGAACCACGGTGAACCCCGCGGCGGGGCGAAAGGCCCCTGCACGTCTGCACAGCGTGCGCCAGATGTTGGCCACGCTGAATCTGCAGACGGGGTCAATTTGAACCACGCTTCCCGGGCTAGCCGGGGGAAGGTCCCGGGAAGCGTGGTCAAATGGACCGCGGGCCGTGGCGAACAAAAAGTAACGTCTGGCCGCGTGCCACGGGCCGGGATCCCCGGCGGGATCCCGGGCCGTGGCACGATCGGCCAGACGCGGCGGCCGCATTGGCCCCGCCGCCCGCCCGTCTCCTCGGAGGGCGGGCGGCGGGGTGCGTGGAGGGGGCGGGGCCGTGCGGCCGCACGTTGCGCCGCGCGGCCCCGGCCCCTCCCACTTTCCCCGCCGGGATCCCCCCGGCACGTCTGTTGGGCCGTGCCGGGGTGACCCCGGCGGGGAACGAAGACGTTCGTTACGGTACGGGGCCAAAGGGCCCCGTAACGTCTGAAAATACCCCAGGTTTCCTGCAAAAAAAACAGGTCATAGTTCCTAATAAACTCCATCCAATCTGGGTTCTGAAGCCAAGGCCTACACCCTGCAATATTCCATGATATTACTTGCAGGGTGACAAAAGAGATATTTTCGCCCTGATCTGATAGCGACAGATCTTCCTCTGTCACGGACACTTCTTTATTATCGTCCACGGGAGAACATAATTGCTGCTGACCATCTATTTTGTTTATTTTGTCGTCTACCAAGACAGGGGCTATACCTTGATTGAGCAGATATATTATATTGCCCTGGGAGGCCTCAGGTAAAATTCCGTCACCTCCCTGCACCAGTTCTGTTGTCATTGGTCTCCACCAATTGGACCCCAACTCTGCCTGCTCCAAAAAATGAACAGCAGTAAAAGGCTCTGAATTATGTTCTGGATAGTAACTCCCACCCATACCCCTAGTACTCATATCTGAATAGATGATTGAAGACTGTTGGAGACTGTCCCTTACCTTTTTCAACCTTTGGATAATAGTGTCCTGGTCAATCAGTGGGAGATTATCGAATACTCCTAAGGAGGGAAATTCTCCCACCTCACCTGATTTGGCCAACAAGAATCCTTTAAAGGCATTCGCAAAATTCAGGTGATCCATCAAGGGACCCCTTGTTGTCCCCATTCCCAACTGGTCTTGGGCATTAATGCTTAAATTACCAGGCATCTCCCGCTCACCTCCAAGGGGTGGGGGTTTTTTGGGCTCACTAGATACAACTGATAGAGGCATCTCCCCCTGCCCACTCTCAAGTGTCTGCGGGGGCCCCCAGGTGGTATCAATATTCTCCAGGGCCTGTGCCTCAGTCAAAAAGGGCTCTAGATCATTGCCCATCTGAGGTTTTGGGCCTGCACAACGGGGTCCCAGCAAGACCCTGTTTGGGGAGGATAGCTGTATTAACGGATGCTGGTCTAGGATTGGTTCTGGACTAATATCCCAGGTAAAGGCTCTATCAATGGAAACTTCTTTGTACAACAAGTACTTCCTAGCCTTAAACATTGCTCAGGGAATTAAGGCAGATCTAAACACCAATCTCTGGAAGGTAGAGGAGATGGAGCTGCGCAAATGCACCACATCCACAACCTCTGCTGGATCTAATTTACCATGCAGCAGAATTTTGAGATTTTCCACAGCATCAGCTACGTTTTCCCATTTGGGGATAAGATTACCAGCAAGAGGGCATGCCTTGATCCACACTGCATTTGCTACAAACTTCTTTGAGCGAGAAATGCCACTCCTTTTATGCCCTGCAGATAATACAGAAGTTCATTCTCTTCCTATTGCTATGACACTACGAGCAATAGCATCAGGTCCCCCTGGAGAAGGGAAATCCCTTCCTAAACCAGGTTTCAGGGAATCCAGCTTTACCATCACCTCTCTTAGCTGCTCTCTTACCCACAATAAGGATTTTTTCAAATCCGACATATTATTAAACAACAAACTCAGAGTCCTACTAATCAAATGACACTGCATCTTCAATGCTTCTCCCACTGGGGGGGGTCCTGTGACTGGGATAACATGTCTACTCCACCACAAACAGTCCGTCACAGTGGGAGATCGGAGGGATCGGTTACACTCTGGGTAGAAATTAGGGATGGCCGAACGCGTTTTGAAATTCAGAGTTCAGACCAAACTCGAATAGTTTGGACAACTGAACCAAATGTGTGAACCGAACTCGACTTCGACCGTTCAGTTCGGATGTGTTCGGTGAGTTCGGAATTGAATTTCCATTGGTTTCAATGGAAAACACATTATTGGCTGTAACGTTTTTGTTTTTTACACTATTTGGGATGCCTATACCTCCATTAGACATCATTATGTGTACCAAATTTCAAAATGATTGGATAAAGGAATCCAATTTTAGAAGCAGTTGAATTATTGTATTTTGCAATATTCTACATATACATTCTTAGCTGTAACTTCTTTGCCTCACATCTAATGTAGGTGAAACTTGTCC
>QEPC01012033.1:651203-661386 GCA_003113815.1 Sphenodon punctatus | reverse complement strand
CGAAGCCACTACCAATTGGTCCTGTAAAGCTAGAAGCTTGCAGTAATGTGTTTGGCCATTGAATGTGTCTGTCAGTCTTTGGGGTTGCTCCACATCCTTCCTCCTACAGTCTCTCTCCCCCTGACATGCAGGGTGCCTGCCTTTGACTGGCACTGAATATGATGATATTCATCTGAATAATGATCTTCACAGGGACAACATCAATTGCTTATATAATTGAGTCCCTTTATCAAAATCTCCTTTACATTTGCTGAAATGGCAGAAAAGTTATTTGATACGTTCTTGCCAAATATCCTGTAAACAGGATGGAATATCAAAATGTTACCACTGGAAATGTATTTTCAGGTTAATGTCTTATACCCTTGGGACCTTTTAGCCACTCTTTCTGAAAATTGGTAGAATTATTAAGCATATAGAGGAACATAATTTGCACAAGTTTCATGAATATTGAATGCAAGATAAAGAAGTTGTAGCCATGAATGTGTATGGAGCTTTTCTTAAAATCACAACATTCAATTGCTTCCGAAATCAGTTTCCTTTATCTAATAATGCCGAAATTTGGTACACTTAGTGCCCTCCAATGTGGGTATAACCTCCCAAATTTCATTAAAAATAAATAAGAAAAAAAAATTATATAGCCAGAAATATGTTTTTCAGTTTTTTTCCTTTATTTCAAAAACCAAATGTCATTTTCAGTTCCTGATTGCATCAAACTAAAGACTGAACTGAGATGGACTGAATCCAATAACAAATCCAAACTCAAAATTCCACCCGAGCCACCGAACGGCCAAACATCCGAACCTGGTTCTGTTCACACATCCCTAGTAGAAATCTCAGTAGGATAACTACCTTGATCTTGCAACTGCTGGAGGCAGTGAAACCTATTTGACAAAGGTAGTGCAGGGTGCATGAGTTTGCCCACCAGGTCCACCTTGGGGCACTTAGGTCTTGGGGAGTCAAGGAGATCGACAGGCGAATCCTCCCTTCTGGATCACTTCTCTCCCATCATAAATACTCCACACTTTGTGGGTTCAGAAAAAGAGGAGCACAGTACCTAATACCTGGAGCAGGATGGTTCAATAGTCCAGCAGAAAGGTCCGTGTTGGAAAGCCGGGCTTCCCAGCCCACCTCAATCACGCGCAGCTGTCAGCTCCAATTAGGACGCAGAGTGTACTCAATTGTCCACAGGATTCCAGTGCTCATGCTGCTACTAAGGAAAGACTTGGGGCAGCTGTCCACCAGAGGTCCCCGCCTGCAGCTCGGTTCTCCCCGGCTACCTACTCCCAGCAATAGCCACAGTAATGGGGTCGCTCTGCTCCTGACTTGCACCAGGCTCCCACTAAGCCCGTCACTCCTCCGGTTCCTCAGTGTGCACTCCCTTCCCGGTCTGACCAGGGGGTAGGGCACTGCACTGCATCCCCAACAAATGGGCCTGGCCAACATGTGACACTCTTTGGATGTTGCCTTTAGGCTGGCGCCCGAGGGCTGATGCCTGAGGGGGTCCCAGCCCCTGATAAGTAATACTTGAAGAGAGAAGGGAGCCAATGAAGGCCAGGCAGGCAGGCAAACACACAGCTCCTCCCCTAGCTTTTCTTTCCCACAGAAGCTACACAGGACATTGCTGAGGGGGCCCCAGCCCCTGGATAAGTAATACCTGAAGAGAGAAGGGAGCCAATGAAGGCCAGGCAGGCATGCAAACACACAGCTCCTCCCCTAGTTTCTCCTTCCCCCACAGCAGCTACACAGGACACCTCAAAAGCATCAAGAAACAGCCACTCCAGGCCCAGGACCTGCCGCCAGGGTTCTGGGGCCAGGCTACTTGAAGGGAGGGCTGTGGCCAATACCTAGAAACTGCCACTCTAGCCCCAGGACCCACCGTCATGGGTCTTGGGCCATCATTCCTCTCACGGAGACAATGTCATTCCACCGCATCAAGAAATAGCCACTCCAGTCCCAGGACCCACCATCAGGGTTCTGGGGCCAAGTTACAGGCAAGGAGGGCTGTGGCCAATATGTATCTAGAAGCTGCCACTTTAGCCCCAGAACCCACTGTCATGGGTCTGGGGCCATCATTCCTCTCACGGAGATGATGTAATTCCACCACATAAAGAAATAGCTACTCCAGACCCACGACCTGCCATTAGGGTTTTGGGGCCACATTACAGGCATGGAGGGCTGTGGCCAATATTTATTTATTTATTTTTATTTTACAAATTTCTACCCCGCCCCTCCTGCAACGCAGCTCGGGGCGGCTTCCATCATTAAAACCATAAAATACAATAAAATCAATCCAAAACAGTCAAAAAAATACTTAAAATATTAAATATTAAATATTAAATATAAATATAAATATAACTATAAACAGGGCTAGACAAAACCAAACACAGATGGGTAGGGGACTAAACACCTCCCTCCCCACCCTCCCTCCCAAACGCCTGGGCAAACAGCCAGGTCTTACAGTTCCGCCAAAATGTTATAAGGCTTGGGGCCAGGCGAGCTTCCTCCGGAAGGGAGTTCCACAGCCGCGGTCCCACCACTGAGAATGCCCTCTCCATCGTGGCCCCCGTTTAACACGGGGGACCTCCAGGAGGGCACCCCCGGCAGACCGCAGGAGCCGCTCCGGGGCGCGAAGGGCGAGGCGGTCCCTAAGGTATGAGGGGCCAAGACCGTATAGGGCTTTATAGATCATCACTAGGACCTTGAACTTGGCCCGGCACACTATCGGCAGCCAGTGCAGCGCTCGGAGCACCGGTGTAATGTGCTCCCGGCGACCCGTCCCCGTAAGAAGACGAGCCGCCGCATTCTGCACCAGCTGCAGCCTCCGAGCCAAGAACAAGGGAAGCCCCACGTAGAGCGCGTTGCAGTAGTCGAGCCTCGAGGTGACAAAGGCATGGATGAGGGAGGCCAGGTCCGGGCCAGAGACATACGGACGCAGCCTACGTACAAGATAAAGCTGGCGGAAGGCAGCCTTAGCGACTGCCTCCACCTGCCGCTCCAGACGCAGGTCTGCGTCCAATATGACCCCCAGACTCCGAACCTGCTGAGCTACAGGAGGGCAAACCCCCCCAACTAGGGGGGCCACCACCCCCTTCGCCCTCCCCACCACCATCACCTCCGTCTTATCTGGGTTGAGCTTCAGTCTGCTCAGCCGCATCCAATCCGCCACGGCCTACAAACATTGGGATAGCAACAAGATAGCAGGGTCTGGGTCAGTAGAAAAGGAGAGGTACAGCTGAGTATCATCAGCATACTGGTGACAACGCACCCCGAACCCTCTCACGACCTCCCCTAGACAATATGTATCTAGAAGCTGCCACTCTAGCATCAGGACCTACCATCATGGGTCTGGGGCCATCATTCCTCGCACTGAGACAATTTCTCTCCACTCCAGACCCAGGACCCTCTGTCAGGGCTCTCGGGTGAAGTTACTGGCAGGGGGCGCTGTGGACAATACCTAGAAGCTGCCACTCTAGCCCCAGGACCCACTGTGTTTTTTCGAATACCCGAACTAAACCGAAGAGGACCGAACCCGAACGTGGCGAACTAACCGGACCAGACCAGACCAAACCGAACCGCTGAACCCGAACCACGATCTGTTCGCCAATGTCTACTAGTCCTCTTCCATTTTAAAATCAGACATACATAGCCTTCCCAAACCCACTAATATTTTACTCCAGAGCCCTCTGCTCTTCTGCTCACTTGCTTTTTAAAAAAAATAATTTTATAAAAGATTTCTATCCCGCCCCTCCAGCCCTCAGGACAGCTCGGGGCGGTGAACAACAATTCAAACATTAAAACAATTCAATTAAAAATCCTATATACATAAAAAAGACACAACAACACCCCCCAACCCTCCAGTCACCCCCTCTACCCTCCCTCCCCAAAAGCCTGGCAGAACAGGCACTTCTTACACAAACATCAAAATGACAAGAGCGTGGGGGCCAACCAATCCTTCTCCAGGAGGAGGAGGTATGCTTCCTGCCACATTCTTTCTCCTGTGCCTGCCAGTCACTTCTATAATGGATGGGGGCTGGGGGGGCAAAGGTCACTTAAGCATTAGCACCACTGATGAGAATGCCTGATTGCTGCTGCCTGCCTCTATGAGAGAGAGGCACCGGGGCACTGTGTCCTTAGACAGAGTTACCTAATGAATCGGACACTTAGTTCAATGACAGTTTGTGGATTGGAAAGTGTCAGAGAACCAACTTGAAAGTGTTATTTTGGTGAATTGGAGCCATACAAGTGAATACCCACTGAAATAAATGGTTTGCCCCAGCCAGTATTGGGGTTAGCCTTTGCTGGAGCCTGTGACTTCCAGACATCCTCTGAGGCCACATGGTGTGAGCTAAGGCCTACCCAAGCCAGTCAGAGTGGGCAAAGGTGGGTGGGCATATCTGTACATCTATGGCTTTCCTACCCGGGGCTGAGAGCCGCCATGGCTGAAAGTATGGATGGGCGAACACAGTTCGGATATTTGGAGTTTGGACTGAACTCGGTCTGTTCAGACGTCCAAACAGAACGTACAAACCGAACTCTCGAACAACCAAACAGTTTGGTCATGTTCGGATGAGTTTGGATGAGTCCAGGGAGAGGAAAAACGTCTCGCCAGGGTCAAAAATTAGGTTTCAATTTCGGTTTCACTGTTTTTGAATGTTCGGCCAAGTTCGGCCAAACTGAACTCGGCTGAACCGAACCATTGAACTCGAACTCGGGTATTGAACTGAATGACCGAACATCCGAACATGCGATCCGCATTCTGTTCGCCCAGCCCTAGCTGAAAGCCATTGTTGTACCTCACTGGCTGCCGTGGCTGTCTGTCATGGCAGGGGACAGGGCACTGGGAACACAGCACATACGGGGTCACCTGCCTTCCCTTCTGTTGTGCTCCCAGCAGTACCTGAGCTGTGCGACTGACAGAACAGCTCCCAGGCCACAGTTCCATCATTTCAGGGCACCAACCCAGCCAGGATTTTCTGCCCCTTGGTTGTTTGTGACAGCAGCAGGTCACCCTGTCACATGTGTTCTTACCCAAAGTCTCAAACTAAGAAGAGATCAAATACTGAAGTACCAAATAAAATAAATGAAGCAAATGAATTACAGTTTTTTTTAAAATGAACAGAGAGAACAAAATTACAAAGAAGAAATTGCCAAAAATGAAGATACGAATTTTGCAAATACAAAAAATATATATTTGTTTCTGAAAATAATATCAATTTTTTTTCCTGTTTGTTTCAGCTCTAATAATCAGGAACAAATGTCTTACCCACTATCCTTCCCTACAACCTTAAGATATCCCCCTACTCTTACAGATTTGTTATGATTTTGATGAAAAGTTTTAAAGCTGAATTTATTGAAATTTTGAAAGTACTAGCAATGTATTTTGTTTTTGAAGAGTAAGAGATCTTCATTGTTAATTTGTTTTTCTTTTGGTTTGGTATGATACAACTTCTGGATGTACTATAAATTGCCTTTTGGAACTGATTTGTCCCATAATATTACAGAGCTGTGAGAACACAAAACTAGCATAAATGTGTGATGTACCTATGAAAAGTGAAAGAAAAATAAAGTAAAAAATAAGTTTAGGTTTCTGCACCATTAAACAGACTTAAAACTACAGTATATTTTCTTTCAACAAAACATTATTAAGGAATAGGACTACATATAATAATCTGAGAAGCTGAAAATGAAGTTAATGGCATGTGAACTCAAAGTGTGTGAGGTTGCATCTGAATGAAAAACAAATATTGCCATAGGCACAATTTGCACATAATATTGTCACATGTATACTTTATATAACTGTTCATTCAGTGCAATCCAGAGGAGGCAATCAGAAAGTCTTAATGCATTAAAGCTGCCATCACAATATGATTGACTCTTGCAACCCTGCCAAATCTAAGTCCGTTTCCCTGTTGTTCTCAAAGGCATATATAGCTATTGTCTATGTATCAAGGAAGAAGGCACGAGCACAAAGCATTGGATTCAAAATGGCCATACACTTTATTGGATACAACATTCTGGGTCAGAGAAAAGGAAGGGGGTGGAATGTCTTAAATATACCTAAAACTCAATTTTCCGCAAAACAGAGACCAGTCAATATTCCAGTTGGGTTCGAGCCTTAGGGCAACCCTTCACCTGTAGTTGCACATCTAAAAGATTCAGATCTAAGTATGCCATTTATGTTCCTCTTTAACTGGGGAAGTAGAAGAAGTAAGTATGCAGTGACAAGGGTGAGTCAGAGTACCTGGGAACTTAACTGCCTTATAAGTAGCTCCTCCAGGGGTGTGCAGAAGGCACATTGTTCATTTTTGTTTTAGTTTTCAATTTTTTAAAAAAATTGTTTTTTGGGGAGGGGGGATTGTAAAAGACTCTATAGTTTTCATTAGGGCTAAAATTTACTCCCCATTCTCGTCAAGAACCAGTGAGATCCTTGGTTTTCTCCATCTTGTTCCCTAGATGAGATGAAATGAATTAAACCCCATACTCGCCGAGAACCAGCAAGATTTGCAAAGCTGGGTGGGAGCTATGGGCCAGGCAGTGGGGGCAGACAAGAGGGCTGGGCATAGTGTCAGAGGTTATCAGGGGGAAAAGACCTGCCCCCTGGCCACCCCCAGTCTCCTTGTCTGCACAGGAAAGGAAATTCTGTGTGGGAAGGGGCCTGGGAGGGAGAGCAGGGGCCTACCAGGGGGCCTATCAGTGTTCCATGAACACAGCCTTTTCCCCGGACTGGTAAGTCTGAAAATAAACAAAAAACAAAAAACAGACTTGACATGCTCAGAAAGGCCGGAATCACCCCTTCTGAGCATGCTCAGCTATTTTTAAACAAGGTGCTGGAAGCATCAGCACGCTGCAGGCGCCACCTTGGATGTGGGAAGCTGGTTCTGAGCAGGTCCAGAAATTCTGAGATTGCTCAGAATGGGATTCCCTTTTCAAACATAGTGCCCACAGTGTGCTGCTGCTGATGGCACAATCTTTGAAAAGGGATGAACGTGCCCTAAAGGGATAATATAAGCCCTTCTGAGCATGCACAGTTCATTTTTAAATTCTTTTTTTTAATTTTCAAACTTACTAGCCCAGGAAGAGGCTGTGTTTTGCAGGACTCCCTCTGGAGGGTAAGTAACCCACCCAACTCCCCGCTAGCCCCCCCTCTAGGCCCTTGCCACCCCATGAATTTTCCTTCCTGGGCAGACAGGGAGGCTGGCGGTGGCACAGGTCAAGTCTTTGCCCCGTGTTCACCCCTTGTACCCTGCCTGGCCCCCTTGCCAGACCTCACTCCCTCAACAGATCCTGTGAGATCTTGAGGGGGAGGCGAGATCATGCTTATCCCCGCCCCCCTTTGAGTCTGGCAAGTTTCTTGTTGAGGGAGGATTTTTATCTCTCTTTTTAAATTATTATTATTTTTTATTGCGTGGCCATCAGGCCATTGCATAAAGCACAGAACAACCAAACAATACACTTTTATCTCCATAATAAAATCAAGCTTATAATAAAAACTTTAAAACTTAAAATATAATTTCTAAATTTAGATACAGCATCAACTTTTGCATTCATTAGGCCTCAGAACTGCCTTACACAAGGCAGAAAACATCACAGGGTATTTTCAGATGTGATGGGGTGGCTTTTGCCCCATCACGGAATCACCCATTTGATTCCCTGCCAGAATCCCACCATCACGGCCAGCAGACGTACTGGCCGATCCTGGCGGGGAATCTGGGGGGGCAGGGCTGCGCGGCAAAACGTGCGGTCACACAGCCCCGCCCCCCCCACAATCCCCCGGCCGCCCGCCCTCCGGGAGACAGACGGGGAAGTGGCCAATCCGGCCACTGCGTCCGATTCCAACCCGTGTTCTGGGCCACGGCTTGGAATTGGCGCCAGTAACAGACGTTACTGGCCGCCGATTCCGGGCTGTGGTTCAGTTAACCATGCTTTCGGCCCTGGTCCCCGGACAAGGGCTGAAAGCGTGGTTATTTTTATTCCCGACGGAGGTTCACTGTGTTGAACATCTGGCGGAACTCAAACAGACGTTATGGGACCATTCTCCACCACAGGGTATTGTCTATGGTTGAGCGTGATCTCGTAACGTCTGAAAATACCCACAGTCACATGATCCCTAACACTCAGAAACAATCAAAACTATGCTAGAAATGAGATCCAAAGCAAACCAAAGGCAAAGGTTGTATTTCCAGACAGCCATGTCACAGAACATTTGGCTTCTAGTTGGATGTCTAATCTGGGCCCTCAAGACTAGATTCAGCCTCTCTTGCTGTTTGAATTTAATAACCCAGCATAAGAAGGTTCCAACCACCTGGGATTTTAATCTCATTTCAGCCCTAGTTTGCAGTTATTTTTTCATTTTATTTTATTAAAAATAATTTTAACAAATATCACTGTCCATGCGAAAAATGGACACTGCGGCCATTCTACACATTCACAGACCTTTTCCAAAATGGTTCCGATGCTGCCATCACCATTTTTGAATAGGGCGTGCATGCTCAGAACAGCCCCAGTGACCATTTTGCACATGTGCAATGATTTATTATTATGATTATAATAATAATAATAATAATAATAATAATAATAAATGTAAACAAATGAAATCAGATGATGAATGTCATTTGCTTATTCATTCATTTTTGTTATCTTAGTTATGAAAATGAATGGGGCTCCCACTCATTTTTATAATTAATTAAAAGTATATAAAATTGCACACCCCTGCGTTCAACACCACCTCATGCCAATGCTCACTACCGAGGAAAAGGATAAATCAATGAGCTGACACTGCCTTAGCAGTTGCCCCTGTATCTCCCATCTCTTACAGAGATGTCTACCCTTTCCTATAATCAAAGAACCGATTAACCCCTTTGGTGCTGGACCTACACAGAGTGAAAAAAATAAAGTTAACCATAAACCTCCAGGGCCAGTTGCCCAAATACACTGTGAGGAAGATGAAAAAACAGCTGTTGCCCTTACCAATCAGGCTCTCTCCCCAACCCCCACCGCATACCAATCACCTCCACCGATTTGGCTTTTACTGGATCCTAATAGAGATGAACACCTTCTCTAGAGAGATGTACCCCATCCTCTCTGTAGAGCTCATGATCCACTTAGCATATGCCTTCATTAACCAGAACCTATGGTTGTTCAGAAGGCATATAATTTGTTTTCATTTTACTTTTCAGGTTTGTTTACAAAAATCCTCTCATTTGGAGGCCAAGGGTGTTCATAACCAACTCTACCATTTTTGAGAAGTTGTTTTGTTTTATTTTATTAAAATATAATAATAACAACAACAACAACAACAACAATTAAATTAAAACTTGCTGTGTATGTGCAAAATGTCCACTGGGGCCATTCTGCCAAAAATGGGTCAGTGTGCTCCTCGCCCCCCTGTCAAATAGATGTTGGGCGGGATGGGAAGTCGGGGTTGAAATCTTGCCAAGAACTTCACTATCATGTCATTCCTTAAAAAGAAGAGTAAAATAAAGGTAATAACTTCACTAGCATGTCATCCTTTAAAAAGAGGAACAACCACATCATCATCAATGTTTGGTAAAAAATAAAATATATGTATAAACCCATGGGCACCAAATACTCACCAAACTAAGGGCCTAAAAAACTAAAATTGTAACCCAAGCTGGAGGCCAACAACAAATCAATGAGATACCGGTGGTAGCAAAGCCAGCTCTTATATATCTCTACAGGGTAAAATAGGTGTTTTAGCTAATCTCATCTAACAATCAAATAGCAAGTTAATTAGTATTCATCAAGGTACTCATCCAAAATATAGTGAAAATTTTAAAACCTACCAATTTCTTAAAATGTGTAATGACTGAAGAGATTTTAAGCTATCAAATACTGCACACACAGTATCACAAATGAAAAATATATCTCCATTTGCCAAGTTGGCTATGCCAGTAATAGTCACCTTAACAAAAGCATGTCTGCTCATGCCTCGTCAACTGCCTCTCTGATATCTCCGCCTGGATGTCCTGATGTCAACTCAAGCTCAACATGGCCAAGACCGAACTCCTCATTTTTCCTCCCTCCCCTTCCTCTCCCTCTAACCTGCCCATCTGCATCGATGGAGTCACCATCCATCCTGTTCTCCAAGCCCGTAGCTTGGGCTTCATCTTTGACACGCACCTCTTTTTTAAACCTTACATTGACTCTGTTGCCAAATCCTGCC
>QEPC01012033.1:617219-650867 GCA_003113815.1 Sphenodon punctatus | reverse complement strand
TCCTCTGTCCCCTCCCTCACTCTCCCTCATTTCTCCTGCTCACCTAACCGCCTTCGACCCTTCTCCCTTGCTGCCCCTCATGCCTGGAACTCCCTCCCTACCCACATCTGCCTTGCCCCCTCCCTCTGCTCCTTCAAATCCCTCCTCAAGACCCACTTTTTCCTCGCCGCCTTTCCCGATGCCTGCTAGTCGTTCCCTATATACTTACTGTCTGCCCTCCTCTGCAGACTGCTGCAACCAACCTGATTGTAACCAAGCCAAGCACACACACCTGAGACTTCACATCCACTTGAATGTTTGTTTGTTTTCTCCCCTGTCTCTCCCCTCTCCCTGTCTTCCCCTCCTTGTCTTTTAGATTGTAAGCCACAGGCAGGGACTGCGTCTATGTCTATGTTGTGTACAGCGCCAGGTACATGACCGGCACTATATAAATGTTATTAATAATAATAATAATAATATTAAAATAATAATAATAATAATAATAATAATAATAATAATAAAAAAAATAAAAATAAATAAATGTATAAATACTATACTGCAAAGTAGTGGGGACATGATTCTAAAGCCTCTAATTACAAGACAAACAAATCAAGCTCACAAACATAAAGCAATCTTAACAATATGCAGGCCAGAAACGTAACAACATCACTCCTGAAAATTATCCAAATAATTGAAGCATACTGGAACATTCCAAGCTATCTCACAAAATTGAGAGACAAAACTATATGAATCTTAGGAAGATGACAGTAGGAGTTACAGAAAACTAGAGAGATCCAGTTCTTCATTCAAACCATTGACATCCTCTGTGTGTAGTTTAAAAATCCAAAAGCATTCTCTACATAATAACAAATTATCCAAATTTCCCTGCTTGTGTGATACTGATCCAAAACCCCAAATGCCAAAATCCATGAATTAATGTTTGGTTTCTAAGGCCCTTTTCAAACGGCCCACTGTGGGTGACAGGTGGTGTGCACCCACGGTGGGTGGAGGTGGGTGTATGCCCATTCCCACAGGCGCATACCCATCTCCACCCACCTCCACTCATATCCATGCATGGAGCAACCAGCATTGGAGCCCATTGATCTGTGCGTGGGTGATGGGTGGAGATGGGCGGAGCATGGAAGTGCACATGCAAACCCCCACCCCCATTGTGGGCACTGTTCCTATGGGCGCCCACCCATGCCCCCGCACAGTGGGAGGTGTTTTCACAGGCGCCCCTCCCCCCCTGCCCTCACCGCACACATGTACAGTGGGGTGCTTGTGTGAAAAGGCCCTAAAAATGTCTGACCAAAGGTGCTGTAACCCGTTTGTTCTTAATACAACTTCTATGTTCTGCAAATTTTTAATCTAAGGGGTCTAAGAGTTTTGCCCACATATAACTTTTTACAAGAACATTCTGTTGCATAAACCACCCTCTTACTACTACAGGTGGTGAAATTTCATGAAAAAAAATATTCATGACTGTCAAGAGGATTTATCAAAGACTGCATTCTCCGTGTCTGTTTATACATATATTTTATTTTTTTAACAAACATTGATAATGATGTTGTTGTTCCTCTTTTTTAAGGGATGACATGCTAGTGAAGTTATTCCCTCTACTTCAATGAGTTTCTGCACACAGAAGTGTAAGGTTTGATTTGTAATGTTTTTTTGTATGTTTCAGTGGGGATGCCTCTTTCCTCATTTTTCATCAAGACTATTATTAGATTTCATTGGCATTACAAAGTTTGCGGAGTAGTTTATTTTTGTTTGCGTAGCACATAGAAAATTCTCTTATAAAAAGGCTTTTTCAAATGTTTGTATTTTTAACAATATTTTTTGTTTTTTAGGTTACAAGGGATATTATATGTCCGTGGCATTTTTGTTATGTACTCTAGCTTTCTACTGTATGCTTATTTGTTTGTTTGTTTGTTTGTTTGTTTATTTATTTCTACAATTTTATACCCTACCCCTCCTCAAAAAACAGTTCAGGGCGGCTCACAATTTTAAACACAAATAAAAACAATAAAGACAATTAACAAATTAACAAAAATATAAAATCTTAGCAGGGAACAGTCATAAAAATTAAGCAGAAAACAGAAATAAGAAAATAGAAACAAGGGGAACCGAATGGGCATGCGCAGGCTGTAGATCGTGTGTGGCTGCGCTCCCAAGGACCCGCTACATAAAGTCAGCGATCTTTAGCTCAAATATATCTAAAAAGAAATTAAAGATTCAAGTGAAGTCTCAGAGGAATGAGCCAAACAAAAAAGAAAGATCTGGACTTTACAATTGATAGATTCTGTCTCCCCCGAAGCAGCACCAGAAAAGCTGAGACTGCTCTGCACAAAATGGTGGACGGAAGGCCGAGAGAGGAATTGGGGGACCCAGATTCATTGCTGCAGGTACTGGACTTGTTTAAAGCAATTAAAATAACCTGACCTTTAATAAATAAGGTATAACAACAATTTAAGTTAACTTAATAGAAATGAAAACTCAGATGGAAGGGATTAATAAAAGAATAGATGCCATGGAATAACGTATTAGTGATCAGGAGGATCACAACAATATACAAGATCAAATGATATCTTATGTGGATGAGAGAGTCACTATACTAAAGGAAAAATTAGAAGACCTAGAAAACAGGACTAGAAGGAACAACTTAATATTTCTGGGAATCCCTGAAGGGATGGAAATAAATGGTGCCAAGGAGATTCTACTGAAAATCTTTAAAGCTATGTTTAATAATAAGCAGGAGCTCCATACAGTTGAAATAGAAAGGGCATATAGATCCCTTAGGTCAAAGCCAAAGGATCAGGCCCCATTTCTGCGATATCAAGATAAGGAGAAAGTATTAAGAGCAGCTAGAACCACCAAAGACCTGTCCTATGAAGGTAATAGAATTTCAATATTTCCAGATCGGGCATATGATACAGTACAAAAACAGAAAGCCTGGAAACCACAACTAGAAAAGTTTAACCAAATGGAATTGAAAGCCCAGATTTTATATCTTGCCAAATTTTAATTTATTGACAAAGGAAAAAGGAGATATTTTAATGACAAAACTGAACTGGAAAACTTCCTGGCAAAAACCCAAGGGGAGACGCAAATAGCTAAACACAAAATGAACTGATAGAAGTGCAGACTCAAAATATGGTATCTTGAGGCAAATTCTTTTTGGATATATAAGTTAAAAAGATAGGGTCAGTAGGCAGCAGAAAGCTCACAATACAAGGTACTCCGAATTAGGGCCCCCCCAATTTTCTCTCTTATTTTGAGACTGGTTGATAATTAAGTTATATTTAGGATTGTGTTTATTGCAAGGTGGGTACTGGAGAGGGGGATTTACAATGTTAAATTGTTGATAAAGTATATAGTTTTAGAGTGATAAGATAGAAGAAAATAACTGTGAAATAGGGTATTTTCAGATGTTACGAGATCACGCTTGACCACGGTGAATCCCCACATGGTGATCGTGATCCCGTAACATCTGTTGGGGGGAACAGAAGTTCCCTCCCAGATGTTCACCCCCGTGAATCGGGGGGGGGGCAATCACATTCAACACACAAATGGAGGTCCTGGATGGACCATCTCCATTTGCATGTTGAATGTGATTCCCCCCCGTGATCAAGGAGACCATAATGTCTGGCCCCCTACCATGGCTCAGAATCAGCAGCGGGATTCCGGGCTGTGGTCAATGCGGGCGAGCGCTAAGGCCGCATTGGCCACGGCGCCCACCCATCTCCCAAGAGGGTGGGCGGCCTAGGGAACGTGGGGGGGCAGGGCCGTGCGGCTGCATGTTGTACCACGTGGCCCCGTCCCCCAAGGATTCCCCACCGGGCGTTACAAGTTGGCCCTGGAGGGGAATCCATAGGGTGTTTCCGTGATGGGGCGAATTGAGCCCCGTCACGTCTGAAAATACCCATAATGGGTTATTTTCAGATGTTACGAGATGACAATGAACCACGGTGAACCACGGTCAATTCCGCGGTGGGGCCAAGGTGCCCTGAACGTCTGTTACGCGACCACCAGATGTTCACCACGGTCAATACCCACCTGGGGTCAATATCAACCATGCTTCCAGACCTCCGGCCTGGACCATCGCCGAAAGCGTGTTCAAAGTGATTCCCAATGGGAAACAAAAAAAAGTAATGTCTGAATGGCAACTACCAGCCGGATTCAATGAAAATGATTCCAGTCAGGGACAAAGCATGCAGCATCGCTGTCAGGTAACCAGCAACAACACAGGCCATGTAGGAAGATTTAAAGGGAGCACAACAGCAGGGATATGTGGCGGGGTGGAGTGAGGCAGAAGGGAGAGGAGAGCAGTGGGAGAGAGAGCAAGGGAGGAGGAGGAGGAGGAGGAGGAGGAGGCGCAGGTGGAGGAGGTGGTCATGCTGCACATGGAGGGGGTGGAGGAACAGCAGCAGCAGCAGCAGCAGCAGCAGCAGCTGGGACAGGCCAACCCAGGGGCAATGACCGGGCCAGGGGAGGAGGCATCCTGGAAATGGGGAGCGGAACCGGTAGCACAGGGGCAACATGGGGGACGGGCGGCTGACCTGGTGGGCCGCAGGACAGGGGGGGAAGGAAACGGGCTGCAGGACATGGGCAGAACAGCAACCACCCTCTGTCCCACAGACACGGAAGTAGGCTTGGGAGCCTGAGCCCCCGGATGAGACAGGCGCACACCAGGCAGAGGAGGAGGAAGGGGAGCAGGAGGAAGAGGAAGAGACACTGGAGGGTGCACGGGGGAGAAGGCCCTACCACAGAGGGGGGCAAGGGGGGGACAAGGAGACCCAGGATTTCATCCGCATCTGGGGGACCCTGGAGCATCAACTGGAGCTCGTGCTCAATCAGTGCAATGAGCATGTGTTCCTGGAGATTGTGTGGGAAATGGAGGCGGTGGGGCATCACAGGACCATGGCACAGTGTCGCTTGAAGGCCAAGGAACTCAAGAGGGGGTAAAAGGCCAAATGGGACAACAACCGGCGGTCTGGCCATGGAGCCCGGACCGCCCCCTAGTATGATGCTCTGGACCACATACTCCACATGAAGGGCTTCATAGTCACCCCGCACCTCGTGGGGAGTGCTGTGGTCCAGGGCAGGGAATGGGCCAATGTACCCCCTCCCCTCGCTGCCCCCCATCTCCAGGGCCCCAGATCTCCAGGAGGAGCACCCTGTTACCTCAGAGACCATCAGTCCCCCTTGACAGCATCCCGGAGAGCCCCCACCCCCTGTCTGCACCAGGAGACTCCAAGGCCAGCACACTGGTCACCCTCAGCCAGTGGTTGCAGGGGGACCCCAGCAACATGGAGTGGCCAACCTCAGAGGGATTGGACACAGACATTGAGGGAAAGCAGGCAGATGGGAGGGGGGATGGACCAGGGGCAAGGGGGGGATGGGACGGGCCGTCCATGGGGCAGGCCCAGTCCACCCCCCAGCCCCACCCCCCAGACCATGGGACGGTGGCCCAGGGGCGGTGCACTACCAAACCTACATCCCTCTGCCAACCGCCCCCACAGAGAACAGCATGACCCAGCAGCAGAGACAGATGGGCGAGGAGGCTGGCGGAGAACATCCCCGGTAGCCACCAGAGGGTCCGGGTGAGGCACACCGGCTAGGAGGGCCTCCCAGGGAGACCTGCAGGGGGACCCGGGTCACCTGGGGGGGCGGATGTCAACCAAGGGGGGGTGCAATCCCCCAGATTTTCCCCTGGACAGGGGGCAGCTGGGATGGGCACCTAACCACCAACCTCCCTGTACCCAACAGGACAGCCATAGGGGCCACATCAACCTGGGCCCATGCCCCCAGCACAATGAATGAGGGAGCACCGGGCACGGGTATGGCGCCGGAGGGAGGACCAGGTAAAGGACATAGTCTGGACCACCGCTGAACAGGGGGAGCAGATTATAGGGGCCATGGACCGCATGGAGGCGGCCATAGAGTGCTCCCTGCAACAGGCAGAGGCAAGGGACCAGAGGGTCCAGGCAGAGGTGTGCCTGGAATGGAGGCGGGAGTGCCGAGACCACAGCAGGCAGGTAGAGGCATTTGGTGACTGGAACAGGCCATTGAGGGGATGGTGTGGGAGCATTGTGCTAAAATGGATAGGTCCCATGACATCGGGATTTCCCTGCTCCTGCACGCTGGCACCATGAGTGCATACATAATCACAGCCACCCCGCTGGGCACCCTGCCTTCCCAGGCCCCCATGCTGGGCCCCCTGCCTTCCCAGGCCCCCATGCTGGGCCCCTTGGAACCCTCACCACCTCCCCAACAGTCCCAGCTGCCCCCACACCAGCTGGGGCCGTGCATCTGCCTCCCGGTCTTAGTAGGCCTCCAGAGGGAGCAGCCACCCAGGGGGCCCCCTCAGGTCCCCGTTCCTCCCTCCCTCCCTCCCTCCACCGCTGGCCCCTCAGGACACCGAGGCCTCCCAGGACACCATTGGGGACATGGACAGTGGGGGGACGGGAGCTCTCAGAGCTCTGCGGTGCCCTCAGGTCAGTCAAGGGGGCGGCCCCAGGGACGTGGGGGACAGGGGTGACAGGGTGGTTGCCCCCACCACCCTGGGGGCAACGGGGGGGATGGGGAAGGGTGGTCTGAGGGTGAGGGGGACCGCACCAGCAAGATGGGGGTGGTGGTGGCGGTGATGGTGTGCAGGCACATGTACTTTGGTGGGTGAATAAATGAGTGGGCAACACTACTGCCTCCTGTGGTCCATTCATGGGCCCCGGGGTGGGGTCAGGCCATTGGCCGCAGAGGGGACCACCCAGGGAACGGCCGGGGCCCCCAGGGTGGTGGGGTCAGGGTTGAGCGCCCTCACGCCTCAGCCTCCCAGCTGATATGCCTGGCCAGGGTGGCACAGATAGGGTTGGCGTAATGGTACTCCCAAGGGTTGTCCGCATTCACGTACAGAGGCACTGGTCTGGGAGGACGAGGAGACACGGGGTATTCCATGGCTGCCTCCTCGGTCTTGCACACATTGTGCAGCACACAGCAGGCACCTCTCACCAGGGCCGAGGTCTCTGCCATGTAGTTCAGCTGGCCAGCGAGGCTCCTCCAGCGCTGCTTGAGAACTCTGAAGACCCGCTTGACCATGGTCCTGCTTGCACACAGGCGGGAAATGTACAGTGCCTGCACCGGGGTCCTGGCGACTGGGAACACCTTCATCAGCCACCGGGTGAGGGGATAGGCCGGGTCCCCCAGGACACAGGGAGGCATTAGCACCCCCTCGATCTGGGTCATCCCCATGTCCGCAAAGTCCCCGCTGTAAATCCGGGCATAGAATGGGGAGATGGTCATGATTCGGGCATCATGGCTGTGCCCCCGGTTGTCCACAACAGCCTGCAGCTGCAGGGACTGGTACCCATGCCTGTTGACATACTCCACGGCCTCCCCAGATGAGGGACAGAGGATCTCTATGTGGGTGCCGTACACAGTGCCCATGCAGTTGGGGAAGCCTCCAGCCACGAAGCTGGCCATCATGGCTGCCTGGTCCACCAGCTGGATCGCCCGGTCCAGGAGCATGCCCTCCACAGTCTCACATATATCCCAGAGGATACAGGCTATGGTGCTCACCCCGACACCGAAGTGCTGGGAGACAGACCGGAATGAGTCGGGCGTTGCAAGGACCCAGACTCCAATGGCCACCCATTGGGCATGCAGCTGATTGGTGTGCGAGTGGTACCACTAGGCACAGAGCATTAGGTGCATTCTGCAGGTACCCAACATGTCCTGATCCATGGTTCCGGCTGCCCTGGGTGGGGTGCAACCAGCCTCATTATAGGCCAGGGCACACGGTGCCCCGTCCCCGGGTCATGACCCGGTGACCGAACGGGGGCACCTGTGTCGGCACGGGCTGGTCCCCTCCCAGTGGGCCCGGCCTCCTCCTGCAGGGCAGATGGGCCAGGGTGGGTGTGTGTGTGTGGCCCATTGGACGCACCTGCTGTCCCTGCCTGGGGCCTTGCGCATGGACCAGCATGCGCACGGGTGTGCTGCCTGAAGCTGCATTCCTGCTGTCATCACCTCCCACCTCTCTGTGTTGGCAAAATTGTGTCCTTGCAGGTCTGATTAGTGTGTTGACTGTCCTGTCTGTGTGCTCGGGTTCTGCAGCTGTGCTGGGTCCGCATCCCACGCCTCGCCCTGTTGCCATGCCTTATTGCTTGGCCTTGGGGCTCCCCCGGTTCCCCTTCTGACCCTCCAGGGATTGCGAGCCCTCCTGTCTGTGGTGTCATTCTGCCTGGCTTCTGGGACCATGGCTGGCTGTGCTTAGTGGTGTGCTTTCTATTAAAGCTTAAAAATTAGAAAGTACGGCACCTGGAGGCCTTGAAAAAAAGAGAGAAAAAGGAAAAGAAGAAAAAGATATTATAAAGAAAAGGGAAAGACCTATAGCATCTAGAAAGGTTAGTTTATACCACAAAATTCTTAAGTATTGTTTAAAGATTTAAGCTATAACAAACTGGCTGCAAAGGGAGATTGGCAGGTCTGCCATTACAAACTGGTAAACAGCTCCCCAGGATAAGAATTCTATTGTTCGGTGGAAACTAAAGAGTTCCCTTTTGTAAGGTGACTGGCCTCCAGTTGTGCTATATTATGGAGGTTACCTACTAAGGTTATCTTAACTACTTAGAATTGCTGGTACTTGTGTATATTATACAGCATTATTAGGTTAAAACAATTTGTCTATTGTCTCTGAGAAAATTAAGCATTGCTTATGTATTATTATTGGTTGTAGCTTACATTGTGCCTGTATTGTATTGAATTGATTCTATCTGTTACTGTTTATAACAGAGAAAAAGAAGCTTTTGAACACCCCTGAAGAAGCCAGTTGTATTGGCGAAACGTTGGACTTATGTACTTTTGCAGCATTATATCTTTTACTATTTGACTGCATATTGTCTCATTCTCTGAATACATTCTTGAATCTGTATAAGAACATTATATATTTTTGAAGCAGACTGCAGTTGACTTTGGTTTTTGTACTCTGCTTCTATATACCTTTTCTGTGTTTGATTGTACTATGTGACCTATGGCATACCCCGGCCGTGCAATTGCTCGTGAGCTGCCTGGACAGCCAGTCAGGTGCTTATGCGAACTTGAGCTCTGGCTCATTACTTTGGCTATGAGGCTAGCGCCCACGACTGCCGACTACATGCTGAGACGCTGGGGCTGTTTCCCTTTCCCGCTGGGCGCATTCCAGAGATGTGTGCTTGCATGTGGGTTGGTCCGTGGCGGAGACTGTGACTGCACTGTCTGTGTGCAGCCTGGCCACCTACATGGTCTGCTTGGCAGAGGGGGGCCCTGCCCTGGCTGTATCCTACTTTGACTGTGTTCATGGGGCCCATGGGTACCAGTGCTCTCGTGGGGAGGTGTATCACTGGCTGTTGGACCTGGATCACCTTCCGTGGCCCCCCGCTACTGACTTCTGCTTATCTGAGCCCACCGCAGCAGAGCTGTCGGTGTTGTCAGGTGTGTGGTCCCGTTCCAATGTGCAGTTGGGGCTCTCCATGCAGGATCCATTCGAGGGGTAATACCTGATTGCCCACCACATGTCCGTGCTGGGGTAGCATCGGGGCATGCTTCATTGGCCACACTTCATTCACCTGGCGGGCCACCCGGCCTCTGGATCCTTAGTGGACCCCTCTAGCTGGCTGTGAGTCCCTCAGTGCCTTCCGGGCCCTGGTTGTCAACCCCACGGTGAGTTCCTGCCTGGTGCTGTGGTCCGCTGCCTGTTCCCTTTTTGATGTCCTGGGCGTGCTGCTGTGCTGCCAGCATCCTGGGGTACATCTGTCCCTGCCTGTGGCACTGGGCCTCTTCCGGGGGCCCCCCTGTCTGTCCCTGAAACTGGTGCTCACCTCCATGGCTGCCATCTCTGGTGTCTGAGTCTGGCTCTCCGACCCACCCACCCAGCTCCCCTGGGTGCTGCTGACCATCCTCGAATGCCTGTGCTCCCTCCTGTACTCCTGTCCCCCCCCCTTGGGTGCCTGTGTGACCTCGGGTGTCTGGGGTCCCCGGATTGCCCCTTCTGAATTCCTCTGGGGTGGGGGGGATGTGACATTGGACCAGCTGCACGGCCCCAGTTCTCCTTCCTCCCCTCCATGGCACCCTCGCCGGCACTTGGGGTACGTGTATGCCTCCTGGACCATTCCTGGACTGCTCCCTCTTCTGTGTGGCCCCCGCTGTGCCTGTGCCCCAACCTTCTGGGTTTCCACCATTATGGGACTGCCTGCGTTGCTGGGGGTTGCCTGTGTGGACTGTGCTGTTGTTGGGGTTCCACCTGCCATTGCCTGTCCTGCCCCTAGGCCATTTCCCACCCTCTGCCCTGTCCTGTGCCTCCCTCCCCGCCCCCTTTGCCCATGGTGTCGTGTGTGCTGTCTGTCCCACTGTATCCCCCCTTCCCTTCCTTTCCTGTGTAGGTGGGTGTGCGCTTGGGCGTGTGTTTGTGCTACGTGTTCCCCTGTGCCCTCATTATCTCTGTGCCTGTTGTGTGCGGTACCTTGGTGGCTCTTCTCCCTCTTTCCCCTCTCTTCTCGTTTCCCTTGTGTGCGCGTTCCCTTTTGTCCCTTCTGATTTCGTTTGCCCTCATCTGGCCATGTCTGTATCCCACCCCTTCCCGGTGCCTTCTGGGTGTTCTGACCATGGCTGGGAATAGGCATAAAGTCTGTTGCGCTGCCCCAGGCCGTGATCTGGTGGCCCGATTCCCTGTTGTGGTCCCGCTTCCATTACATCTGTTTGGGGCCTTCCTGGACCATGGGGGGTGGTTGCTCGGTTCACCGCTGCTGGGAATCCACTGTGGTGACTCGGGACCACGTAATGTCTGAAATCACCCATGGATGATATAAGCGGATGTGAAAGCATTGGTGAATTTCTGAAAATGACAGTGATTGCAAAGAATGGAAAGGAACATCAGGTTAGCCCTCAACAAAAGAAAGAAAGAAAAAGACCAAATAGTTAAAAACCAGGGAGAAAATATCATGACAAATTTAAAAGTAATTTCATTTATTGTATGTGGATTGAACAATCCAATGAAGCGAAAGAGAGTCTGGCAACAGAGGGTATTTTCAGACGTTACGAGATCACAGTCAACCACAGTGAACCACGGTCAATCCCGTGGCGGGGCCAAAGCACCCTGAATGGCTGTTTCGGGGTGCCAGATGTTCACCACAGTCAATCCCCAGCAGGGGTCAAAAATAACCATGCTTCCAGAGCTCCAGCCCGGACATCTCCAAAAGCGTGGTCAATGCGATTCCCAATGGGAAACAAAAAAAAGTAACGTCTGAATGGCAACCACTGGCTGGAATCAACCAAAATGATCCCCAGCTGGGGACAAAGCATATAGCCTCGCTGCCAGGCAACCAGCAACAACACATACCGGGGAGGGAGATTTAAAGGGTATACAGCAGCAGGGGGACATAGTGGGATGGATCAAGATGGAAGGGAAAGGAGAGCAGTCGGAGAGAGATCAAAGAAGAAGGAGGAGGTGGAGGAGGCAGTGGAGGCACAGGCAGAGGAGGAGGTGGTCGTGCTGCACCTGGAGGCAGTGGAGTGACAGCAGCAGCCGGGACAGGATGACCCAGCACCTTCTGGCTGCCGGTCCGGGGGATGAGGCATGCCGGAAATGGGTAAGGGGCTGAAGGGGGGGTGGAGAGGTGGCACAGTGTCCCCAAGGTGGGTGGTCAGGGACCCGGGGCTGTGGCAACATGGTCACCAACCACCCCCCCGTTATGATCCGCAGACACGGAAATGGGCCCAGGACCCCGAGCCCCTGGAGGAGAGGGTCGGAGGGCTGGAGGAGGAGGAGGAGGACCACGACCCAGACAGCACGCGCGGGAGACGACCGTACCATCAAGGGGGGCAATGGGGGCACAGAGAAACCCAGGACTTTATCCGCATTTGGGGGACCATGGAGCACCAGCTGGAGCTGGCGGCCAACCAACGTAATGAGCATGTGTTCAAGGAGATTGTGCAGGAACTGGAGGCAGCAGGGCATTGCAGGACAGTGGCCCAGTGCCAGTTGAAGGCCAAGGAACTGAAGAGGGGGTACAAGGCCATCAAGGATAACAACTGGCAGTCCAGGCACAGAGTCCGGACAACCCCCTACTACGATGCCCTGGATCACATCCTTCACATGAAGGTGTCCATAGTTGCCCCGTGCCTCATGGGGTGCACCGTGGTCCAGGGCAGGGAACAGGCCAACGTACCCCCTTCCCTTGCCGCCAGTGGAGAAGACCCCGGCTCCAGGAGTCCTGACTCCCAGGAGGAATGCCCCAGGATCTCGGGGACAAGCAGGCCCCCTCATGCGCCAGCCCCAAGAGCCCACAGCCATGGCCCCTAGCGGGAGAATCTGAGGCCGGCACCCTGGTCACCATCAGTCAGTGGACACAGGGGGACCTCAGCCACACTGAGGGGCCGGCCTCAGAGGGCTCCAAGACCCACATAGAGGGTAAGCTGGCGGGGTGGAATGGGACCCGGAATGGGGGGATAGCTCGAGGGGGGAAGGGGGCACACGGGCCACCCTCAGCAACCCCCCCAACACCCCAGACCCCGAAGAAGGGGCCTGGGGTCAACGGGGGACACGGACTGCCGAACGCCACCCACCCCTCCCTATATCCACACAGGGCACAGCCCTCCTGGCACTCGCAACAGCCAGGTGAGGGGAATGGAGGCAAACAGCCCCAGGAGCAACCAGAGGCCCCGGGTGATGCAACACGACAAGGGGGGGAGGTCCAGGGAGCCCAAATGGGGACCCTGGACCCTGGGGTAGGGCTGCCCACAGGGGACAGCTGGGGGGGCCCACCTCCCCCGAGACGGGGGGGCCAAGGGAAGGGGGGAATGGAAGGGGGGGTGGGCATCTGGCACTGGTAACCATCCCCTACCACGCACCCCAACAGAGCGACCCACCAGGGAGCAGCAAGGCAGACCCGTGCCCCCAGCCCAACGGATGAGGGAGCACCGGGCACAGGTACGATGCTGCAGGGAGGAGCAGGCAGAGGACATTGTCCACCCCACCATGGAGCAGGGTGAGAGTATGATAGAGGCCATTGACTGCATTGAGGTGGCCACTGAAAGGGTTGTGCAGCAGGCGGAGGCCAGGGTCCAGAGGCTCCAGGCACAGGTGTGCCTCGAAAGGAGGAGGAAGCACCGGGAGCACAGCAGGCAGGTGAAAGCGTTCGGGCTGCTGGAACAGGCCATAGACTGGATGGTCAGGGAGCACTCCGCTAAGATGGACCGATCCCATGACATAGGCACCTGACTGCTCCTACACGTGGGTACTATTAGTGCCTATGTCATGGCAGTCACCCCGCCGGGCAACCGGCCTGCCCCAACCCCCATGCTGGGCTCCACAGTGCCCCCACCGCCTCCACTACTGCCTCAGCCACCGGCACACTCGTTGGGGCCGCACTTCTGCCTACCGGTCCCTGTTGGGCCTCAGGAGGGAGCTGCCGGCCACGGGGACTCCTCCGTCCCTGGGCCAACCTGCTCTCCCAACACTGCCCAACCCGCAGGACACTGAGGCCTCTCAGGACACCATTGGGGACATGGACAGTTGGGGGGAAGGGTGCTTCCAGAGCTCCACTGTGCCCATCAGGCGGGCGTGAGGGAGGCCCCGGAGACGGGGGGCGGGAGGAACAGGCGAAAGGGGGAGGTTGGCCTGGGGGGGGAAACACTGGGGCCCACGAGTGGGCGAGGTGGTGGTAATGCATTCACCTCCATGTGTCTGTTTGTGGGCCCAGGGTTGGGGGTGGATTGATGGGTGGAGGCACAGCCAGGGTGCTGCCGGGGCCCCAGGCGTGCTGGGGTGGGTGTGCGCGGCCTCAGTCCTTGGTATCCCAGCTGATCCACCTTGCTAGGGTGGCACGGATGTGCTTTGCATTTCTGTACTCCCGCGGGTTCTCAGTATTCACATAGAGAGGCACGGGGCCAGGAGGGCGCCATTGCACAGGGTAAGTGAGGGCAGCCCACTTGGTCTCACACACATTGTGCAGCACACAGCTGCCATCGATCATGAGGAAGGAAGTCTCCACCGTGTAGTCAAGCCGGCCCGTGAGACTCCTCCAGCACTGCTTGATGGCCCTGAAGGCCCTCTCGACCACGGTCCTGCTTGCACACAGGCAAGTATTGTAGAGCACCTCCACTGGGTTCCGGGTGACCGGGTACACCTTCATCAGCCAGAGGGTAAGTGGGTAGGCTGGGTCTCCCAGGATGCAGGGGGCCATCATCACCCCCTCGACCAGGGTCATCCCTATGTCTGCGAAGTCTCCGTGGTACATCTGAGCATAGAAGGGGGAGATGGTCATGATCCGGGCATCATGACTGCAACCAAAGTGGCCTGTGAAAATGTCTACGAACCGACCCCGGGAGTCCACGACCGCCTGCAGCTGCAGGGAGTGGTACCCGTGTCTGTTGACATATTCTGAGGCCTCCCCAGTGGATGGGCACAGGATCTCTATGTGGGCACCATCCATGGTGCCCATGCAGTTGGGGAACCCCCCAGCCATAAAGCCGTCCATCACGGCCTCCTGGTGCACCAGCTGGATCACTCGGTCCAGGAGCATGCACTCCACCACCTCGCAGACGTCCCGCAGGATCCCGGTGACGGTACTCACCCCAACGCCGAAATGCTGTGAGACGGAGCGGCAGGAGTCGGGTGTTGCGAGGGCCCAGACCCTGATGGCCACGTGCTGGATCATGGGTATAGGGGCCTGCATGGGGGTGGCCTGCTGCTCCAGCCAGGGCGTTAGCAGCTCCGTGAGTTGCAGAAGGACGCGCATGTCCATCCGAAAGTGCGATCTCCAGGCGGCCTCGTCCCATTGCGCAAGGACCTTGGCCCACCACCCCTGTGCCTGCTCTGTGACCCATACCTGCTGGTCTATGGGCATTCTGAGCAGGGCTGCTTGCCCCACAGTCTCCCTCCACCACTGGAGCCAGCCGGCTGCCTCACGGAGCACCGCAGCCTGGCCCCGGGCATGGAGGAGGCCCAGTCGAAAGGCCCAGACACCTGCTGGGTTGTGAGGTGGGCTAGGGAGAGCCTGCACCCGTGGTGGGCTCTTCAGGCCCTTGCAGCACTCTTAGCCATTCACATGCGCACCTGGGTGGCCAGGTACACCTCTGCGGTCTGGATGTGCAGGAGGTCTGTGTGGGAGTGGTACCACTCTGCACACATGGCTAGGTGCATCCCACAGATGCCCAACCAGCCCAGCTCCATGGTAATGGATGACCTGGGTGGGTTGGGGCTGCACTGGTTGTAGGCAGGGACCAGTGTAGCCCCACTCCCTGGTCGCGCCCTGCCAACCGGCCTCAGGCCCTGGGCCCCCTGGATGCGCCCCAGACTGGCAGGCCTGCCTCCTGCAGGGCCAGTGGGCCAGGGAAGCTGTGGTCTGCCCACTACCCACACATGACTTCCCGCAGGGGCCATTGCATTTGGTCCTGCCCTCAGGCGGGCGTGTGTGGGCAGCAGCTACATTCCTGCTGTCATCACCTCCCACCTCTCTGGGCACCCTGCTGTCCTGGGCACCCTGGTTAGTGTGTAGGCTGCCATGTCTGTGTGCTCTGTTCCAGCAGCTGGGTTGGGTTCGCACCCCACGCCTCGCTCTGTATTCATACAATGTTGTGACCTGTACCCTTATCACTTGGCCTTGGAGCTCCCCGGCTTCCTCTCCCGGCCCTCCAGGGATTGTGTTACCCCCCCCCTTTCATTGTGTTTAGTCTCAGGCACTTGCTGGACCATGGCTAGCCGCACTTCCCCCGGGCTCACGGGCCCCAGCACCCTGAGCGCCCCGCGTAGCTGGACCTTCCGCGATACCATGGCCCAGTGTGACCTGTGGCATTCTCTGGTCGTGCAATTGCTCCTGAGCTTCCCGGACAGCCTCATAGGTGCCTACATGATATGAGCTCCAGGCTTCAGTACTATGGCCATGTGGCAAGCGCCTGCGATTGTCAGCTGCATGCGGAGGCGTTGGGCCTGTGTCCCTTTCCCAATGGTCGCATCTCAGAGATGAGGTGCTCGCATGTGGGGTGGTTGGCTGCAGAGACTGTGTCTACCCTTTCTGTGTGCAGCCTGTCTGGCTACATGGCCTGCCTGTCAGAGGCAGCCCTGCCCTGGCTGTGTCCTTCTTTGGCTGTGTTCACAGGGCCTGAGGTTACCAGCGGTCGCGCGGGGTGATCGATAACTGCCTGTTTGGAGCTGGGTCACCTTCTGTGACCCCCACCTGCACACTATGGCCTGTTGGAGACCTCTGAAGTGGAGGTGGCAGCGCTGGCCAGTGTGTGGTTCTGATTCGATGTGCAGGTGGGGCTCTACACCCAGGATCTCTTCAAGGCCGTACTACCACATGTCTGTGCTGGGGTACCATCGGGCCACCATCGGGTACCTGGAGGGCCACATGGCCCCGGGTCCCTTCGTGGCTCCCTTCAGCTGGCTGTGAGGCTCCCCTGTGCCTTCCTGGCCTTGGATACTGGCCCTGGTGTGAGCTTCTTCCTCTGCCCTGGTGCTGTGAGTCGCTTCCCCTTCCCTCCCTGATGTTCCTGGCTCACTGCTGTTCTGTCTGTGTCTTGGGGTTCCACTGCCCCTGCCTGTGGCTCTGGGCCCCATCCATGGTTCCCCCATGTCCACCTCTTAAACAGGTGTTCTCCTCCATGACTGTCTTCTCCTGCGGCTGTGTCCTGAACTGTGTACCGGCTCCCGGTGGACCAGGTGCCGCTGTCCTTCTTGCTCTGGCCTCTCTCCCTCCTGTGCCCACCCCTCCTGGGTGCCTGTGTGACTGTGGAGTTCTGGGGCCCCCCGACTCAGGCTCTGGGCACCCCCCTGGGTGTGTGTGTGTTTGTTGCTGGACCACTGTCCTGCTTCTCATCTCTGTCACACCTCCATTCCATCCATCACACCCTGGCTGGTGCGTGGGATCCCTATCAGCCTCCTGGACCATTTACAGTCCTCTCCCCAGTCCGTGGGACCTCCCCCTGTGACTGTGCTGTACCCCTGGGGTTCCCCCCATTCCAGGACTGCCTGTGTCGCTTTGGGGGTGCCTGTGTGGGCTGTGCTGTTGTAGGGGTTCTGTTTGCTGTTCCCCTTGTCCTGCCAAGGGCCCTGGGCTGGCTCCCCCTCCACTACCTGTCCCCGACCCCCCCTTCCTCCCCTCCATGCCCGATGTGCCGTGTGTGTTGTCTGTCCTGCTGTGTGACCCCTTCCCTACCTTTCCTGTGCGGGTCTGTCTGTGCCCGGGCATGTGTTTGTGCTATGTGTTCTGCTGTGAGCTAGTTTTCCCTGTGCCTGTTGTATGTGCTGACCTGGCAGCTTTCCTCCCTCTTCCCCCTCCCTTTCCATTTCCCTTGTGTGGGTGTTCCCTTTTGATGCTATTGGCTTCATTTGACCTCAGCTGGCCATGTCTGTGTCCCACCCCTCCCTGGTGGGACACAGTTCAGTTCTAAAAACACTGAATTTTCAAATTCAAAGCATAAATAAAGACACAGAAGAGCGCCTCCTGACTTTAAAAGGAACTATTAATGATGAAAAATATACTATTAGAACACTTTATGCCCCTAATAACAACATGACTGCCTTTTTTACAGAAATTATCCCCAATATGGTACAGGAAATAGAAGGTATGGCTCTAAGAACTGAGATTTCAATACCCCACTTTCCCCTCTTGATTTATTCACAAAAATTAGATGGAACAAACAGAAATATAGAATAGTACAATTAATAGGAATATATGATTTGAAAGAAATATGGAGAGTACTCCATCTAAATTTACAAGAATTCACTTTCTATTCTAATCCTCATAAAGTATCCACTAAAATTGACCATATGCTAGTTAATAATGCTCTGTTACAGAGGAGTGAAAAGGCTTATATACAAATAATTCTGTTTTCTGACCATAATTCTATGGTACTAGAAATAAAGGTAAAGAGAAATGATAGGAGACAAAAACCATGATGGGGTTTAAAAAAAATAATATTTGAAAAACAAATGGGTGCAGGAACAAATACAGAAACAAATTACAGATTTCATCCAATATACTGATACACCAGAAATTTTCCCATCTATTCTGTGGGAAACTGCTAAAGCAGTCCTTTGGGGACAATTTATTTCATTGAGTGCACATCTGAAAAGGAAAAATATAAACAAATTAGTGAAATTTATTTACAAATCAAACAATTGGCTAAACAAACTAAATTAAATGTCAAAAAAATTGCATTGCTAAAAACCCAACTAAAACTAATAGAAACGGAAGCCACAATCAGAAAATTGAGATATAACAAGGCCTACTATTATGACAAAGCGAATAAAGCAGACAAAGTCTTGACTTGGTTAGTTTAAAAAAAAAGGCAAAAAAAAGATATACCATTTATATGGGAAACCCCTACATCAAATATTTTAAAAGGTAAAGAGAAAGAGAGATGCTTTTTTCAATTCGATGAAAAGTTATACAAGACTGGACTCCCCACAAAAGATAACATTAATACATTTTTGCAATCAATTAAACTCCCTCAAATAAATGTGGATCAACAAAATTTCCTCAGTAGGACATTCGACAACAAAGAAGTGCAAGAGATAATTAGACATCTTCCCAAAAACAAAACTGCCGGCCAAGACAGTTTTCCATCTGAATTTTATAAAACTTTTTCAACACAAATTAGCCCATTGCTAACCAAAATGTTTAACTCATTTCTTAAAGAACAAGAAATGCCACATTCCTTCTATGAGGCTTATATAACATGATGCCCAAAACTGAAGAAGAATTTAGAGATCTGTAGTGGGTACCGACCCATATCACTAATTAATACGGATGCAAAAATGTTCACTAAAATATTGACAAATAGACTTATGGAAGTGATGCCACATATAATAGCACCAGATCAAACTGGTTTCATGCCTGGTAGGTTAGGTATAGATAATATACGTAAAGTAGTGGATATTGTTCATCATATCAGGAGTAATCAGGCTCCAGCAGCAGTTATATTCCTGAATGTGGAGAAGGCCTTTGATATGGTGGAGCACCAATATCTATTTGAAACGATGACAGGTATGGGAATAAAAGGCCAATTTCTACAATGGGTAAAGCTAATATATAGAAATCCTAAAGCACAGCTTTTAATAGATGGGAAACTCTCGGCGGGGGTTGAGCTGACAAGGGGCACTAGACAGGGCTGTCCCATGTCCCCATTATAATTTAACATAGCGATTGAGCCCCTTGCCATTGCTATTAGAAGCTTGCAGCAAATACAAGGGTTAAAAGTTGGTGCGGTGGAATATAAACTGGCTATGTATGCCGACGATATGATGGTATTCTTCTTGGATCTACCCCAATCTGTGCCAAATCTACTGAAAGTAATAAATCAGTTTAGCGCTATATCTGGGTACAAAATCAATGTTGAAAAATCACAGATGATGCTATTTAATGAGACTACGCTGTTGAGGGAGGAATATCAAAAGTCAACTCTCTTTAATGTACAAAAAGAAGCCACCTGGGAATAAACATCACAAAAAACTGGAAAGAGTTATATAAGACAAACTTTGTGCCATTACTAGAAGAAATAAAATACAAGGAAGAAGTATGGAAAAAGCTACAGATTTCATGGATAGGCCGCACAAATTTAGTTAAGATGGTAATATTGCCAAAACTCATGTATACATCCTTTGTGCTACCGATAAGGCTACCTAAAGAATACTTTGGAGCAGTTAACAAAGTCATTTCTCGTATAATTTGGAATAGGAAGAAACCCCAGATTAGGAAGTCAATCTTAAACACTTTAAAGGAGAAGGGTGGGATGAATATGCCCGACATAAAACTATATAATTGGTCATCAGTTTTAAGAGGAGTCAAGGTGTGGTACCACAATACAGGTCTCCCAGATTGGATGGAGCTCGAAAAAGACCAGTGTAAGACTACAACCTTCAAGTATCTTTTAACAGATGAACAAAAAATCCCATCACAAATGGGACAAAACCATCCATTCATACATATGGCATTCCAAACTTGGGAGATAAGTTTAAGAAAGGCAGAAATAATAAAAGACAAAAATCCTTATACGCCGATATTCGGACAATGGATTAAGTGGGCAGACATTTCAGAAGATACAAAAAAGAAATGGGAATCAAAAGGACTAAAATTTGCTCATCATTTATTTGTAAGATAGGACATGTTAACAGTAGAAACAATAACACAAAAAATGGAAGCAGATCCAGGATTTCTGTTGTATGCAAAAATCAAGAGTAAATTTAATAACAAGATAGACAAGCAGAAATACACTAGGAAAATAAATGATCTGGAAAGAGTCCTCTATTGGGATTCCTCGGAAAAAAACATCATATATAAAGTTCTACATGGACTATTCAATTTACCTGATGCTGGATATTCTACAGCCTGGGAGGATGACCTGCAAACTGAAATAGATAAAAAAAAACCAAAATTTAATGTCGGAAGCTATGCAAACAGCGTCCAAATCCTTAGCAGTAAAGGAACCAAAAATAAAAACTACGTACAGAATCTACTTAACTCCACAAAGACTAAACCAAATTAATAAGGAATATCCGAAAGAATGTTGGCAGGGCTGTAAAGAAATGGGAACATGGACGTACTGTTGGTGGCAATGTTGAATCATATAGCCATGATGGAAATCCAATTCCAGCCTAAGTTTGCCTTGCTTGGCATCTTCCCGGATCTCCAAATAATAAAAGAAAGAAAAATGGCTTGCCAACAACTAACACTTGTTGCTATCCATACAATAGTCTGCATTTGGAAGTTCAAGTTCAAACCCTCCTTTACTAAATGAATAAATAGACTCTGGTATGTACTTACAATGGTGTGGATTCAAGTGGCTCTGCACCAAGACTTAGAGGGCTTTTATGCTGTATGAAATAACATATGGACATTAATCCAACAACACTCTAAATCCAAGGGAACACAAATGTCAATTTGTTTAACAGAAATATGAAAATTAAGGCTTGTCACATGAAATATAGATAGAACACTGGACCGCAGCTGTATGTGTTTTTTCCCCCGAATATGGTCCATAATTGTTTAGTTAATGTGTATAAAGTTGCTGTAACGGAGATGTTAAAAATAAAAAATTAATAAGAAAAAAAGAAAAGAAAAAGAAAATAGAAACAAAATAAACAACAAAAAACCTCCCACCCTAACCATCAACCACCCCCCACCTGTCCCCCATGCCAAAAGCCTGACAGAACAGCAAGGTCTTACAAAATCATCTAAAGAAGGAGAGATCCTAGGCCACCTGGGCCTTTGCCAGGAGGAGTTTCACAGCCATGGTGCAATCACAGAGAATACCCTCCCCATTGTCGCCCTCCGGGAAACCTATTTTTTCATCTGTGAACTTCCCTGTTCCTTTGCTGCCATCCTCACTTGCGCCAAAACTGCCGCTCCCTAATGCCCTGATCCAAAGTCCACACTAGGTCTGCACTGAATAATAAAAATGTTATTCATGAGTATCTCCAAGTTTCCAAGAACCAGCACCGAGTGTTCACCCTCAGTACTTCGTAAAATACTTTGTAAAATAAAACTCAGTACCATGTATTTTCTAAGTACTCTTATATAGGGGCAGGAAAAGCCCCATATGTTGCACATTCAAGGATTTTCTGAGTACTAAGTACTGAACCGAGTACCGGGCCAACTCCTCGGTTACTTGGTACTTGGTAAAACCGAGTCAAATACTGAGATACTCAGTAAAACCCGAGCAATTTTGAATACTGAGTTTCAGCACTAGCATACACACTTGCCTCTAGTATGCACATGGACCAAAACTGCAATTGCACATACGCACATAGGGCACACATGCAGGGTAGTCCAGGGACAGCCCCTCACGTCCTGACTTCACCGCCCCATGGCAGCTACTGCAGCCCCACTTTTACCTCTTCTATTTGCAACAGGGCTAGAAGTAAGGGGACTTTCCTTGAGCTAACCTGTATGCTTTCACTAAGTGCACACGTGCAATTACAGTTTTGTTCCGTGTGCACACCAGAGGCATGCACGTGATCCTTGGATCTGGGCTTAAATTATTTTTGCACTTATAACTCCCCCCTCCTTTATTCTTAAACTTAAATAATACATTTATCAAAACTTGCACAATCAACGCAAAACACAATAAATGACCCCCAACATGATATACATCCTAATGAGTATAGAATTTAACCCTTCTTACAAAATTTTAATCTTATCTCACTTCCAGTCTTCCCTTTAACTATTTTAAGGGGGAACCAATTTCCTCACCTCCCAATTGGTGTAACTTTACATATACAATTCATACAAATAATATTCAGATACTGTTGAATCATAACCTCTCAAGACATATCTCCAGATAAGTTCGTACTTTATATAAAACTCTTGATACTTATTATGGAATCAAGAATGTAGTTTTTCCATTGAAAACATCATCCAAAGATGCTGTATCCAACTCACCTCACTGAAGCCCTCAGAGACTTTCCAGTTTCTGGCCAATCTATATATGGCTGCTAATAGGATTACTTCACAAGTGTCTTTATGAGAGTTCAATTCATTATAGGAATTTGTGGGTAAATTCTCAAGAGAGCAATCTCTGGGACGAATGGCAACAACAAACCAGTGGTATTCTGTATTAGTCTCCATATTATTCATCAAAACTGTTATTATATTATTATTATTATTATTATTATTATTATTAACATTTATATAGCACCAGACGTGTGACCTGGTGCTGTACAAAACATAGAAATAGACCTGGTCCCTGCCTGTGGCTTACAATCTAAAAGACAAGGAGGGTGAGAGAGGGAGAGGGGACAGAGACAGAGAAGGAGAGAAGACTAACACATTCCAGTGGATGCGAAGTCTCAGGTGCGTGTGCTTAGTTTGGTTACAATCAGGTTGGTTACAGCAGTCTGCCAAGGAGGGCAGACAGTAGGTATATGGGAACGACTAGCAGGCATTGGGAAAGGCGGCGAGGAAAAAGTGGGTCTTGAGGAGGGATTTGAAGGAGCGGAGGGAGGGGGCAAGGCGGATGTGGGCAGGGAGGTAGTTCCAGGCATGAGGGGCAGCGAGGGAGAAGCGTCGAAGGTGGTTAGGTGAGCAGGAGAAATGAGGGAAAGTGAGGGAGGGGACAGAGGAAGAGCGGAGAGCACGAGCAGGAGTGCGTAGGGAGATTAGGTCTGAGAGGTAGAGAGGAGCTTGCTTGTGGAGTGTTTTGAACATGAATACCAGGAGTTTAAATAGGATACATTCAGGAATGGGGAGCCAGTGGAGAGAGAAGAGGAGAGGCTGCACATGGTCGAAGCAACGGGCAGAGTGAATGACCTTGGCAGCGGAGTTTTGGATTGCGATAAGGGGGGACAGGTGAGAGTGAGGGAGGCCAGCAAGGAGGAGGTTGCAGTAATCGAGGCGAGAGATAACCATGGCATGAACAAGGGTTTTGGCCGAGGAGGTAGAGAGAAAGGGGCGGATCCGAGCAATGTTATGGAGGGCGAATCGGCAGGATTTGGCAACAGAGTCAATGTAAGGTTTAAAAGAGAGGTGCGTGTCAAAGATGAAGCCCAAGCTACGGGCTTGGAGAACAGGATGGATGGTGACTCCATCGATGCAGATGGGCAGGTTAGAGGGAGAGGAAGAGGAGGGAGGAAAAATGAGGAGTTCGGTCTTGGCCATGTTGAGCTTGAGTTGACGTCGGGACATCCAGGCGGAGATATCAGAGAGGCAGTTGACGAGGCGTGAGTGGACAGAAGAGGAGAGAGAGGGGGTAGAAAGATAGAGTTGGGTGTCATCAGCGTAGAGATGATATTGGAATCCGTGGGAGGCAATAATTTTGCCAAGGGACAGGGTGTAAATAGAGAAGAGGAGAGGGCCAAGTACAGAGCCTTGGGGGACCCCAACTGAAAGGGGGAGGGAGCAGGAATTTGACCCGGGGAGCGAGACTTTAAAGGATTGGTCAGAGAGGTAGGAGGAGAACCAGTCAAGGACAGAGCCATGGAAGCCCAAGCACTCCAATTGTAAAAACCCTTTTCAACTGATTATATTCCATTACATCAATTCTAGACTTTGTAAGTTGTTTGATTTCTTGCTTGGGCATTAGTTGATAATGCCGGACAAGCTGTCTGATCCTACAGATTCCAATTGATTTAAACTGTCTATTCGCTTGAATTGCAATATAATTTTGCACTTATAACTTATAATTTCCCAGCTTCACGAATTTTTCCCTCTGTCTCCCCATGTTCCCTTCCTTGTCCTACATGGGGATAGAGAGAGAAACATTCGTGAAACTGGGAAGTTATAAGTATACATGCTTAACAGTGGTAAGAGGAGGAGCTAGACTATCACATCCTAAAAGATGTGATAGTATAGCTACAAAAATATTTTAAGCCCAGATCCAAGGATCACATGCATGCCTCTCGTGTGCACATGGAACAAAACTGTAATTGCACGTGTGCACTTAGTGAACACGTACATCTTATTTAAAACATCATAAAAAATTAAAAGCAGAAATACAAATCAATTTAGTATGAATTTATAAAAACAAATATAAAACATTTTAGTCACCCTGGTATTGTTTGGGGCACATGGCAACTAAATGCAAAAAATGAATTTGGCATAGTTCTTCTGTCTTGAATTATAATGAAGAGCAATGGTGATCCTGGTCATCCATAGTCTAGGTCTAAAACGATAGGCAGTTTTGCTTCTCACTAGAATTTTGTGAGAAACGAGAGCTGGGACCGAGAATCTCTCAGAGATTTCACCCCCACACACACGAATTCTCAATATTCTCAGCAAGAAAAAATCCCACAACATACTTACTGATCACCATTCACTCACCCTGTACCAGCGACATTCCTCCCAGAGTCCTGCTCTTAGCTGTTTTCCTCTGACCCGCTCCTTCCTGCAGTAAAAAAAACCACGTATGGCTTCCTCGCCTTACTACTAATGATCAGAGCTGCAGCTGTGTCTTTTACAGTGGTGTGTTTACACCGACACCTCCACCCCTCTCCACCCACAGAAATGCACCCCACCCTCCATGCTAATTTTAAAAATCAAAGCAGTGCCTGTCTTCGGAAGGAGAAGGCAGTCATGCCCCCAAGGAGCAAAAAAAGCTGCCCCCCCCCCAAGTTTAAAATAACTAAAGCTGCTTTAGGCTCCAAATCAGGAAGTGTAGAGCCCAGCCTGAGCTAAAACTGTAGGGTAAGGGGGAGGGGGTGTGAACCAATAGTTATTGGCCCTTTTTACACAGACATTCTAACACTAATAAAATGGGTGCTACATTTTATTATACATGGTACAGGGCAACACTGCAGCCCTGCAACATGGGCCCTTTTCACACGAGATGCTTCCACCCAGTTTCGCTGGGTAGAGATGGGCGGAGGTGTCTGTGTAAACACTTCTTGCGGTGGATGTAGGTGTGTGCAGGCTCCCGTGCAACACCCATCTCCACCCACGGAGCAATCGGCAGTGGAGTCCGTTGCTCCGTGGGTGGGTGGTGGGTGGAGATGGGTGTTGTGCGGGAGCATGCACACACCTACACCCACAGCAAGTGGTGTTTACACAGACACCTCCACCCCTCTCCACCCAGAGAAATGCACCCCACCCACCACAAGTGGTGTTTACACAGACACCTCCACCCAGCGGCATCATCTTGTATGAAAAGGGTCCATGTTGCAGGGCTGGAGTGTTACCCTGTACCATGTATAATAAAATGTAACAGCCATTTTATTGGTGTTAGAGTGTCTGTGTAAAAAGGGCCATTGTCATCACAGGTGTTAAAAGAGAACACTTCCCCATCCTGCTCTCCCCCAAATCACCACACAAATGACTTTTTAAAAAGCAGAAAAGATCATAAGAATAAGAACTAAGAACTTCTGGGTCACTCGCTCATTGCCTAGTAACTGCTTTTGCTTCCCTTCTGAGCTTCTGGATTGGCCAGATCTCTTTGCTCCTCCCACTCATGCTTCTATGTTCCAGCCAGCTTACTAGCAGTGTTGTGACTTCATTTCCCTGATGGAACATGCTTGATTGTCCAGTTTCCCTGGCAACCTTGTTGGTTTTACTAATCAGGCATGCTCTGATTAATAAGATTCCTTATTATATTGTTTTAAAATCAGACCACCTGCATTGATTTCAGCAAAATTACTCTGATTTACAATGGTGTGACTGAGAATGGGATGTGGTTCATATTTCATCACACAAAAGTAGTCCATAGAGGAACCTGGTTCAGAACCCAGTGATTTGAATAGGGCATTGGAACAAGCCAACATTATCCTTCTTTGATTGAATCATATCTTCTAGAAAGATAATTGTTGTGATGGTGACTCTACTACTTCCCCTGGTAAGCAGTTGCAATGTTTAATTATCCATCTGTAATTACATGATCTGGTACAGTGATTCCAAAAGAACTTGCCTTTGTGACCCCCTTGTGAGACTTATAATTCTGGGTTCCCAGACAGCAACAAAAACATGCAAAGTATATCAAATATCAGTCAGGTTCATGACCTCATTTAAAGATATGGCACAACTCCATTTGGGATCCTGACCAACAGTCTACGAACCTCAGATCTACTAATTAGATCAGTATTAATAATATTGCAGCTTTCTATGGAGATGTGATTCCAAGACAATAGAAAGCAAGGAAATATTCAATTTTTGTGTCATACTTTTTCTTTCCTCACATGCATGTCTGACAGTATATTCCTCCACCATTAAATCCAGTGGGAGTTTTGCCATTTTACAACAATGGGTGGATGATTGCACCATATGGCTCCCATTGACATATCTAAGGAGAGCATTTACTCTTTGTTAATCTTTGTTATGCTATTTTACAAACTAGATTTTAAAGAAAGTCAATAGCATGCTTAATTGCATAGTGATCATTGTGGAGAATGATCTGTAAAATCATGCACATTAATTTAGAGATAATTATATTAAGGGATTCTCTTCAGCCAACCATATTGGGGCCAATCCAGTAGCTGTTTATGTACTGTGAACAAGGTACGTGCATGCAAATATTGCACAGGTGTTTGCATAACTGTTGTACACCACATGCCTATCATATGCAATATGTGTGTAGCCTGCACATGGCCCTGTGCAGGCTGAGTGTATGATTTGCACAAGTTGCACAAACACCTGTGCAATATATGTGCATGCACACTTTGCTCAATGCATAATCAGGTATTCCATCAGTCCCAATGGGTGTTAAATAACATGATGCTGGGCCATTTGGGCCTGCTTTGGTCTGACTGGGCCAATGTTATAGCGGTACATTTCTTCCGGGCTTGCCAGATGTGGGCCCAGTTGAAACCCTGGTGAGGGTAGCAGCCAGGCCATAAATGTGGACCTGGAAGGAATTGATCTCAGAGTCTGGTCCCAGCAGTCATCCACCTTGGCCAGATCAGGCAGAATCAGGCAGAAACATCTGTTTCTGGCCTCATCCTTGCCCTGTGTGGGGGGGTTTCCATAGTGGCCAGCCATGGCTGCCTGTTATTGGCATCTATGGCTGCCCATTATGGTGGGGAGTGGGGCAATGGTGGCAGAGCAGGGGTACATCTGGGGTTAGCCCTTTCCACCCCCGGGCGGGATGACGGTAGTGCTGTCACTTCTCTTAACACAAAAAGTGTGTTATATAACACACTAGCATTGATATTCTTTCAGTATCCTCTCTCATCTGATTGGAATTTGCAACAGCATCTCCTGAGCTAGGTTGTTGATCACCGTCATATGTGCTTTTCAGTTTTTTCATTGCTTCTCATAACCAACTAGAATCACATAATTTTTGCAAGGTCAGGTGCTCATCTCCCATTTTAATCCAGTAATATTTTGGCACTTAGCTCTCTTAGGCTCTTTAGAAAATACCACCTGTAAAGTATATGACTTGAGAAGAACTACTGTAACAGAAACTTCAAAAAATAACAGATGAGCATCAAATGAAAAAGTGAATAGAATTTATTGAATGGAGGTGGAACTTAAATTACCAAGAAATACAAATGCAGTTATAAATATCCATGATGACTGCATTTAATTAGTTTTTAATACGATGAAAACTTCATGAACATAATTGCTTCTCAGTAGGGTTTCGAAGAACCATTCATACCTTAACTACTATAAATTAGGGATGTACAAACAGAACGAGGATTGGATGTTTGACTGTTTGGCCGGTTGGCCCGAAAACGTAGTTTGAATTCGTGGGTTTGGTCCCGTGGAGTTCGGAGCCCCCCGAACGTTCAGAAAATTCAGCTTCCTGGAGACTTGGGGCACACTAGGAGTGCCCGTGCAGGCATGTCAGGCCACCAGAGACACAGCAGCAGCAGCAGCAGCAGCAGAGACTTGGAAGGCTTGCGGCTTGGCACACCAGGTACCTGGGCAGTCAGGCTCAGCGCTTGACCTCTGGGGGTGCCCTTAGGGGCATGGCTGGCCATCTGAGACACAGTGGCAGCAGAGGCAGCAGCAGAAGCAGCAGCAGAGGCCAGGAAGGCTCAGCGCTTGGTGGCTGACACCCCTACTTGGCTGGGCGTTGTAGGCTGCAAGGCATCAGTGGACCAATGGCAGAGGCCCAGCCAGGGCTTGGTGGCTGGCACCTCTACTTGGCCAGGCATTGTAGGCTTTCATCCTACTCACCGGTTCTCAACAAGCTCTTCTTCAAATTGGTCAAGCCTTGCCCCGTGGTGAATCATATGGACACCCAGTAGCAGACACTGGATTTCCAGGACACAGTACCTGTGGCACAGCAGAGGCAGGAGCGGCACCAGCAGAAGACATTGGATTGCCTGGGCACAGTACCCATGGCACAGCAGAGGTATCAGTAGCAGCNTAATGTTACGGAGGGCAGAGCGACAGGACTTGGCAACAGAGTCGATGTAAGGTTTGAAGGAAAGGTGAGTGTTGAAGACGAAGCCCAAGCTACAGTTTTGGGGGACAGGGGGACAGGTGACCCCATCAATAAGGATGGATATGGAAGAGGGGGAGGAAGGGTAGGGAGGAATGATTAGGAGTGCAGTCTTAGCCATGTTGAGCAGCAGAAGAGAACGGAAAGGCTTAGGGATTGGCACCCCAGTTTTCCCAGGCAGGCAGGCTCAGCGCTTGGCCCCTGGGGGTGCCCTTAGGGGCATGGCTGGCCATCACAGACACAGTCACAGCAGAGGCAGGAGCGGCACCAGCAGAAGACATTGGATTGCCTGGGCACAGTACCCATGGCACAGCAGAGGTATCAGTAGCAGCAGACATTTGGTTCCCTGGTAGCAGAACCCATGGCACAGCAGAGGTGGCATCGGCAGCAGCAGCAGACATTGGATTGCCCAGTAGCAGAACCCGTAGCACAGCAGAGGCAGCAGCGGCAACAGCAGCAGACATTGGATTGCCCAGGCACAGTACCCGTAGCACAGCAGAGGCGGCAGCAGCAGCAGGCATTGGATTGCCCGGAAACAGAACCCGTAGCACAGCAGAGTCAGCAGTAGCAGTAGAAGCAGACATTGGATAGCCCGGGCACGGAAGCCGTGGCACAGCAGAGGCAGCAGCAGTGGACATTGGATGGCCGGGGCACAGTAGCAGACAACGGATTGCATTTCATCCAACTGATCCTATATAATTTTTCTTAAAGCAGGTGAAGATTTATAATGCACTCAGATTATGGGATCATTGTGGCCAGTTTCTGTGTAGCATTTGATTAAACAGGTCTTTCCAGATTTACCATTAAAATGGCTTCCTGTTTTAATTAATTCTCATTTTCCTGATTTCTGTATACACTTCCCGATTCAGCTTGAATGTTAATTCTCTAGCTGTTCAAGGAATCAATTCTGATCTGAGATTCTAATCTGTGATAGAGACATAATTCAGCAGCAGTAGACAATTGTGGCTGGCACCCCTACTTGGACAGGCGTTGCAGGCTGGCTGACATCAATGGAGCCGCGGCAGAGATCCGACCAGGGCTTAGTGGCTTGCACCCCTATTGTTCGGGCATTGCAGGCTGTCTGGCATCAGTGGAGCAGTGACAGAGGCCCGGCCAGGGCATGGTGGCTGGTACACCTACTTGGTCGGGTGTTGTAGGATGCCAGGCATTGGTGGAGCAGCGGCAGAGACCCAGCCAGGACTTAGTGGCTGGCACCCCTACTTGGCTGGGTGTTGCAGGCTGCTGGGCATTGGTGGAGCTATTTGGCTTACCCTGCATAAAGCAGTCTGGATTTTCAGCAAGTGCTCTGTGTATGACCATGAGTAGGTGCTCTGCAGTATGGCACCTATTCATTAGGCAGTATGGCCAGTATGACACCCCTACTTGGCTGGGCATTTCAGGCTGGCATCGGTGGAGCCACAGCAGAGGCCCAGCAAGGGCTTGGTGGCTGGCACCACTACTTGGCCGGGCATTGCAGGCTGGTTGGCATCAGTGGAGCAACGACAGAGGCCATTCAGAGCTTGGTGGCTGGCAACCCCTACAGTACCATATTAGTACTACAATAAAGTAAATTCTAAATACTACATTAATAAAATTATTATTATTATTAATAACCATCTTATTTTTATATAGCAACCCCTCATGCCATGGCACTTGAAGCACTTTACATACTAGGGATGAAATGTCACAGTGTCATAGAGATGTTCCTTCTGCTACTTTCATTCCGCTACTTCCGCCATTCTGCTACTTTCATTCTGAAAGTAGCTGGTCCTGAGGCTGCAGCTGGTGCAGAATGCCGCGGCCCACCTCCTTACGGGGAGCGGGCCGCAGGGAGCACATGACACCTGTACTCCGGGCTCTGCACTCGCTGTCTATAAAGCACCGGGCTAGACTCAAGTTGCTGGTTTTGACCTTTAAAGTCCTTCACAGCTTGGGCCCTGCTTATCTGCGAGACTGCCTCACTCCCCATGTGCCCATGCGACCCCTGAGATCATCCGTGCGAGCCTTGGGATCTTTTTTGGTGACTGCCCCTGAGCTGTGGGACTTGCTTCCAGAGGAGGCTCAGTTGGTCCCACTCTCCTGTCATTTCAACGTTTGTGTAAGACCTGGCTGTTCCGCCAGGCTTTTGGTGCAGGGGGGGCTAGGGTGGTGTTTTTTCTCCCGCATACGGGATTTAGATTTTAAATTGCTTTTATTGTTTTATTGTTTTAAATTGTTGGTTGCCGCCCTGAGCTGCCCTACGGGCAGGAGGGGCAGGATAAAAATCTTTTATAAAATAAATTTTTAAAAATAAATAAATAAATGATGCTACTTCCACTGGCTGCAAAAATAGAACAACAATATTTGTTCCGACAGCTCCCAGTGAGTTTCTGGCTAAAGCGAGACTAGAACTGAGGTTCCCCCTACCGCCCACTCTAAGTACTGTGCACTTAGTCATTGCACCACACTGGATTTTTTGGTACTGTTCAACACCCTTAATATTTCTAGCGGCACTAGAGGCTGTGTAACTGAAATTTCTGAAAACTGTTTCGTGCAATACAGTTTTTCAAAATAAAACCACTACTGCATGAATTCAACTGTGACACATACAAGTGTGTGCTAACAGAAAGTAAAAACAGATGTGACGTGGCCCACTTTGGCCTGCTGTAGTATGGGATCCACCAGCATGTCCATTTATGTGCCACCAGAGATTCGCCAGGGATTTTCCGTGGGGCTGGAGATGGCTAGCCCTGGATGTGTCCTCAGAGGCAAGAGCAAGTGTTCCCATTCAGAATACCGACCTTTTGGAAGTACTTGTGTCCATCGGTAATTTGACAGTTTCCAATAAATCTATACTTCTGACATTGTGTGTGTGTGTGACTTTCTGGATTTTTTTTGTCACTTTCCAGGAATTTTACAACAGTTTTATGGCACTTCTGGCAATTACCAGAACTTCCCAGGTGCTTAGCCAGTAGGTTTTCATCTCAGCAACCTCTGGGGGTTCACATAAGGCACACACAGGAGTTGTAACCACCCTATGGCAGCCTCATTCAACGTGCAAAAAATATCACAAAATGGTGAAAACTACAGGAAAGCCGGTAAGTTTCCTTGTGATAGAAATCTTGGAAAATGCCCTGCTTCCAATGGGAGCAGCACTCAGAGAGATTTTTCATTTTAGGTCTAGAGGAAAGTTTATACATACTGGTTGTTAATCTTCACATTTGCCAATCTAGATGCCATAATCCTGTGTTAGCCAGAAGCCCTGTCAACTTTCAATTCTGACTTATGGTGCACAGATTTCCATATAAGTTAACATGCGGCTGGTCTGTCCTATCAACCTCACAGATCACTTTATGATCACCATCACTATGTAGACTTTTAAAATGTATTTATTAATTTATTTATTTATTTGGTATCTGGCTATCACCATGGCCCAAATTAAAAGAGATTTACACTAAGTGGAATATGCAGAAGTACACATAAAAGTACACTACCATAAAATATCATTACCAAACATAAATTAAAACTTACCCTATCACTAACTAAATGGAACTGAAACTTCCCCCAAATTAATTCTATATAACATAATTTCTATAGAATTATAAAGTGTCCAATTCCATAAAAAAACAATGCTCTATACCCAGGTTGATATCTTGAAAAGACTGCTTCGCAAACCCAATCATATTTTAGTTGTTCCATTGATCATTATAATTGGTTGAGCCTTCCTAATCATAGCTGCCTGATAGGTGTAAACAGTCACAGCATTAATTATTTCCCTGTTAATCTGCTGGTGCAGCCATATTACCTGCTCCTTATTTGAGAAATTTGGAATGTTTACAAGACATGGCTTAAGATAACAACACCGAATATTTTGACACTCCAGAATGTAATGTTCCATGTCTTCAACTATACCCATGCCACAAGGGCATACTGTCTTACTTTTTTCCAAACCTAGACATCGACCCATAGTTACAGCCGTAAAACCACTCTATTGATAATTTGCATTACTCCCTTGAGCATCTACTTAAGGTATTGGGGACTAAAACTTTCCTTGGGAGCACTACAGCACACTTCAATAGATATATTTTCAGAAAGCATTAAAATGTTACGATGGGTTAAATAAAATGTGCTCGGGGGTGGGGGGCCATCCCTGGTGGGGGCACAGATCAAATGTGCACCCAACGGGGCTGGCCAGTGAGCCCTCCCCCACCCCTTCCCCCCACAAGGAAACACCTACTGATGTACCTTGAAAGGTATGGGTCACAGGAATCCCACATGCAACATGGGGCGGAGGGACATTGACACCTCAGGGTATACTCCTACAAGAGATTTAACCCAGAAACACTGAATCCTGAGGATCACTCCACTATGAAATGGTGGAAAACATGTGAACATGATAGCCCCACAGGGCTGACAGAGGGTTTGGAAAACCAAAGGTCTAACTTTAATAGGATTCCAGCACAGGGAAAGAAGGTGGGAGGGTTGCATATCCCAACACACACCGGTAGGACACACCAGTCTAAGCATGTTACGGGACTCTGTCATGTCGTGTCCACTGCACATGCTGTCTTACAGGGGGGCTGTCATGGAGGAACATAGGGTCACACACATTTGATACTGGCCTACATGTAGACTACAAGTCTAGTAAATATGTAAAGCAAAAGTTTCCACATGTATGTAATGTTAAAATTAAGAACTGTAAAACTCAAATCAAGACTGTGACACTTGACCAAGCTCCAGGAAATGGAAAGACAGTTTGTGGATTTGCCCCAGACGGATGGCCAGAGACATTTAAAATGCTAATGCAGGCAGCCATTGCCTACGTGCAAGAGACACAGAAAGCTGATA
>QEPC01012033.1:588966-616245 GCA_003113815.1 Sphenodon punctatus | reverse complement strand
GGGAGGGGGAGGGAATTAATTTATTTCATTGGTTTCAATGGGGACACAGCGCCCCATTGAAACCAATGAAATAAATCCGGTACCGGTATACCGGATTTAATCCGGGAATCCGGTTTTCGTAGAACCGGTAACCGGTAAATCCGGTAACCGGTAATGGGCCCGGGGTCCCACCACTAATATTTACCTTTGATTTCTAGTACCATTCAGTATCAATTATCTTGCTTATGTAATCAATAAACTGACTTCTTATTTTTATGAAGAAGTGTCTGTGTCTAACATTGGAACACAAGTGAGCAACAAGGGCTTTCAAGCTCTTGTGAACCCATAGATTAAAGAGTCTGTAAACGGGAAGGACTGGGCCCTTGGGTGACAAAGGGGTTGTCCCTGCCACAGGCTTGAATCAGCCAGAGAGAACTGATTCAAGTGGGCTGTACGTGAGGGAAACTGAGTCATTGAAACCCGGTAAAGTGGGGGTGCGGACCTCCAACCCGTGACTCAGCTACCTGGACTGAGGCAGCAGTGGGTCAGCATCTGGCAGTCCAGTAGTAAACTTGATGGGGAGTCTCTAGCCCAGGCGGGCCAAAGCGTATTCCAGGTGTCTATCAGTGAGGACCAGTTTATTGGAAAGGGCTTGCATGGACCAGCTTTAGCAAGTTTGTGTGGAATACAGGATGGATTTTAACATTGCGGGCAGGTTCAACTCAACGCACACAGGCGAGAGGATCCTTTTAATCAGGAATAGTCTAACATAAAGGAGTGATTGGTGAGAATGGCCATTTATCCATGTATTTTTAAGCTGATTTTATTCCAAGATGATAGGTTTGATTTTTAAAATTAAAGTAAAATATTTCTCAAAACTCCCAGTGCCTTTCCTGTGCCAAGAAGCAAAATAACCCCTCTTTGCTTATGACAATGGGCAGTTTTACACACATGTTAAAGTTCCAGATTTTTAAATCTTCTGGGTTTACAAGTCCACACGTAAGTTCCGGATGCATTTTTCACACACACACTGCCCTGAGGCAGTTCCTGGATGCATTCTTCACACAAACAGTGCCCTGAGGCAGCCTAAAGTAGCTGCAGCTGTAGATGTGACAGGCTGCCATGGAAACCAAGTGACAACAGCTGCCTGGAGCAAAGCAGTTTATCAGGAGAATGTTTTACACACAAAACGTCTGGGAGAAGTTCTACGCAGAAGTTCAAAGATCCGGATGTTTAAGATCTGGGTGAGTGATTTAGACACACAGAAAGTTCAGGATGTAACAGCAAACATCCAGGAGAAATGTGTGTGTAAAAACATTCAATATCAGTTTCTCTAAAACTGCTAGCATTGCGCTTGTGTAATTTGTGGCAATGCTACTTGCTTTGGAAATGACTTTGGTCATTCAAAATTAGGTGGAATAGAAGAATGCTCTTGGTAATAAACAAGGATATAGCAAAGACATTATGTGACACTAAACATGACGGGCCCACACGTCACCTTTATTACTGGGCACTTAGTTGTGGGCTTGCTGCTGCCCTGGCCCAGTTAGGAGACTGGTCCAGAATTTGTCCCAGAGATGATTCCAGGTCCACAGTCTGGGCCAAGGGTCACCCAGGTGGGCCAAAGTGGACCATAGTAGTCCCACACATCTGTTTGCAGCCCCATTCCCCTTCGGGGATCAGGAGCCACCATGGCTTCTCTCTCCTGATGTAATACTTTGCAAATCTGCTTGTGTGCTTCCTGAGGCGATACCTCAGCAGAGGGGTTAAAAGGGGCTTGTTTATCTCTCCCCCCTCCCAATGAAGCACTTTGCAAAGAGGCTTGTGGTTTCTTCCTGAGGGGCTGTCCTAGCAGTGGCACTCCTTCTACCAGGAAGCACCCGTAAGCTCCACGCGGAGACTTGAAAAGTGCTGCGCTGGGTGGAAGAGAAGTGGATCCGCTTCTCTCTCCCCCAGGGCAGCAGTTTGCAAAGGGGACTGTGGGTTTTTCCTGACGGGCTTCCCTAGCAGCCATAGTGGTTGGACCCAGGTCTCCCCACCACTTGCCAGGACAGCCCCACAAAAAGCCGGCTTTGCAAAGAGCTACTCAGCTCTGGCCAGAATGGCTCTTTGCAAAGCCGAAAGCAGGTGCCTAGTTAATTTCAGCATGAAACTCACCAAGCAACCACATGAAGGCTTTGCAAGGGGCTGTGTTTCCCAGGAGAGCTGGGACCTGCACTTTCCCTTCCAGGGCAGCCACACGGGAAGCACCTAAGGGAGGGGAAGCCCAAGGGTGGGAGGGATGTCTCAAGAGTTTCACCTATCAAGAGCGAGCCAAGAACCTCGATTCTCACAGAGATAAGTGAGAATCCAAGAATTGAGTTTAAGCCCTAACAGAGAGCATGAGAGCTAGTGTGACAACACATGCTGTTGCCGTGCCACCCACCAGAATGAAAGACACTAACTGTCTGCTGATGCTACCTGCTCAAGAAAGAGAGTGAGACACTAAATTCCCCCTGCTACCAACTGCCTGAAAGAGAAACACCAAGTGCCTGCTGCCATTTGCCAGAATGAGAGAGCCACTAGTCACTGTGCCCACACATGCTACTGCTGATTATTTCACTGAAAGAATGAAGCTCACTTCTCTCTCTCTCTCTCTCTCTCTCTCTCTCTCTCTCACACACACACACACACACACACGTCTTGCCTCCATGGGGATGATGCACTGTAACATCCAGGATGCTAGCAACTTCCCAGGGGGTGGATTGGTGATTGTCTTTTTCATCTGCTGTCCCATTTGTCCCCCTGATGCATTTCCCCTTGTGTTCCTGAGCTGCCTATGTGTTGTATGACATGCCCGGAGGTTTCGTGTGTTGTCACCTGGAGACCTTGTTGCTAGAGGCCAGCCCTGCATGCTGCAGTGGGTGCATGGGTCCACCTTCCCCTGTTCCTCCTCCCCCGCCCTACCAGATTCCTGCTGAGGGCAGATGGCTGAGGCTGCAGTGGCTTCACTTGCCCATGAACTACCATGTTTTCACATCATGAGGCGGGGGCGTGTTGCTGTGGGGGCTGGGATATTCTTGGCCTGGCCAGTGGAATGGCTGTCCATTTGAACTGTCATCAGGGCTGGTGGGTGGAGGGGTCAGTGGATGGAGGACTGATGGGTGGGGGCCTTGAATTCCCTGGGAGCCACCCTTTTGTATCCCTCTCCACTCACTCCACATGTGTGTGCGCTCTGTAGCTGATCCACTCAGCTGCCACAGACCCGCCCCCAGACGTGCTCGTTTAAATATGGCCTCAGAGTTGAAGATAAAATTCGGAGGCTTTACAGTCACTACATAAAAGTTGGAGGCAAAGGTAAATGGAGGGTGTGCAGCAGGCACATCATTAGTTTTTGTTTTTGTTTTCATTTTCATTTACAAAAAACCCCTTCATTTAGGGGGTTTTAAACACAACAGTTTATCTTCATTTTTTCCCCTTTTACTTTTTTGTATTCAATTTCACACATGCACAGTTATTTTTTATTTTTATAAAGAACAATTTACTGTTGTTATTCGTTGTCATATATTTACTAAAATGAATGGGGCTTTGTTCATTTTAGTAATTAAAAAAACAAAAACAAATTGTGCACCAGTATTATGGTGTGCACTCAGAAAGAGAAGGTCCAGATCATAGATCTGTGCCCTGGATCTGTTCCCTATCATTGTGTGTTTGCCCTAATCTCTGCTCTCTTACCCTGAAATCACCTTTTCAGTTATTGAGAGAAGGAACTGGAAAAGGGCCAAATAAAAACTTGTCATGAGCCACGTTTAGAACCCAGGCCTAAGGGTTACCCACCCCTGGTGCATGGGAAGAAGAGTATGGATGGGAGCAGTTGGTCTGAGGTGAAGGATTAGAAATGCAGCACCATCAGAGTGGCTAAGAAATTAAGCTTTTGCCCTACCATACTTTTTGCTAAGGTATTCTGCCCCATACTGCCTCTTCTAGTAGTTATGATCTCCTCTCTATCAACTACAACTGAAACTGAAGTGGGGGTGGGGGTGGGGAATGAGGGAACTCCTTGGGTTCTTTTATGTATACTAAGACCTGAAGTTCACACTAAACCTTCCCTACAGTTAAGCAATTTAGGTAGGGCTACAAATTTGTAAAGCCCATTGAAAGCCCCAGGCTTAGATTGTAAGCCCAAGCAGGGGATAAAGGCAGAGGAAATGCTGCCGTCTCCTCTTGGGCACCTCTTGAAGCTTTGACAATGGTAACGTTCTCTGCCTCTGATCCCTCCGCCACACCATGCCATGCTGCCACTTGACCGTGCCCAAAGCTCCGCCCTCCACAAGAAACAATACTGAGAAGGGGTCTGGAGCTCCAGGGAGAGGTTGTGACTTTACCCCATGGCACCCAGTGTGCTATTCTCGCCGGCTTCTTGCCATGCCGCCACGTCTCCACAACCAGGGAGGGGTTTGGAGCTCCAGGGAGACACTGTGGATCTTCTAAGCACCATTGAGCATCAACATTATAGGGACATTATAGGGTCTTTCCCTTGTAGGGTGAATTCTCTGGTGTGTACTGAGGGCTGAGATAACCTTATAGCATTTCCCATTCAGGGCACATTTAACAGTTCTCCCCTGCATGGGTTCTCTGAATAAGTCCCCACAAAATACCCGTGGGTAATATTAGCCCACCTTGGGCAACATTACCCACGGGCAACTAATGCCTGTGAACTGTATGGCTAGCAGTCGCCATATGTTTGCCCACTTCCACCTCCAGGTAGGTAGGTGGCTGTTATGTGATGCATCCACCAGAGAAGGCCAGTGATGAATCATGCTTTACTGTTGCTCCACCCAGGTAAATATGAGATAACGGACAGCCTCCTGTGTGGTCACAGTCGGCCCATGTAACCCTGCTGTGAAGCAAGTTCTGAGGTAGAGCCTGACTGCCAAGCAGTTGATGGGTGGGGTGGGGTAGAGGTGTAGAAAAGACATCTTGGCAAGTGCTGTTTCCATTGGAAGCAGGATATTTGGCAAGATTTGTGCAACCCAGAAAGTTATCAGCTTTTCTGCTGTTTTTGCCATTTTCAGTTATTTTTCACAAGTTGGATGGACCTGGTATGGGCCTGTCCCAAGCCCTGTGTGTACCCCATGTGCACCCCCGGGGGATGTGGGGATGGAAAAAGTGTCAGTTAAGTGCTGGGGAAGTGCTGGAAATTGCCATTAAAATGCTGTAAAACAGTAATAAAATATCCCAGAAAGTGACAAAAATGTCCCAGAAAGTGACGAAAATGACAAAAAGTCTCAGAAAGTGACAAAATAATGGGGAAAAAATGGCAGACGCATAGAATCACCAGAAACTGTTGAAGTACTGATGGACACCTACAAACACATCCAAAAGGTCAGTATTTTCTTTTGGAACAGGTACACGTGCTCTCATTTCAGTCCTATGGAGGAGTGTGTGAACTCTCTCCATCTGCCAAACAGATGATTGGGGGAGGGGAGATCTGGAGGAGTCCACGTGCTCTTCTACCCATCAAACAGCTGATCAGGAGGGGGGGGGGCTCGGGGGAGCGTATGCACTCTCCCCACCTGCCAAACAGCTGATCAGGGAGGAGGGAGGCCTAGAGAAGCACATATGCTCTCCCCATCTGCCAAACAGCTGATTGGGGGAAAGGGCACCTGATTAACCGTTTAGTAGACAGAGAGAGCATGTACTCCTTTGGGGCCCCCTCCCCACAATTAGCTGTTTTACGGTGGGGAGACCACACATGCTCCTCTGTCCCCTCATCAGCTGTCTAGTGACAGTGGGCCTGATCTTTCAGCACAGTAGGAGTCTGTGAATCCAGTCCCATGTGGCCGACTCCTCAGCTTGACCTGTGGTGTGGAGCGACTGGTGATGGCCACGGGCAGGTTGCCCTGTTATGACCGGCCCAAAATGTGGCCCAGCATTCACCCTTCCTGGGGTGGGTAGGGGATCAGCCTCACCTTGTCTCGTGTGGTTTAACCTCTGATGCATATTGAGTGTCCCAGCTTCTCCTGAAACTTTCCTCACATCCCCGGCATATTCAGGTTTTCTCTCCTGTGTGGATTTTTCTTTTTTAAATAGCAAATTTTAAAAGTGAAACAAATCATGCATATGTATAATGTTCCCTTAAAACAGACTTGAAGTCTTAAGATGACGATTTTTTCCCCTCTAGCACCTGATTTACAGGAGTAAATACTGGTTTTCCCTTTTTCTTTTCATTGACACAGAGCTTTGCATTTTGTTCACTTTAGTATGCCACCACCATTGTGTAGTTTTTTATTCTGCATTGAACTGTTTTTTCCCCCCCAGTTATACAACAGTGTGTGCTGTATTCCATTCTGCAATGTTAGTGCCAGACCCACTCTCTTTCGGTCTTGCCCCCTGTCATTCCCACCTACATCTCCTGAAAGTCTACCAGCCACCCTGATTACAATTATATTTTAGTCAAACCATATACACACCTCATTTACAGGCTAAAGATTATAAATAAGTTAAGAATAAAAGAAAACATTGATTGCAGATTAAATGTTGCTATAATTATTTCCAGAGGAAGATGGAAAGTAGTATTAACCTGCTATGAAAGTGAAATGTGAGAAATATTCAGCTGACATTCAGAAACATTTCTCTACACACCATAATTAACCTGCAGAATTCATTGAAACAAGAAACCATGCAGGCTAAGGGCTTAGTTGGATTAAATTTTACAAAAAAAACCCGTAAATGTTTACATGGATAATTAGAACTTCTACAGTTACATTAAATAGGATCATTAAAATGAGTCTAAGGGATATAGGGTCAGGACAGAAGCCAAGCTCCAAAGGATGAGATGAGGAAGAGATTTCCTAACACGTTGTCTAATAAATGTCCACTTTAAGACTTAAACATCTTTCCCAGAGTAGGTGGCATTAGTTAACTGCAGACACAGATAGGGTGCAGCCACATGAGCAGGGCTGGACCGCACTTTGGGCTGGCAGACACATGAGCAGCCCACTTTATTTATTTATTTATTTATTTAATTTATAATAAATTTTGTATGCCGCCCCCTCCTGCTAAAAGCATCTTGGAGTGGCTAACAACATATTCAAACAATTTAAAATAACAATAATATGATTTAAAACACTATTAAAACACAATATTAAAACAACATACCCCCCACCCTAACCCAACTCACCCACCCACTCTCCCTCAGGAAAAGCATGGCGGAACAGCCAGGTCTTACATTATCTACGGAAAGAGGGGAGGTCGGTAATCAGGCAGCCCTCCAATGGGAGGGAGTTCCGCAATCGCTGTGTGGTCACAGAGAACACCCTCCACAAGATCGACACTTTGGGCAGCCGTATCCCACTTTGGACAACCTTGCTATGCCCTTTGGGTACAGCCACATGAGATGGGCTGAGGAGGCTACTACGCTTTGGGAAGCCTTCCCCTTCCCTGGGCAAACAAGCCACGTGTTGCAGGGACTCATTTGCCCAGGGCCTGCCAGATGTTTCCACGCTCTGGGGGGGTGGCGTGGAAAGCCGGCTGCTCTGTGATGTGTCCTCAGGAAAATCCCGAGGACACATTGCAGAGCAGCCTTACTCCAAGTGAGGTAAGACTGTCCAAGGTGGGACAACCTGTGTGGCAGCGGGCACTTGCCCTGCCACACTTGGAGCAAGCTTGCAAGGCTGTGAGCAACGGGTGGTAGCATCCATCATGTGTGGCCACATCACAGCCAGGGGCCAGCTCTTAGCTGGGCTTTGGGGAGAGGGGTCGGAAGGCAGGGTAGGGCTGGATGGCTGCTTCTGTGGGTGGCTCCTCAGCTCCAAGATGGGCTGAGTCATCCAGCTCCCCTGTGCTCATGACCCTGGCTCCCTGAGCTGGCCCTGCAGTGTGGCAGGGCTGATTGCCTGCCATGGCATGGGCAGGGATCAGGCCTGCCCCTGATCGTCTGTCTGCACCCTGTGTCACTGGCCTTTTTCTGAGGACACAGGGCATAGCAAGGTTGCCCAAAGTGGGGTAAGGCTTGCCCAAAGCAGGGTGAACATCTGATGGCCATCAGTCACACAAGCCACTGCAACATGTGGCAACGTTGCCCAAAGTGGGATAAAAGCCCTTTTCACACAGACTCTAACACTGATGAAATGGGTGTTACATTTTATTATACATGTTTCAGGGCTGTGGGTGTGCTCTATGAGTGGTCTGCAATATGGATAATAAAATGTAAAACCATTTTATCAGTGTTAGAGTGTGAAAAGGACCAAGGTTGCCCAAAGTGGAGTAAGGTCTTGTGTGGCTGCACCCATGGTGGATGGACCACTGACAGTTCTTATGTGTCTATAAAGAAGGGAGAGACAGAGAATATGAAAAACAAGACTGTCCCCATTAACACATGTACTTAACTTTATTGTTCTATTCTCCTACTGAAGGTCAATAGAATTACTCAAAGTAATAAAGTTAAGCATATTCTTCAGACATGAATGATAAGGACATATACTACATGTATGATCTATCGATCTTCTGGCTGTTTAGCACTGTTATAATAATGAATGCCGGCGTAAGTCCCATCAAAGTGAATGGCACTCACACTGAAATAGCAGGCGTACTAAATAGCTAGGGTATACCACTGCCCATGAAAACAAAGAGTTAACGTTTGGGTAGGAATTTCTCGATAATATGTCATATCCCTTCAAGAAAGGAACATCAGAATAAGAACAAAAAAGATAACAGTGAAAGGGAAAAGAAACATCTCAAAGTGGTTCAAGTAGCTGTATAGTACAGTCACTGTGAAGTGTTTAATAAGATGTTCTCCACAATGCTCTCCAAACTCTGCCCAAGACCTCAAGTCGACAAGTCTACTCATTACCGATGTTGATATCAGTTTGACCTAGGAAGACTGACTGAGAGGGAGTGGAAGGGAAAACTTTGACTTTAACATCCTATTAATTAATATATCTTCCTGATTTCTTTAGGTGAAAAAAGAACTGTCCTCAAAACTTTGCTCCTACATATGTAAATTCTTGAACTGGCAGACTGTGCATAGGCTTTCTTTCTACCTCCTTTTTGTCCCTAATTTAGATCACACCAGCTTTTCCAATAACAAAGCTACAAATCCTTATTATGAAGCTATAATTTTCTATTTTTCAAGCAGTTCCACGTCCCTGTACTAACAAACACTGAATGACAAAGAGAAAGAACAATTCTTGATGTAAGTAAATGGCCCATTTTGGCTACAAAAGGGACTATATCTCCCCTCCAGTTGCACATATTTTTGGATTATTTTGAGTCACTACTTACCTTTGACCTTCTGCTGTGTACCAAATTTAGGGCCACCAGGAGCTGGATTGCCTCACACCAACATTCAGGTGAGCTGGATGGGCTATGAGTTATCTCTATGGAAGCTGCTAAGAAAGTCCCTGTAAATAATTATTGGGAATGGGAGGGTGGCCATCAGGAGGGAGGGGGAAGACTTAGGAGACATCTTCAGCATTCCCTTCAGCAGTTCTTTCCAGATGGGAGGGGGGAAACTGAAGGGAAGAAGGTGCTGACTCTAGCAAGCCAACAGAATGCTGAAGATGTCTGCTGCATCTGCCCCATCCATCCTGCTCTCCCCATTCTCATCTGGAAAGAACTTTCAGCTGGGAGCAGCTGCTGAAGGGAAGAGGCTTAGCACAGCTCTCCAGTATTCTGTTGGGCGCTGCCTCCTGCTAGCCAATAGAATGCTGAAGATGTCTACTGAGGCCACTTTTACACAAGCGGTTGAACCCAGTGCATTGAAGAATGTGCTGACTGAAAAGCCCTGTGGAGTGTGTTTACACGCCCCGGAAGTAGTCATCCCACCATAGGAATCACCACTCGTGGGGTGACAGTGGTCTTTTTGAAGGTGCATTTTGGAAGCCCTGATATCAAGGCTTCCAAAATGCACCTTTAAAAAGACCCCACAAGCGGTGATACCTATGGCAGGGCAGCTACTTCTGGTGCATGTAAACGCACCCCACAGGGCTTTTCAGCCAGCACATTCTTCAATGTGCTGGTTTAAACTGCTTGTGTAAAAGTGGTCTGAGTCTGCCCCACCCTCCTGCTCTCCTCCTTCCATTCCTGATACCAGGGCTTTCTCGGCAGCTTCCCACAGAGATGATACATAATCCCAGGCTCTGTCCCCTGAGCTGCCAGTCCCAGTCAAGGTAAGAGACCTGGAGAGGGTGACAGCATGGCTTCCTCCCCTCCATCATCACTGGGTATTATGTTTTTCAAGTTTCTCATGTTCCTTGGTGACAATCCAGCCAGTTCTCATCTCATTCTCATTTGCAAGAACAAGATGAGAATTGTGGTTCTTGTTGAGAAATGTGAGAAACTGATATTTGAGTTTCATCCCTAGAACTTAACATTATTTCTATAGTTCAGGGATAGTCAAACCCTATTCAGACTTATAACACAAATTGTGTGAACTAAGCATGCAGAGTTTGGAGCTGTTATTGCATGATGTCATTCTGTAAATTGATGTTTTATTTAGAAAATACAAATATTGAATTCAATTGGATTTTAGGCGGTAAGCCAGATGAAACCCTATACCCACGAGTTAGACAGTCCTGCTATAGGAAATCAGCCTTTTAAAAAAGTCTGTTTGGGTAAGACTAAAGCTGCTGCCTTTGTGGTAAGGGTACAAACCAAGAGCAAGCTTTTGAGTTACTACTTACATATAAATGGATTAGAATTATATTGTATTCAAGTACCAGAACTGCATATTGTTATCAAGTAGTAGAAAAGGAAATAATTAAGCCCTCCTTCCCACCGCCACTCACACCCATTCTTTTGATTTATATTGATTGGAACTTGTCACAAAATAGTAAATGTAACATTAAAATGTGTAAAGTGTTAACAGCAGCATGTAACTGCACTGCTGCAGGAACAGACCAAGGAGAGTAACTGTGATTCCAAGTCATAATTTGGTCTCAGAGGCAAAGTAATACTTTTCAGTCCTTTACCACCTGCAAATAGCTTTCCTGTCCCTGACAAATCACCTGATTAGAAAAGTCAAAGCACCAACCACATCACCATCAGATTTGCTTTCCAAAGGTGTACTCCAGTCTAAGAGCTTGCCTCCATGTATTCGTAGCATAGACCTGGCAGTGGTGTTATTCTCGATTTATACCCATGTAAATGAAAACAGATTCTGCCTCAGTAAGAAGTACAGAGCTGTAAAATAGTTTCCTGACAAAATCAGTGAAAGCACCATTGCTTGATGTTTTCATGAACAAATTTGTCAAATCATGCTAGCAGAGGAATGGGTAACTTTTGATGACCTAGAATAACTTTCCATATCTAATGTACACAATTCTATTGGGGAAGGTCCTAAAAGCTTGAACATTCTCCTTGTCTCCTAGATTCTTGTCTCCTAGACAGGTTTAATTGATTTTTCTGAATTAATATTTCCTGGCAGTGTACAATGTAAGAGTATGGAAAGAATCAGCAGTCCTGTTGTAGTGTCCATCAAAATGCTGAGATTGTCATGCTTTGTTGGAGCCATGCCCTAGAAATCAAATTATTGATAATTAAAATAATTTGGGGGCCAAAGACAGTTCTAACATATTTATTCATCCCTACAAAGGGAAATTCCAAGTTAGCAATACATTAGTTTAAAGTAGGGGTGGCCAAAAGGTAGATCACAAACTAGACTCCAGTAGATCATGGTGTAGGGACGAGGGTGGGTGGACTAGCCCCTGAGAGATTTCTTCTGGGGAGAAGAGCAGGTTAGGCACCCCAGAGAGTGGCTCCAGAGAGGACATAGGCTAGGAGAGCTCTTCTGGGGCAGTGGAGAAGACCCTTTCTAAAAGAGGAGTCCTCTTCTCCATTCCTTGAACCAATTGCTGAGGTACCCTAGAACTGGGAGAAGTACTGGACTGGTTTATCTGATGCTGGTATCTGAATCAAGTGGATCCTAGGCACCAGAAATCTGGCCAGCTCTGGTTTTAAACCATTGCATGACCATGTACCTTTACAAATACTTGTCCAAGTTCATGCCAGTATTACTCTGCTGAGTAGCACTTAGGGATGGGCAAACGCGGTTCGGAAGTTCGGAGTTCAAACTGAACTCAACCAGTTCGGGCGACCGAACCGAACTCAATTTTCGAACCGAACCGAATTTCCGAACTCAGCTCTGTTCGTCCATCCCTAAAAGATAATATTCCATTTAGTTCAATGGGGTTTGAATTTCAGAACTTTGTCCAGAAGTTCGGAGTTTGGACCAAACTTGAATAGTTCAGTTGACCAAACCAAATTTCCGAACCGAACCTCCAAACTGAACTAAACCAAACCGAATTTCCGAACTCGGCTCTGTTCACCCATCCCTAGTAGCACTAGGTTGAATTTACACTACTTTACCTTAGAAAGAAGATCTTTTTAAATATCATCTATATCTATAAACTATGGGGCCGATCCCATGCCCCACGGATCCTGCACACACACACACACACACACACACAAACACACACACGTGTGTGTATGCATGCACACAGTTTCCACGTGGCACATTGTTCCGGCAATGGGGGTGTGGGTGGTTCCATGCGGCTGTGCGTGGGATCCGCAGTGCATGGTCAGCCCCACTATCTATATCTATATGTTCCTGTCTTTTCTGCACTAAATCATTAAAATGATAGACATGATGAACAGAGTAAAGAAAACAGGCACAACTTGCTCATTTTTTCTAGATGGCTGAGTTCTGATTAGGACTAAAACAGCAGGCCACTGCAGTAGCTTAAAGCTTTTTCCACTGGAAAAAGCTCTTCCGTAATGAGCGGCATGGTGTGATAGAGATATTCAGTCCGCTAGTTTCATTCCGCTACTTGCACTGTTCCACTACTTTCATTCTGCTACTTCCACTGACTCTGAAAATAGCAGAACAATGTTTGTTCTGAAAGTTTCAATCTTCCACAATTTCCACCGGCACTGCAAAGAAGTGGAACCATGTTTCTTCCAACAGTTCCCGAAATTGTTCCAATATTTTCTGAAATATGGGAATGCCGGTGGAATTAGCAGAATGTGCACAGAAAAGCTGTGAAAAGTCGTGGGCATTTCTGAAATGGCGGAATGAAATAGTGGGGTGGAAAAGGAGTTGCCACTTCAGCACTAGTTATGATCCACGTCACAGAATGAAAAATGGAATAAAATACTAAATGGAATAAAATACTGAAATTAAATAAAAACGGCTCATGGGTAGCAATTGTTATGGATTACATTTCTTAACTCTGGAGGCATTCACAGTACAGTCATTGATGCAACATAAAAGCTAAGCCAGACAAAACATCATTACTCCCCGAACACTATTCTCTGTCTTACTTTTTTTCCGTCTTCATTTTGGGTCCACTACTGAAAAATTATAGTTGGAAGTGAGGAAGTTACCTTCATTATATAGACTACCACAGAAGGGTTCCTTATGACGTTATCCAAGGGCTGTTTCTATAATACAAATTATTCTGTTAAATCAGACACTAATAAATAATTTGGGGGCTAATCCAAGGCAAGCATGTTTGGTGCACATGTGCACATGGCACGCACATGACACATGCAATATATTGTGCTCAATGCATATACCAAGCATGCAGACCTTGGCTTGACCATCATTATCATATGCAAAATACTTTTCTTTAATAAGTGAGGCCAAAATTCATAATGACAGATTTTTTTTTCTTTCATATCTAAGCTTTTGGTTTGCCTATTTTCCCCTCTGGTAAATCCAGAGTTACACCAGTAAAACTAAGAGACTATTTAGACCAAAAGTGGACACAGTTAGTAGTTGGTAGTGAACAAGGCTGGGGTTAGAAAAGAGATGCTGAATACCTTGAAAGAAATAAAACAGAAATGAGCACAATGAATAGGGAGGAATAAAAAGGCGTACTTACTTTTCTAACAAGTGGATAAGTACCATTCTGTTCACACACTGAATGACACAAGTATCCTATAAGAACAAAGCTAGATATGTAATTAAATATTTTATCATCATAAAGCATTTGCAAAAAAGGGCAGAGTTAGTGCTTCAGTGGTAATCCTATGTTTTAGCATTTCGTACTACTTGAGTGCTTTAGGTCAGGGGTGCAACCAGAAAATTTAATAAGCAGCCAGTCACCAATTATCTGATAGTACTGTCCCCTCAAAGGCATTCTTCTGGGCTGTGGATCTCCTCCCAGGCATGGCCAAGCTTTGCTACCACTCCCCTTTGTCTTGGGACAAAGAAAGCATTCTTACCCCTCGTCACCTGACTCAATCTTTGTCCTGCCAATAAAAGGCAGACTTAATGGAGCCAGACAAGCTACACAGGCCCGATCTCTGCACAGCCCTCTGGCAAGCAATCGCCCCACCACTGCAGGGAGCTGGGCACACGAGCGCGGGGAAGCTGGACAGCTTGGCTATTCTTGGAGGTGAGGTACTGCCCACAGGAGCGGCCACCCAGCCCAGCCCTACCTCCCTCTCTTAGACCAACTGAGAGCTGGGCCCTGACTGTGATGTCGTCACGTGACAGTCACTATCACCCATCACTCACAACCCTGCAGCCTTGCTCCAAGTGTGGCAGAGCAAGTACACCTGCCTTGGGATTTTCCTGAAGCCATGTCATAGAGCAGCTGTCTGTCTGCCTAACCCACAGTGGGGTGGGGCAAACATCCAGTGATCCCTGGGCATAGGGGCCACTACATGGCGTGGCTCATTTGCCCAGGGAAGGGTTAGGCTACCCAAAGAGTGGTAGTTTCCCCAGACCATCTCATGAGGCTGCACTTGTGTCTATCAGAAACAGAGAAACAAGTGCTAGACATTGGTCACTGGACAAGAAAGACTGCTCTCCCAACAATTTATCTCTCATCTGAACCATTCATCTGAACATCTGTGGTGTCTGATAGTACTGATAGTCTGATAGTTCCTCATACCCTTCATGGGATGCAATCCTGTCTCCACTGATGTCAAAGGAATGTTAGCCATTGCAGTCAGGATTGCACTTAGAGAAGTAGTTACTGCAAGTTCTAAACTACTGAGCAGTTTTAAGTGGAAATATAATACTTAGTTAATTACAGTTATAATTTATCAAATATAGTTCAAATTCAGGATATTATAATCTGAAATCTCCATGCGCAGACCTGATCCCAGAAAAATGAATTCAAAAGCACATCATTAAAGTCTGGGGATTATTCAAACAGCTCCACACCCCACTATCAGTAGCAAACCATCAGAGTCACAGATAAGTAATTATATTTTGACAACCAGAAGAATGTCACAACCTTAAATATAGTATCAATTATGTTGATTAGACTGTGTAATTGAATTTCTGTGGTAATCTACTGCCAGGAAAAAAAAAGCTCTGCAAATGTTTGAGCTTTGATAGATTGTCAACAGAAGCAGATTTGGTGAGAAGTGTTAATTGAAGAAGAGACACTAGTCATTTCTTAATTATACTTCAAAAGCACCATCCTTTGCACATTTTGAGTAGTTTATGCAGTTTAGGTAGATTTCAAAATGCAAGGTATGGAATGTAAATGCAAAATAGGCAAAACTAAATTGCTCAAAGGCTAAAAAAGACTCAGTGCCAACTTCTCAAACTCATTTCAGCCTGCTGTTGTTACCAATTTTTATTTCAGTTTTGCCAAACTGCTGAGAAGGGCCTAGAATGCAGATCAAGAATGCTTGCTTGTGCTAGCATTTTAATCTAGTGCTCACTTTCAGTAATAACGCATACATGAACAATTACTAAGGATTTATTATCTTCATGGTCATCATAGATTTCTTTGAGAGTGTGAATGATACATATGTCAATGAAGGGGCTGGGGAGGGGGATGGGAAGGAATACTGGGGACAGCTGGGCTTGGCTGGGCTGCAAAAGCTACCCTGCACCTGTGTGACTCGGCTTCACCTTCCCCTGCAGGTAACTCCATAAAGAGAGAGCTGCCCTGAGGGCGGTGCTCTTTGGGTGGCGGCCTAAGGGCGCTGCCAAAGGGCAATGAGCCGTTGGCGGGGTGTTAGCGGGAGGGAGGCGGTGGAAGCGGCCACCCTATTTGTGGAATCCAGGGAGCACCTGTTACACCGGAGGGGGTTGGGAGCCAGTTGGGCTCGCCTCCCCCCAGGCTGCAGGGACTCCACCCCCCTCCCGGTGGCAGAGGGAGAGGGGGCAGGACCACCATCTTCCCTGAGACTTCTGGGGATTGCTGGGGGCATCTCCCCTGTGGCTTCTGTTATTCCGGAGGAGGCTGGGAGTCAGTTGGGCTCCCCCGCACCCCCACAGCACTGTCCACGTCCTCGCTCGCTCGCTCACCTGCCTGTTGTTGGGGTTGGGAGCCAGGCTGCAGGGAGTTCCTGGTGGCAGAGGGAGAGGGGGCAGGATTATCATCTTCCTTGCGGCTTCTGGGGTGGGTCAGCAGCTGGGAGCCAGTTGGGTTTGCCTCCTCCCCCCCAGCATTGTCCGGGGGTCCGCTCGCTCACCCGCTGTGGGGGCTGGGAGCCAGGCTGCAGGAACTCCACCCCCCTCCTGATGGCACAGGAAGAGGGGGTGGGACCACCGTCTTCCCTGCGGCTTCTGGGGGTAGGGCATCGGCCCCAGTAGGAGTTCCTCAGTGGCGTGCCTTCAGAGGGCCTTTGGGTGTGGCCCTTGGTGGGAGCCTGAGTGTGCTGGGGTGTGGGGTCCCGTCTGTTGGCAGTAAATTGTTGTGAGGGTTTGTATTGGGGATACTTGTTTAAAGGCAGGAAGTGTGGGAGGTGATTGGTGGAGGGTTTCTGTCTTTATTTATCTTATGGTGGAGTTGGTAGGGGGAGGGGAGATATAGAGGGGGAGATATAGAGGGGATTTGGATTAGGGAGGGGATGAGGGTTTAATTTGGGAATGGGTGGGTGGGGATCCTCCCCTTGATTGGGACGGGACAGTCAGAGGGGAGTCGGGGCTGGGGCCAGGTGGGGGAGGGGACAGAGCCATTGGGGTCGTGATGGGATGTGGGAGGAATGGTCCTTATGGGGGGGGTATGCTCAAGCTGTGCAGCGGGACAGGTGTTTAATATCTGTTCCCTGCACCACCTCTCTAGCAATGGGGCAGGTGATTCTGAGTCAGAAGGCTCCATACCATGTGTTGATGCTTAGGGATGGGCGAACAGAACGCTGTTCGGATGTTCAGACGTTCGGTTGTTTGGTTCGAAACCCGAATTCGGGTTCGGCTGTTCGGTTCAGTGGAGTTCGGTTCGGCTGAACTCGGCCGAACATCTGAAAACAGCGCTATCAATACCGAAACCGAATTTTTTCGGTATTGATATTTTTGGCCATGAAACCACCCCTGGCGTCCACCCCTGGAGCCAGGAAGTCTGCTCCTCAGCTGCCTCTCCCTTCCAGTCACATTTTCCCCACCCAAAGTCACGTTTTTCCCACCCCCAAACTCATCCAAACTCATTCAAACTTTTCCGAACCATTCAGAAGTCGGTTTGGAAGTTCAGTTAGGTCATGCGAACAGGCTGAGTTCGGCCCGAACTCCAAACTTCCGAACTGCGTTTGCACATCCCTATTGATGCTGGTGAATGCGAGGTCAGAAGCAAATAAAGCAAAAACGGTCTAGGAATTGATCCTGGACCAATCATCCGACCTCATCCACATTCATTGCCTTCCCTGTGATCAACTCTCCTTCCCCTGCTCCCTCCGGAACTGCCACTCTTCCATTAACAAGGCCCCCTTAATTCACGACCTCTTCCTCTCTCACCGCTTCCAACTCCTCGCCCTAACTGAAACCTGGATCTCTCCCTCTGACTCTGTCACCCCTGCCACCTTCTCCTCTGGAGGCCTTTCCTTCTCTCACCGGTCCTGCCCAGAAGGTTGGGGTGGTGGCGTGGGCCTTCTCCTTGCCAACCCCTGTCGATTCCAGCCCCTTCCCTCTCATTCGAACAGGCTGAGTTCGGCCTGAACTCCGAACTTCTGAACGGTGTTTGTACATCTCTATTGATGCTGGTGAATGCGAGGTCAGTGCATCCGACCTCATCCAACCCCTGTCGATTCCAGCCCCTCTCCCCTCCCCCCTCCCTCTCCTTCCCCTCTTTCGAGGCTCAGTCTGTATGTTACTTCTCCGCCCTTCATCTTCGTGTCGCTGTCATCTACTGCCCCCCCCCCAGCTCCAGCTCCCTTTCCTCTTTTCTCCTGAACTTCAAATCCTGGCTTACCTTCTTCCTTTCTGATGATACCCCCACTCTCATTCTTGGTGACTTCAACATCCATGTTGATGCACCTTCCCAGCCCTCTATCTCCCGCTTTCTCTCCCTAGCCTCCTCCTATGATCTCTGTCTCTGGACTGTTTCCCCCACCCACACCAGTGGCCACTCTATTGATCTCATCTTCTCCAGAAATTGTACTGTTGCTGACCTTAGCTTTGACCTTTGTCCCATATCTGACCATTACCTCGCTTCCTTCAACCTCGCCCATCAACCCCCATCTTTGTCCCCGGCTCCACGCCCTTTCCGTGGTTTGCAGGCTATTAACCCTTCAGATTTTGCTTGCTCCCTCTCCCCTCTCCTTTCTCCTGTCTTCTCCTCCTCTTCCCCTGACACTGTCATCCCTTCTCTCAACACCTCTCTCACCATGACCCTCGACTCTCTTGCCCACCTCTCCTCCCATCCCATTCGACCCTGAAACCCCCATCCTTGGCTCACCCCTACTATCCGCTACCTCCGCTCCTGCATCCGTGCTGCTGAATGCCTCTGACGCAAATCCCGCTCCCACCCTGACTTCTTCCACTATAAATTCTCCCTCGCCTCCCTCTCTTCCGCTATCTCCCTGGCGAGGCAACACTACTATCTCGCGGGTTGAATCCTACTCTCATGACCCCACCGCCTCTTCTCCAGCTTTGATTCCCTTCTCAACCCCCCGTACCCCCTCCACCCTCTTCCCTCTCTGCTGCTCAGGATCTCACAAAATTCTTCAACTCAAAGATTCACAAGATCTGCCAAGACATTGCTTCCCATCCATCTCCTCTTCCTGCTCCCTCCCCCTCTCTCCTCTCCTCCTTCCCTCCTGCCTCCCTTGAGGAAATCTCCTCTTTGCTCTCTTCCTCCAACCCCTCCACCTGCCCTCTCGACCCAATCCCCTCCCACCTCCTGACCTCCATTGCTCCCACTGTTGCCCCCCCCTTTACATGTCATTAATCTCTCCCTCTCCACTGGCTCCTTCCCCTCCACCTTCAAGCATGTCACTGTCTCTACCATCCTCAAAAAGTCCACCCTCGACCCTTCTGACCCCTCTAGTTACTGGCCCATCTCCCTTCTACCCTTCGCTTCTAAGCTTCTGTAATATGTTGTCTACTCCCACTGCCTGGATCTCCTCTCCACCAACTCCTTCCTGGACCCTCTCCAATCTGGCTTCCGCTCCCTTCACTCCACTGAAACTGCCTTTGCCAAGATCACCAATGATCTACTTGTCACTAAATCTAAGCGCCTTTACTCCATTCTTGTCCTCCTTGACTTCTCTGCTGCCTTTGACACTGTCGACCACTCACTCCTACTGGACTCTCCCACTCCCATGGCTTCTGCGGCTCTGTCCTTGACTGGTTCTCCTCTACCTCTCTGACTGCTCCTTTAAGGTGTCTCTTCCCAATTCCAAATCCTCCTCCCTCCCCCTCTCGGTTGGGGTTCCCCAAGGCTCTGTCCTGGGCCCACTCCTCTTCTCTATCTACACCCTGTCCCTTGGCAAACTCATTGCCTCCCACGGCTTCCAATACCACCTTTATGCGGATGACACTCAACTCTATCTCTCCACCCCCCTCTCTCCCCATCTTTCCAAGCTCGCCTCATGAACTATCTCTCTGACATCTCTTCCTGGATGTCCCAACGTCATCTCAAGCTCAATGTGACTAAGACTGAACTCCTTATCTTTCCTCTCTACCCTTCCCCTCCCTCTTCCCTGTCCATTCTTATTGATGGAGTCACCATCTGCCCCGTTTCCCAAGTCTGTAGCTTGGGCTTTGTCTTCGATACTCACATTTCCTTTAAACCTTACATCAATTCTGTTGCCAAGTCCTGTTGCTTCACCCTCCTGTCATGGCTGGTCTTGAACCCTTGGTCTGAGGATCCGCTGCCTTAGAGGCTGGCACCATCTCAGGCCTTGTTAGTCAGGCAGCTTCTCCTTTCTATGTTTTTTCTTGAGTCTCTGTTCCCCTGTGTTGCCACGTCCATTCCCCAGATGTGCCCTGTCTCTCTTGTTCTGTCTCCTGGCTTCCTGATTGGCCACTATTGGTATTTAATCCAAGGTGTGGCCACAGGGTGCTGTGGGAGCAACTGCTCTTACCCTCCCCCCCCTGTGCACATCTGCGTAATATGTCTTGTGGACCCTACCTTCCCTTCCTTGTGCTATCCCTCCCTATGTGCTCGTTGGTTACCTTTGTGTGTGTGAGCCTTATGGACCTTGTACCTCTTCCCTTCATTGTTGTATGTTTGTATCTATAGTCCTTGTCTTCCCCTGTGTGGAGCCCTTAATAAGTGTCCTGGTATTGGTTTGTCCTGTCTTCCCAGTTGTCTGTGTTGGTGATGTCTAGTTAGCTTGTGTTCCCCCATTGCCCTGCATTCCCCTATAGCTGTGCCTTGCTCCTCCCGCTCCCCCATAAGCCTTGTGGTTCCCATAGTCCTGCTTGGCCCCATTTCTCCCCCTAGCTCCCTAGTCTCCTGTAGTCGTGCCTTGCTCCCCCCATAGCCGTATGCTCCCCTGTAGTCCTGCTTGGTTTCGTTCTCCCCATAGCCCCGTGTTCCCCTATAGTTGTGCCTTGTTCCATCCCCCTGTAGCTTGTGCCCCCTCCTTGCCTTGTTTCCCCCTGGATCTGGATCTGCCTTCACTACCCCCTAGGCTATATCACCTCCTGTTGATCCAGGTAGGCGTACTGGGCATTCCTGGTGGACCACAGATCCATGGTGAAGTGGACACTGCCCCCTCAGTCAGCTTCTCCTTCTCCCGCTCCTTTAGAGCCCAGTACAGGACTGGTACCACATTACGACTTACGGTGCTGCAGGACGGCAGCTAAAACTGGGGGGCCAGGAACCCAATCAGCCACCTAAAGCCCATGCCTTGTACCACGGAGAAGGGCTGCCCATCCACAGCTATCATTTCCCCCAATAGGCGCATGGCTTTCTCCTGAAAACCACACCGCCCGCCATGTCCTGCAGATGCTGGCTGACTTTGCAGCTGCACCCACCCCAGCTGCTCCATAGTGCTCTGACACTGCTGGGGAGGCTGCTGCTGCTGCTGCTGCTGCTGCTGCTGCTGCTGCTGCTGCTACTGCTGCTGCTGTGCTTCTACCCTAGCAGGAATACTGCTCCTGCTCTTAGAAGCTGCTGATGGAGGCGTATGACTGGACGCTACAGCCGGGAACCTGCTGGAGTCCACTGCCCCTGCCTGCCCGCTTAGCAGCACAGCGCTGTGGCATGATTTGAGGTGCCTCGCCTGGCAGTTGTGCCAAGGTTGGTGAGCACCTGCCCATGCTTCACCACCTTCTGGCACAAACTGCACTGTACTGCACCTCCTGGGGATCATCCACCCGCACCAGCTCCGAGCTCTGCACTGGCTGCCGATAGCATGCCGAGCCAGGTTCAAGGTTTTGGTGTTGATCTATAAAGCCCTTCATGGTCTGGACCCCTCATACCTCAGGGACCGCCTCACCCTCCGTGTCCCAGAACGGCTCCTTAAGTCTGCCGGGGGTGCCTTCTTGGAGGTCCCCCGTGTTAAGCGGGGGGCCACAATGGAGAGGGCATTCTCAGTGGCCACGCTGCACCTTTGGAACTCCCTTCTGGTGGAAGCTTGCCTGGCCCCCAGCCTGTTGATATTCTGGTGAAGTTGTAAAACCTGGCTGTTTGCCCAGGCCTTTTGGGAGGGGGGGAGGGGGGGGTAAGTTTTTTTTTTAGCTTCCCCACCTTATTTATTTATTATTTATTTATTATTGTTTAAATGAAGGTCCTGAGCCCTTTTAAAATAATTTTGTATGGTTATTGATGGTTTTAAATTGTTTTTATGCATGCTATTTTATTGTTGGAAGCCACCCCAGGCTGTTTGCAGGAGGGGCGGGGTACAACTTTATAAAATAAATAAATAAATAAATAAAACTTAAAATGCTCCCAGACCAATGGTTTTTTGCCCCCTCCTGCCCCGCATCGGGTGATGTGCGGCTGGGACCCGGGGCAGGACATGGAGGCAACACAGCTTGCTGAGGGACAGCCATCACCTCAACACCAGCAGATACCTCCTCCACAGAACTGCTGTCTGCCTCACTCTCCCCAATCTCAGGCATGTCCATCCATGAAGGGGAGTACTGGAAGCCTGAGGCTGCTGGACTGCCCATCATGCTGCTGCGACTCTGAGCAGCACTCTTCCCCTGTCCCCTATAGCTGCAGCAGCTGCTGCAGCAGCTCCGCTCCCTGCTGCCATTGCCTGGGGATTGGGCCCTGACTCTATCAGCTGGGGTGGGATCCACCAGCCCTGGACTGCTGGGGAGGATCACTTCTACAATGGGGGACAATGCTGGCCCCTGATGAACTTTAGCCCATGAAGCACCTACACCTGAAGCCACAGATGAGACAGCCTCAGCCTCCTGCACTGAAGGCATTGCAGTGCCTCACATGGCAGTGGAGGACACTGGCAGGGGGTGACGCCTAACCACCCCCCTAGTGCTACTAGTGCTGGGAGCCTCAGAAGCCTGTGGGCCAAAATCAGGCCTATGAAGCTTGGGGTGTGGTGATGGAGTCAGGCTGTCGCTGTTGCCTGCTGCCACCCCACTGATACAGCCCCTGCCCCTTCCACCTCTACCACGTGCCCCATTGCCTACCTTACGGGCAGCAGACTGGCCTTTCCTTCCCTTCGCCATTTGCCCCTCGAAAAGAATGCACAGGACACAGAGATTTTATATTTTATGTTTTAATTCAATTTTTTTACCTAATATTATATGGATCTAAACTAAGTCTAACTGCTATTAACTATTCTAAATGCTATGGAACTAAATGGATTATCTAATAACTACAAAGGTCTACTCCTACAAACACAATAAATATTAAAACTAAATCACTAAACACTATCTCTATCTCTATCACTAAACTAACTCATCTATCTATCTATCTATCTATCTATCTATCTATCTATCTATCTATCTATCTATTATGGGGGGAATCACAAACAACACAGGGAGGGGTACAAAACTGAAATGAAACCTAAATCAATCTAATGCTAAATGAACAAAAAAAACAGGGGAAGGAAATCAGGGATGAAATATATAGAGGGAGACGGAAAGGATTCAATGGAGTGGGGAGGGAGGAAGGAAGATTGAACACAGGAAACACAGGGAGGGGTAAAAACAAAAAATAACATGTAAATCTATCTAATCTAAAGTAAATAAATTAACCTAGGTGGGTAAATGTGTGGGAATGGGTGTGGGAAGAGTATGGCAATGGATTTGGGAGGAAACACAAACTGCTGGGAAAGGGAGACTTCTGACAACACTGCTGAAAGGATCAGTGGCTAGCTCAGAAGGATTTGGAAGGGGGGAGGACAATGACTTTTGTTTCTTTGCTGTGCCTGACTTTCCACAAGCCCCATTGGCTCCGTGCAGGCTAGCCTGTGGCCACTGGCAGCCTTCGAAGCCAGTGGTGTGAGGGAAAGAGGGATTTTGATGGGTCAGGCAGGCTGCTATTCCAAGCCTCTCCATCCCTGGTGCCAGGAAGTCTGCTCCTGAGCTGTCCCCCCTCCTCCCTGGGCTTGTTTACCACGTTTTTCCTGCCTGAACTCAACCGAACTTTTCTGAACTGTTCGGACTTGCGAGCATTCGGTTCGGACGTTCGGTTCAGTCAACCGAACATGCCAAGTTTGGTCCGAACACTGAACATCTGAATCGCGTTCGCAGAACCCTAGTCTTAATGGAGCTGATCAGAGGAAAACAACAACTTCCTTTGGCTTACAATCAGTGCTTCTATAGCTACAACCCCAAATGGCATTTGCCTATTTAGTTGCTGTATCACATAATTCACTCTTATTATTAGGGGTGGGAAACCGGTAGAATCTGGTATCCGATAATGCCGGTATCGGGCGTACCGGCATTATCGGATTCGACCCAGTAATCCGGACCCGGTACCGGATTTCGGAGTGCCGGATTTTTTTGCATTGCAGCCATTTAAAAATGGCTGCAATGTAAAAAAAATTAAAGCCCCAGCAAGAAAGTTTTAAAAAAAAACAACCTCCCCGAGTCCAGGCTGCGTGGGTGGAAGGGGGGACACCCCCCACCCACCCTGCCCAGCCTGGCTTTTTGTTTTAAAAAAGAGTAAGAGACAGAGTGACCCCGAGGCGAGGCGAGCCCACCCCCCAGCACCAGCGGCCGCGGCGTCCCCGCAGCCGCCGGTAAGTATGACCCTGACCCGATCCCTGGGGGGGGTGTTTAACACCCCCCCCTCCAGGGATCACCCCTACTAAAGGCTCAGTGCGCTTGCCGCTTACCTTTGGGAGCTCCGGCGGCGGCGGGCGGTCCGGTAGCCTCAGCGCCGGCTGTGGCTGCCGGCGTCAGGACGCTCTAGGCCTTCCGGTGAAACCCGGAAGTTCCCCGGAAGGCCTAGAGCGTCCTGACGCCGGCAGCCACAGCCGGCGCTGAGGCTACCGGACCGCCCGCCGCCGCCGGAGCTCCCAAAGGTAAGCGGCAAGCGCACTGAGCCTTTAGTAGGGGTGATCCCTGGAGGGGGGGGTGTTAAACACCCCCCCCAGGGATCGGGTCAGGGTCATACTTACTGGCGGCTGCAGGGACGCCGCGGCCGCTGGTGCTGGGGGGTGGGCTCGCCTCGCCTCGGGGTCACTCTGTCTCTTACTCTTTTTTAAAACAAAAAGCCAGGCTGGGCAGGGTGGGTGGGGGGTGTCCCCCCTTCCACCCGCGCAGCCTGGGAGGGGGAGGCAATTAATTTATTTCATTGGTTTTAATGGGGACACAGCGCCCCATTAAAACCAATGAAATAAAACCGGTACCGGTATACTGGATTTAATCCGGGAATCCGGTTTTCGTAGAACCGGTAACCGGTAAATCCGGTAACCGGTAATGGGCCCGGGGTCCCACCACTACTTATTATGTCTTTCATCTAGCTCTGCAAGCGTCTTTTCAGATGTAGGGCTGACTAGCCAATCATCTCCCATTCTGTATTTTTACTTTTGATTATTACTTCTGTGCAATACATTGCATTAGATTTTGTTAAATTCCTTCTTATTTTTTTCAGCGCAGCTTTCCAGTTTATCAAGATCACTTTATCACCACTTTGGATTATGATCCAAAGATCAGAGAGGTGGGTCAGAGAGGAGCATACTAAAAGGATAATGTGAGCTACAAATTTATTTCACCACTTACCTTATTGGACCTATACCCTGCCATTTTAAACAATGGAATAGTAATACAAATGAAACAAGTTCTCATCACAGATATAATCATTGAGTTCTGTCTGTCTAACTGGGATCCTTACATCAATGTTATGTAAGCTTCAAAAGTGATGCCAATCCGTGTGGTGAATTGCACCTTCTGTTGCACAGAATAATGTAACATGAAGAACAGCCCTGCAGTATTTTCTTATTAAATTTGACAACTCAGGATATCAAGTTTTGTTGCATTTGGAGGACTTAGTTTTTCTCTGCAGTTCTATTGTATTTTGGGGGGTTACTTTTTCCTTGCAGTACTATTGAATTACAAAGACTGCTTTCAAGTTTTAATTATTGTAGGCCTGATTTTCTGCTCATCTTCACGCTCACCCAGGGCACCACCCATTGACCTACTAATTGAAACTACACTGGCCAAAATGCTCCTTGATAATTGCCTTCTTCTTTCCACTGAAAAAGGGTGTTTTTACATGAGATGGGCAGGGGGTGGTTCATGGTCAGTACATGGGGTAGGTGAGGGGCACCATGCATGGGGGAGCACTTCAAATGAGTGGCCCCACCTATGGCCATCCTATCCTTGCACTGACAGCCCTGTCCCTTCACAGGGCACTCTGGCTTTTTCTGGAGTGGCCCATGTGTGGACGGAGTCAGTTGTGCATGGTTCCTGGGAGCATGCACCCCCTCACACTGAATTCATATGAGCACTTCCCCGTGTGGACCAGGTGTCCATGTGCAGGGGCGTCTCATTAAAAACACCCAAACAGGGTTTCTTTAAAGTTGATTTTTATGACAATGATGCTCTTAAATTTTGTGAGCTGTGATGCACAAATTCTTCTTCCACTGGGGATTTTTTTGCTGGAAAGAAATAGTTGACAGCTGTTATGGATATCAAAATATCTATACTAGCTATAAATTAGTAAACAGCTAGTGTTCCACTATGTTAATTACAGATATTTCTTCATAACAAAAAAATTCTCATTAATATATTTATAGACCATTTTTGAATCAACACTAATCAGAACTGTCTGGAAAAATACAGTCAATTAGGATGCTTACAAACGTAATGGCACTGATGGTTCTCCTATGGGTGGGGAGAACTTCCCCCTGCTGGGTGTGCTTTGGACATTGAAACACATGGCATCATGACCTGCCATAGCAGGGGAGGGGGGAAGGGAGAAAAACCCTTGTGCTGCTGCTCCCAGTCACACCCCTGTGCTGATGCCATTTCCTCGTCCCTCTGCCATGATGGACAACCATGGCAAACTCTTAAGCTAGGAGGAGCTGGGGCCGGGAGCAAATTAGGGATGGGCGAATGCGGTTTGGAGTTCGGAATGAACTCAACCAGTTCGGTCGACTGAACCAAACTTCTGAACCGAACTCGTTTTTTGAACCAAACCGAACTGAATTTCTGAACTTGGCTCTGTTCTCCCATCCCTAAATGATAATATTCCATTTAGTTCAATGGGGTTTGAATTCCCGAACTTTGTTCGGAAGTTCAGAGTTCGGACCGAACTCGAATAGTTCAGTCGACTGAACTGAACATCTGAACCGAACCAAATTTCCAAATTGAACCGAACCAAATGGAATTTCTGAACTCGGTTCTGTTCGCCCATCCCTAGAGCAAATATCTCCCACCCAGTTTGCGTGCTCTGACCCAACTGGGTAATAATGAATAATTACCATTCCAAACAGAGGCCAGTAAATAACATACATCACAAAAGCAAATACTTCAAGGGAGTTAAAACTAAGAGTACATTTATGTATCAATGCAAATATATAACAGGGAGAACCAAGAAACCATTCAGGAAAAAGGAGCTGAAAACTGCAAACACTCAAAGTTCCCAAGTGGAAACTCAAACCCAAAAGTCCAAAGGCAGGAGGGCAGCAAAGTATGAAAGTCCCAACGATCGTTTCGCTGCCACTGCAGCTTCTTCAGGGGTTCTGTATAATGTTATTCAAAAG